>JAQISU010000152.1:4182500-4772500 GCA_029339505.1 Unio delphinus
AGTGGGATGCCAGTTTCAGCATGACCAACAATACATGCACATCGCATCCGCGACTGGTCAATTCACACAGGCAATGAATCCATGTGAGCATCACAACCCAATACGCTATGTGATGGTCTCTTCCAACATCTCGGTCAAAGCGTACATCCGGTAACAAGGTATAATACGCGAACACCCCGTTATGAAAATATTCTCTCAAACATTATATCCAGGAAAGGCAGCATTTTTTTTGCAAAGCGCTGGCTGCACCAATCACCTTAGTATTTTGTATGTTACACATGTATGTGAGAAATGTTCGAATCACAGCAATGCAATCATTACACATTATGTGCGTTGTTTTAGGACCAGATAAGAGAATCTAAGGTGTTGATGTTCTCGGCTTGCATTTGTAAAGATGTTTAGCTACAACTCAATAGAAGGCCATTATAGGTGCACCGGGGGAGTCAATCCCAAGCAGTCATGTATAATCACTTCTATCTGCGTGTCAACACTGACCTGCTAATCATGATATGCCATAATAAATGTCAATCTTTTCACCATCCCTTTGACCTGTTATTTAAGAATCATTGCAGCAGGTTAGCGATCCTATTTTTGTTGTGGAAGTACTGAGTTTCATTTTGTTTTCTTTAGGATGACCGTGGTGAGTTAAACATTTTGCTTTATATTATTTTTATTTATTTAATGGTTTTAGAGGAACTATAGGAATGACCAACTATTTTGTATATCAGTATTCAGATATTTGTTTTGGTCTAGAGCAAATAATTTAAGCAGCAGTTAGAGTTATGGAATTTCCAGGGTCGAATAGGGTATTGAACGTTTTGTACAATCGGTAGCATGAATAATATGTTTACATTCCTTGTTACATCGCCTTCATTAACGAACGTAAATACAGACTCAGTATTAGAAGTCAACGTTAAGTCATTCCTTCCATTAGAACTTAATTCTCATACACTATTGTAATGCTATAAACGCATTATTCTCAAATATAAATATTGTATTCCAGAACAAATGAAAGAAGAAAGATAAATACAACCCCTTGACCATTATGGGCAACAGAGTTTGCCCCAGCCAGCAGGTTCAGGATTGGCCAAACGACCAAGTGTTTAACACAAGATATAAGCATGTACGTAATACACTTTTATCTCTGGATTTCTTAGTCGTGTCGAGGTAGCATAACAGAGTCAATATGAATAGGGAAAACAGACACATGAACGCGAAATATAATTAAAATGCGCTTAGGTTTGACTCTAGTCATCTGCGGCTTCATGATGACCAGAAATGTTAAGTACTTTAAAACGAAGACGTTAAGAAAATCATTATTTTGTCCATGTTGCTAGCCGGTAGTGATAAAACATTGTCTTTGATATCTCAAAGTTAAGCATGACGTTTTTAGTACATTAATAATAATACTTTCAATGGAAATAGTTAATTAATAATACTAACGTACCAATGAATAATGCTTTCATTAGAGCTTCCGTCTTCTCGTTCTAGTTCATACCTCCATATAGAGAGTACCCAGTTCCAAATTGAATCCTACGTCATTGATCCGTGCTAAATACTGTGTATATGTTTGTCTCATCTATTGTACAAGTCCACGTGAGAAATTAGTTTGGTGTTTGTGGTAATTTTAAGTGATGTATTTAAAAATATCTTGTAATTATTGTCGTCGTGTGGAAATGTACATCCCTTTGCTAAACTGGTTGCGATCTCGTCAATTCGTATGAGTAAGTCATGCCAAAAATACCCGTATCCATATGTAATTTCAGATTCTTACTTCCTCTGTCTTCACTAATTATTTAACATTCAATAAATGATAAGTACGTTATTATACAATAAGACGACACATGCTGTACGACCCGGCCTTTATAGTCAGGCTTCGGAATCGACATTTGTGTGTAGTACTTTTCTTTCAATAATGCACAGTATGATGTCAAATCCGAGTGCTTATCCTTCATCGAATGAATCAAAGCACATCTTGTTTGTTTAAATTCCCCACGTCTTTCATATCCAGTCGTGACCATTAAACTGTTGCCGTCACTCTAATGCTCATCCATGTATCATCGTTCCATAAAAATCAATAGTGTATATGAATATATATATATATATATATATATATATATATATATATATATATATATATATATATATATATATATATATATATATATATATATATACATATATATATATATATATATATATATATATATATATATATATATATATATATATATATATATACATATATATATATATATATATATATATATATATATATATATAGATATATATATAGATATATATATATATACAAATTACGTGTTGAAATATGGCTAAATAGGCTAATTGTTTTTTTCTTCATGACAATGGGTTGTTTTCATAGTAATTAATACAAATAAGGTTGATGCATATACATTCCAGATATTATTCCATTATGCATAGCTTTATTTTGAGTACACTTATTTGAGTGACCGTATACATGGCATAACAAAATATTTTTCAAATGTATCATTCGTGTTCTCAGGTAAATGATTAGGTGGAGGCACGTATTACCTCTATACTAAAAGCCTAAAATATGTGTTGACAGATTAACTTCAATTGCAACAAATGTATTGCTGTCTTTAGTTTTATCATTGTAATTTATGTTGTATTGTCATGTATTAATTTCAGTTTTGTTCTTTTATTCAGCGTAATACGACAAAATGGATCCCAAAGGATATCAAGGCTAAGTAAGCTCACTGTTTGTTGATATTGTCTTTTTCTCCATTGTATTACATAGTAATTATTACTATAAGGCTTATTTGTCTATTGTCATGGATAATAAGTCATTATCTACCAATTAATCCACATCTGGAATATATAAATATCGTGCTTTCACTGACGTATATAGGTAAATATTTTATAATGAATTGAGACAAAACTGTATGCACCCAATTTAATTTGAGTTCCGTTGATGTTGTATGCCTAATAAATGCACAACCGTATTCATGTTTAGCTTCAAATCTATGAATCCTGCAGATTATGCATAATATTCTGTTATGAAGGTCACTGACTACTTACATGTATACGAGCCGACTTGTATCAACACCATATCATGCCAATCTGTTAAATGTTGCAGCATGTGTCGTTGTGGAAAGAACCAAGAGAAGAATGTGAGTAATTTCGATAAGCAACAAAACAAGAATGGTACGGAAGGCACGAATTACTTTGGGGAGATTACATTTGATACAAAGTACACAGCAAAAGTAAGTTCAGTGAAAGTTATATTTCAACCATCATCTCGTCGTGGTTTCTTTCTTGTCTTATAATTGTCTTTGTTCTTATTGATGAATTTTGTAATGAAAATGGGTTCGAGTATCAATTGTTTGATTTTCCATTTAAAGCAGTGCTCAAAGGAGAGAACTATCTTGGTTTATCTGTTTATTATTACGTTTTCACTAAATTTTAATTACTTAGCACTTGTACAGAACCAACAAGTGCAACACATTGAGTGTCAAACAAAATAATAATCGTATATATATATATATATATATATATATATATATATATATATATATATATATATATATATATATATATATATATATATATATATATATATAATTAGTTAACTTATATTACGCTTTACGAGCCCTAACTTCTGAACATTACTTTTAATTTCAATTCAATAAGTATAAGATCGTTAAAGTCGCAACAGTTTGATCCATAGTTTGATGCATAAATGCAATTCACAATTCATAATACAGCTTTAGCACAGCAGTGTGAATGATATAAACAGCTGTCCTATATTGAATGATGATGCCTTCCTCATGTTATACCAGTAATAAGTATTTTGTACAACATAACCATTGCAGTTATTTGAGAATTGTTGTTCTAATTACTACATGTACATGCTTAGAAGCAGCTGTTATCAATGTATGCTCACATAGTATATATTTTAGACATTTCAGGTCATTTACATCGCATCGAAAAGGCGTGCCTATAATATAATTTGTATAATATATGGAAGTAATTTAAGTTCGGCTAATGGAACCTAATTCTTCCTGGTATTCAGTAATTGTTTGGACAATGTCAGTGACACACTGTTAGTATTTATCTGTATAATTAGGTATACTCGACCTAATGGTGTATGCATCATAAGAATAATGCAGTCGCATGAAGTTGGAGTGTCCGCAAAGACTATTTGTCAAACCGATGACATCCTTAGCACAAATGTATGCATCAGAACTATGTCAAAATATTCTTCAAAATTATTGTCAGTAATCTTAATTATGATGTGTACTTCATATCTAGGCCTCATGGAAGAATAATGTGTAATAAGTATAATAATGAAATTTATACATTAAAGTATTACATATATTATTATTATTATTATATTATTATGTAACATAAGCTTATGCTGCCCACAACGAGTCCAAGGCACAATTGGGGATTACTGTTTCTTAGATAT
This sequence comes from Unio delphinus, assembly GCA_029339505.1. Lineage (NCBI taxonomy): Eukaryota > Metazoa > Mollusca > Bivalvia > Unionida > Unionidae > Unio > Unio delphinus. The sequence continues at coordinate 4,186,951 of JAQISU010000152.1, forward strand.
ACTATATTTTAGCAGCATTTATTAAATAGTCAAGCCTATTGTAATTTGTGCATATCCTCCACCATTTTCCATAAAACAAATTATTGCGCACACTAAATATTGATTACTAAATAAACTGGTTTTCTCTAGAGAGATACAATATAAACTAGAAATACGTTATAATCAAGATAACATATGCCGAGCAAAACAAAATATTTATGTGATTTACCCCAAGCTTGCGTATTTATTTCCTATATCAATATATATTTTGCTAATTTGGTGTTACCCATATTCAATGGGAATATAGTAAAGATATTAATAGTTATATGTACATATCGGCCTTTATATAAACTTACATGTATTAATATATGGATGAGTTAGAGCCTTACTTGCACGTATGATTCACGATGTAGGATTTATAGTACAAATATAGGTTAACGGCTGGTTGATTATTTTCTGTAGAACAAATATGCACAACACTATTAATTAATGCTTCTCACTTTTTCAGTATATACGAGTCCATAGTACTACTAATCCAGACACTGTATTGACGCGAATGAATGAGAAATGGAAGTTGGAAATACCAGATTTGCTGATTTATGTGCACGACAGTATGAACAGTCTCGCGAACAAATACCAGACTAGTCTGACGAAGGCTGTTCAAGGAACAGGTACAGATGAAAAATGATATAAATCAGTTTAAGGAATAGGCTATTCTCTAACTTTTAGATATTCTAAACATTATATCAAATTTGCAAAACCGAACTATTATAGCATAAACATTATACTTTTTTATACTTTTGCTAATTCCAATATTTCCCCAGTCGTAGTTTAGTATATATATATATATATATATATATATATATATATATATATATATATATATATATATATATATATATATATATACATACATATGTTACCGTCAAATCTACATACTTATAAAAGATAAGCCGCTCCAAATATATATGTTTGAAGATAAAACTATTTATCTGAGTTTAGATTGAACAAGGGATACATATATTTGTAATATCTTTATAATTCATACATTGTAATGCAACAAGTATTGCTAGTTCAGTTTGGAATATTGATCCTTCCGATCCTCCGAACCTTAATTAATGTATTTAGTGTCGAACTCCACATGACAGCAATCAGCCTACTTTCGAGGCAGTATCCCTGTGATTAACTAAAGCTGACACACACGCATAGCAGCTTTAAGAAGCCTTTCAACATATCATATATATATAATCTCGAACTTTAAAATAGTTGCACCACTATAATAATCGTTGTTTGCATTGTGTCTTAATAATGCATATATTCGAAGACGTGGCGTCAACGAAACCAACGTATAAAAGTGTCTGAGACTTGGGAAAATTGATGACTTAATATTTTTCTAAACATTGTTCCCGAGAGTGGGAAAAACAGAAGTGTCCTGCAAACCGAGGATTGTAGACTGAGATCAATTAAATAACTATTTGAAACAAAGCATGCATAGTATTCCTGAATTAAGAAATGAACAAACTGAATCAGCGACAGAAGAATGATCCTTGAGTAATTGTTTTGTATATAAGCCTTTGTGTCTTTTGGACGAAACAAATATTACATAATCATAGGATATGCACGTCCCAAAGTAATAAGATTATTTTCCCTGATGTAGATAATCCACAAGTGACGTACAATTTGTTGTTATATGCACTGGAGGAGAAATGCAAATAAGCCATGTATAAACATTATATGAATGAGGCATGAATAAATGTAATCAAAATTTACTTGAACTACTAGAATTGTTACAAAAGGGCATCCCACTTTATCTTTCGATGGTAAATCCCAGTTAATTCTGCATGACTCATCTATTGTTACTGGGCCGTTTAAAAGAGCCTACAAGTCTTAACCAGAAGCTGTGGATCAATACAGAGAGGTCCGTCTGCATACGAGGATACGACGTACTCACCTACACTTATGAAAATACTCAGACATTTAAACATACCATCTTGAAAAGTTGTATCATTCAGACTTATCCACATTTCTGCATAACGCTGAATTATCTCCGTGTACGTTGTGCCATAAGTCCATGACTAAGTATTTTCTGAGGCGATGATTGGTCGGAAAACAATACTGTGGTCAGATGTTTAGTTTTGAATGTATTAGCGTGCCACCAAAGGCAACTCAAGTTAGAATTGCACAATTGAAAGGTCAGAATAAAAAGACTAAATTGTCCAACAAAAAACGATTGTTATTGCACATGGTGAGAATATTGATGTCATTCAAAGGAATATTGTTTATTAGTGTTGCACGAAATCAAAATATTGCTAATCGATCGATTACTTCTACGATAGTGTGTGATAAGATGGAAGTATAAAACAATATAGGCCTGGATGTTCCTTAAAAAACACAAACGTGGATCAGAATGATCCTTTCCAAATAGAGCTCGTTTTGTTATACCGGAATATGTGTTTAAATGTTTGTTATCAGCTGAAATTAGTCCAATATTTAAGTGAAGACAATTCTCATGACACATATCCCATTATTTACTAGGACGCAGTGTCTAGTGCAAGATGATCAAATAATACCGACTTTATATCTTTATCTCAGGAGCATGGATCATAACTGATGGTAAACAAGAATATGTGAACACCGATGAAACGGCTGATGAACAGCCTATTATCATTGGTATCTCTCAATTGGATAACCAACAGGTAAAGGATTTAGATAAAACGTTCAAATTATTATTTCTTCACATATGTCTATAATATGTCAGTTTCAAATCTTAGCGGTCGGCTTTATCTTGCTACCATTTTAATAGGTCACTGTCAGCTTAAAACAAGCAAATGTGCATTGTGTTAGCAGATCTATTCCTAACTTGCTAAGTTCTGATGAGTGAATGCTATTTGTATGGTATAAACTGGCACTTGCTATATATTTGGGGTGTCAGAAAGCTTGTTTGGTACATTAAACGAGTACCTTTTAAGCGCCGAAAAGAGCAAACATTACCATATAAATCGTATGTTAAATATCTAGGTCAGTGCTTCTCTTTAAGCTATGAGATACGTCGCCATACTGTTCCGGGATTTCTATGATCGTTATTAGGGACCGATATATCTTGCGCAATATCTATGTGAATCCATACGTTTAACACTCGCATATAACCCATAAACACGAAGTCTCAATGAAGAACATCTTTTTTTAAATCGGTAGCGGTTTTAATAAAATGAAATGTTACTAACTACGTTATCTAAGATGTGCTGCTAAGACCTCTTATCAACTAACGACTAAGGTATATCCGCTATAGTACCTCTTCCGTTTAGAGGACATGACAGTCAGAATTTAGAATACAATGTGCATTCGAACGATAGAGGTTGCCGTACCGAACGCTCTTAGGTACTGAATTCAGATTACATGCCTGCTACGAGTCCTGCATGAAAGGTCCAATAAACTGCAATGCACTTATTTATTTCTTACTACCACATGTTTTTTTACCAAAGCATGATATAATATATTCCTTGGTATTAATGAGACGATACCTTGTCAGTACATCGTACGTATATTCTACTAATATATGTTTCCAATTTGCCGTGATAATATAATCAAACGTAAACCTGGTTTGCACTAGTACTCTCACTATACTCAATAGTTATAATACAAAAATGGCTGTAACTCGTATCAACAGCAATAACAAAGATGTTCCAGTTACAGACAGTCACCAAAAACAGCGCTAGCGTTTGATATACAGTTATCAAGAATCTGTATGTAGTGAATCGTGTTTGTATATTATAAGCATTGACGTAATGCTAAGTTTCAGCCACGTAGCAGAATATCAAGGTCATCCAAACAATCAGCTGATACACGCTTAGTGGGAGTAGTGTAACAAAACATTTACAATATCCTTTATCTGACTTTGTCTTGAAATATCAATCATATTTCTTGCGAAGGTTTTACTACAGGCAACATTTTTTTCAAAAGCTTTTGCAAATACCCACTTTATCGATACCACCCAACTATCTTGCAATCACATTTTGTATCCGCTTACCGACAGCATTCTCAATTGCAATGTGTATATTTATTGTTGTAAAACACTATCTGCAAATCAGATCTTTCTATCGAATATGTCCACCTTTGATATAAACAGTTATATTCCATTTTATTTGACTTGCTTTCACGCTTTTAGGCGATGTCCATTAAAATGCTATGATGAAATATGTACGGTAACATTCACAATATTCTAGCATAACATGCTGCCGATGGATGTTCATCATGTTACCATCGACCTCCTTGAATACATCATGCCTTAAGTCCACTCCACGTATCTACAAAAAAGGAATTTGTGTATTAGAATATATTCTCAATTCTATGAGAAATTGTGTTTCAGTAGAATCACTGTCATTTACAGGAATTATTATGCTTTCGGATTCTCCTGTGGAATTAAATTAACTGCATGTAAGTAGATGGATTGGAAAAAGCATTTAATATAATTATACACAATACAACAGTATTTATAATTCAAGATCTGCAATAATAATCACTCTCTCATGTACCATGTTTGGTCACAAGTGTAACGGCTTGGTTTCCAGATTCATCTTTCTATTCGATTTAAAACAACGAACTGTTACGAGAATTTGATTAAACCTTGGTTACATACTAAATTAGACAGGTATTTTAGAAAATAATTCCTAGAATATCTTGGTTGCAGTTGCTGACTATGCAGGAAAACTGATGACTATAATAACGTTTTTTGATACAATGTGTTTATCTTATCACTTGTTGTATTCAATAAAATTGAAAAATGCCTAGCATATAGTTAAGTGTTTTCCCCAAAGTATCTTATGAATTACGCAACCATAAAAATATTAATACAAATCAAGAAAATTGTGTAGCTCATCAATCTTTTTTATAAAATTAATGTTTCAAAAACGATGAAAACCTATCTTGGACTATTGCTGTGAGCTATGATTTTCATCAATCTTTTTTCGATCTTTTGACTTCATCATTTCATTTAATGTTATCGTTAATCGACTGCTATTACTTTGAAAATATTAATGTACCAGTTTAGGTAATCGTTTTTACAGCCTCTAATAAACTGTTTTTTATAAAGTCTGGCTACACTTATGCATGTTACTAAAATGTATTGAACATGTCCAATAACGATATGAATCAACGCATTGTAATGTAGGTATCATGCACCTAATTGGCTGAGGTTGTCACTACCATTCAGGTTACATTTCGGATGGTATGTTGTATTACCCTTGGATTATGAAATTAACTCCGTGTGATATTAAGTTATTATGATAATGCGAACTTCTTTATAACTGAAAGTCATTTTTATGAGTCAATGAGCATTCTTGCAGTATTGTTTTTCTGCAAAGCTTTCGCCGGTTATAAATTGATGTTGGTCAACACTATAAATATTTATTTATTACCCTTGGATTATGAAATTAACTCCGTGTGATATTAAGTTATTATGATAATGCGAACTTCTTTATAACTGAAAGTTATTTTTATGAGTCAATGAGCATTCTTGCAGTATTGTGTTTCTGCAAAGCTTTCGCCGGTTATAAATTGATGTTGGTCAACACTATAAATATTTATTTATTACCCTTGGATTATGAAATTAACTCCGTGTGATATTAAGTTATTATGATAATGCGAACTTCTTTATAACTGAAAGTTATTTTTATGAGTCAATGAGCATTCTTGCAGTATTGTTTTTATGCAAAGCTTTCGCCGGTTATAAATTGATGTTGGTCAACACTATAAATATTTATTTATTAAAACGGTCATCGCTTGATCTAGATTACTAATGGTCTGCTGTTTAATTAATGTTCGTACAAACATTGCAGCAATCCAAACAGTATGTGCTAAAACTATATTATCATATAGTATTATGCACATATTGACATTATGAATGATCCTGTTGAAGTGTCTCTGTACCCTAATAAATGGGCAATGGGCGATGTATATATGTACACTGTCCACTGTCCCTAACCTGACCATGTCGAAAGTTACGTGCGGCCACCTGGTAATCCAGAGTTAGGACATTCGTTTCTATCATAAATTAAAATAGTTTAGCTAATGGTTGATTTCATTTGTGAAACATATCTTGTCTGGATAATGCCAGATTGTACATTTTCACCCTTATGTTCATTTAGATTCTTCACACATGTATTCTTTATCTTGGTTATAGTAAATTGTATTGTAATGTATAAACCTGGTTGATATGTCAAACTCTAAACCTTGACATTATATAGAACACTAGGTACAGAATAAATTACAGATGGCAATGAATACTCTCACAATTAATGATCCAGCTTGTTTGAAACTAGAAACTACACCAGTAATGTTTTGGCGGAGTCGAGAAATCATACTTGGTATGGTGTGGGACTTGTAAATCAACGTCCTCGTCTTCGATACCAACCCTAACCTATCCGGCTACGATGCGTCTGTCCCCATGGGAAGGACAAATTGCATCTAATGTGTTATTCCTATTAAAATAACAATACTCATCCTCACCCACACACCACAAAAACTCAAAGTAATGAAATATCAGGAAGTAATTTTGGATCCATGTTCTGTAAACCGAATTCCAAACTCGGCTGATATTGCTCATTATACCCTATAGTTAATCATTTTATACATCTTGGTAACCATCCATGCAATAAACACTAAACGAACGTTCAAATGGCAATGAATAGAGTAAAATTAAGATCACACATGTACATGTACTCGAACATAGTATAGATGCAAAAGGGTGCCTTTAAGTAGAAAAATCCAGTCAGATGTTAGATTAGCTTTTTTATATGCATCTTTTTAAACTGTGGCATCTACTCACCATTTACCAGAAACAGGATTAAATCATTCATGAATTGAAAATTTAATTAAAGTCAAACTGATCAAAAAAATCTTGAAGAGTTTAGACCTTGTTCACGTAACATTGATCATTAGTATAACCGTTTTTAGCTTTACATCCGTCAAGATAAATGTTTAATTATCGGAATGATCATTTGAGCTAATCAAATGCCACAATACGATTCGTAATACAGGCTTATATATGCTCGAAATAGTGAGACGAGAAACTTATAGTCTGATGCAGTTACAGGAACAAGTTAACATTACACGGTTAATAAACCTGTTCGGGGTGTATTGAATTGGTACTTTACAAGGGCAAGCGCTTGGATTTCGATATATGTACCGGTCTCGTTATGCTTCATTTATGTCTTCGAGTTATTAATGTATGTGTTTAATATAAAGGGAACCTGGCCAGCTGAGATGACTTCGCTAGACCCACATCACAGCCACTTCATCTTGATTGACGACGGAAGCGGAGACACAAGGTCCACTACGAGAAATTTTTGGAAAAAGCTCGAAAAAGAAATCACTAAAAAAAAAAAAGATAATGGTAATATTTTATCTTTCCAATCCGGTTTCTGTCACAGTATCTTATTTATTTTATCAAACTTATATATGATGATACATCTGCATCGCTACGCATCATACTGCACTTGTAAATATTTCATCTAATTATGTACACATCGGTCGCATTGTCAAGGTGGTCAAATACGATAATAATACCACAATAAATCTGAAATGAGCCCCATTGTTTGAACATATGAATACAGCTACTTTGGAACGGAATGTCATATTGAAACATGGTTTCCACTAACATATCCCTCTAATGTTTAATAGGCAGATGCAGGCTAAGATTGGTGCATACCCCATTCCCAATATGACCAGCGCCATAGCCATGTTTAACGTAGTGCTATGTTCACCGGACGCATACATTAGCGCCATTATGCATGAACCACCAAATCTAGCATCATGCAAAACAAAAATGAAACCGATCTGTTATCCAGTACAGCTGCCACTACAGTAGCGATGAAAATAGTTTTATACTCGTTGTTCTTATCCAGAGAGTCGGATTGATATGATGTTTTAATTTGAAGACCTCTTAAGCTGTCAAGCGGTTTTACACAAACATGCTGCATCTCTGATGTGAATGCGAGGAGTATTATTCCGAAATATATTTTGATTTAGTTTCCTACTAAATACTGTTTTTAATTTCTACATATTTCTACATGCGTGTTGCTCTGGTCGGTACAATGTTCTGGTTACTCCCAGCATACCTATATACTCGTTATGTTAAGTCATGAATCGACCAATTATGCATGTGATAAATAGTGTCAATAGGTTTCTTGTGGTCTATGCTTTCTAGGGCTATATATACTGATATATTGGATGTCTGGTGCACCATGTCGTGTGAAGAAACATTGATTTAATCCAGATACATGCAAGGCCACAAACATAAATGGAAATGATGCAAGTTTACTATTAAATGTGGTCTACACTCAACGCATATTAAAATTGCTTTGTTTTTATCGGTGTAAAGCTAACAATAAAATAAACTCTTTTAAACATTAGTCTGTATCAAATGATTTTTTTGGTTCTAAATGAAACTGTTGTTGATCTGACCTTCATTATGGCCACCAAGGTGTCTATATAAATTTGTTTTATTGATAAACACGCTTTGAAAAAGTTATTTTGTCAGATGGATTCGTTAGAAGGGTATTCACTGCGTCTGGTTGTATCCATGATGAAACTATTGGAAAGACATCCTTCATATGGTCACCAAGATAGCCTTCAGTTTTGCTCATTTTTGGTATATTGATGTATCAAAATGTTTTGCACAAAAACCGCCCGATACACGGTTGATCCTAAATAAAAATGTCAATAGTACATCCAATACAGTTGTCATAACGATTGTCCCAGACACCATGCTTTGCTACGCTGCTAAAACTTCCAAATTAACTCACTGGGTTCTAGATGCGAATATGTCCAAAGTGACATCCAAAAAATATGTCCACTCCGGCACTTAACTTGATACACATTGTTATCCTGAATAATATACCGATTGGTTTACAAAACAACAGTAAAAAGTGATTTATATGTCATTTCTACAAACGTTCTTATGATCAGTAATGATATAATAACTTGAGTTGATCCTTGTTTCTTAAAATATCATTGTACAAATATAGAATGAAAGTAATTAATTACAAGATGTAATAAGTACAGACCACTCGTCACTTTCATTGTTATTTGACTCAACCAGCCATCCCAATCAACAAACGGGATGATCTGTCTGTGGTTGTCAATCTTCCGTTCGTCTTTCAGCAGAAGCATATTATCGCTATTCTTACTAAATTAGTTTACGGATTGCCATTAAGTTTACACATATTCATCACATGAATTGATTCAACGTTAGCTCCCATGTATAGCTCTCTCAGCGGTCATATAGATAATCATAGGATCTATATTGGTCAGTATAAATATAGTACTGAGGCTTCATCCGCGAATACAGGATAAGACGGTAACTATCACGAAAAATAATAATTTCGCTACCTCTCGTGACCGTCGCCTTCTTTTTAAAAGTCACGGGGAGACCTTCTTTGCTGTCTTCTTTGACATAAATGACAATGGTGTTGAACACTTATTAAATATACCGCCACTGCCACCATTATTGGGTTCATATTATTGCTACCCCTTCTGAATGGACTGTCAGATTAATAACTTTTCTGTATGGACACACTACCTAGCTGGTCTTAAATGAAATGCTTCCGATCTAAGATATAATAATGCTGCTTATAACTTTTTTGAAATATTTTATTGATGGTGCTTGTACAGCGAATGTGACTGACAGTGTCCATCTTAAAATTATATGTACCACTATAACGTATAATTGTAATACCACCTAAGCGTTTTCATTTGCTAATGTTGTATGCAAGCTAAAAGGATATACAGGTGTATATAGGACCAGGCAGGGTTGTGCACCGTTGAATGGTCAGGAATCATAACTGCTGTCCCATATGAGAGTATAATGAATGCATGACATTGTGTTTATTATCAAATTTTGTACATACATTTGAAGCGGGGTTATCGTTTTTTAGTATTGGTTTGTATGACTGTTTACTGGAAATGTACTGGAGAGAACATAATTATGAGGTTGTCAGGATGACATCGTCCAGAACTTTTCGGAATGATTCGCAACAGTTCAAAGATTAGATGTATGACAAAATAAAGATCACTTCCTATATTTCACTAAAAGGTTAGATCAGATGATGTTCCTCATATGCCTCCAAAAACGGAACGAACAAATCAGGCTGCTCGATTCACACACTTCTCATATACATCGTCTAGTACGACTATATTTTACAAGATGCCCTACATGGCCCATGTTACTAGTCAATTTGTCTTGCAATCACATATTCGTGTGATTCTTTGCAATACATGTGAAATTACTGAACACTTATAGAACAGTCCAAACTCTTTCAGACAATCGTATATTAACCAAAAGGCAACATTACTCCTTATGATTCAGAGTATTTGTATTAACTACACCACATATTTAACCAAGTGCACAAGCTGATTATACTCAGGTCAGGTACGGAGTATGTAACTAAATATAGCATGAACAATTTCAAGCCATGAGTAATAATTGCACTAGTTAAAAACATAAGCCAGGTGTTTAAAAGAAACAGACATCTACAAAACAATATATAATGTCCCTTTTTATTTTGCGTGTTTGTTTTGACTGTAGTATCATGTACTATACAGGACTTGGCATTATTACACGGTATTGTGTCAGAGGTTTTATACAGTTGCTAGCCATTAAAAGACACATGCATGTGATATTGCATCCGTGACACCGTTCAAAGTCATCACACGTCTAGGTTTAATACTTTACCACGTATAATATGATATACAACTAAGATTTATCTAAACAGATTGGTTTATTGATCGGTAAGGTATAAACATTGACCCTGTAGCGAAAACAAAATGCAACAAGTGAGACTATACTATGCATAATTGTTTGCCATCAAAGTTTATCCATTCGCTTTTATTATCCGTTTATTGTTTTGAGGGACTATATCATATCCATTTAAGTTCGCGTGTTCGTTTTTACACTGCTGTAGTGATCTTTTTCATCGTAGCTTTTGACTTAAGATCTCGAATACATATTCACGTATATTCATGATAACTGATAGCTGAATCCACATTATCAGAACTGTCTCCACTAAAACACCAAGTCGTAATTAAGTGAATTTGTATTACCTGGTTTTCTAAAAGCGATACTCATCATGCCACATGCAGTAGAGGCGGCAAACATATATTACTTCTGTTTGAAGTCATCATATTTTGGCATTAGTCATATACACTAGGAACATAATTACAATACGTGGGCAAATAATCTTGTTAAATATTGCTTTTCACAGCTGAATAAGTGAAAAATATTCGTAATCGATTACATGACCATCTTATGCCGGAAAAGCTGCACTGCACAAATTTTCTCGATAATTGTTTAATTTCGACTTATTGTTTTTTTCTACTTCAGTATAATGGACTCGATGACATCTACAACATGAAACTTTATATGTATGTTTAACACAGAGACTGTACCATAACTATTATATTTTGACAAAATAATTACTTTTATAGTCATGGAGTCTCTCATATGATTGCATTGTAAGCAAATGAATTTAAACGTATTATATATATATATATATATATATATATATATATATATATATATATATATATATATATATATATATATATATATATATATATATATATATATATATATATATATATATATATCCCCTATGCAATAGGTATATTGTCATGGACTCTAAATCGTACCTTTGAAAAGTATGTTACCTAATTTCCGTTGACGGTGATGTTTGAAATGTTGTGATATATGTTTAAAAAGTAAAGTTAAGAAGATTTTAACAATATAGGATACTAATATGACAATTGCATGTATCATGTTAGCGTCGTTCTGTTTTCTGATACTCTATTTTATTTGCCTAAACTACCCAAGCATGATCAAGTTATATTTTAAAATGAAAATGTCTGCCAAGTTTAGAAGCTGTTTCAGCATGATTGTTTATTGTGCTTGATGTCTATTTCAGGTGTTTCAATTGTTCTAATTTTACAAGTGGATGATAAAAAAAAACATCCAGCCGTCATCGTGAAGGTATTAAGAAAAGAACAATTCTATATTGCAGACGGTGGTAGTAAATTTTCATATAACCTTGATCTAACACCCCTGGTAATTTATTCGGTACACGCTTTACTACAATGAATACTAGTGTTGTTCATTGCGGTAATGCGTTCTAAAACACGAATATCTATCTATCTATCTATCTATCTATCTATCTATCTATCTATCTATCTATCTATCTATCTATCTATCTATCTATCTATCTATCTATCTATCTATCTATCTCTCTCTCTCTCTCTCTCTCTCTCTCTCTATCTATCTATTTATCTATCTATCTATCTATATATATATATATATATATATATATATATATATATATATATATATATATACCATTGTCGTTTTATTTTTTGGGTACAATGGTCGTACCATGGTCAGCGAAATGTTATACAAGAAAAAACTATAGTGACATACACAAACAGGTTATCTAATATTCAGTTTTCAATCATGATTCGGAAATAATAAACAAACCAATGCACCCTTTTTATGCGACATGAGTTACCCAAAGAGATATAGAAAGTAGGAATATCGTTATAGCTGACAAAAATGACTATGAAAACTTTGATGCGAGTAAATCATCATCTTTTACATGTTTTATCTCCTTACCTAGAGCTCACCCTATTGAACAGAAAGCAAAGTCAATGACGTGTAATGCCCTCTCCCACACCCTCTTCATGAATTGAGTGATGTTCTACACTGTTAACGCTCGAAATCTTTTACATGCATTTTACTTGTTGTCTGTTCAAACACTTTTCAAACTTCTTTTTGGTTTTATATTACATCAATAAGTATTAGGTGCATGTTTGTATTTAACGGGTAATGTCCATTTCAGACACTTAGGTATACATAGGGAAAGACCTAGAGTAGAAGCTATGTTTTTGGAACTTGATCACAATTCATTTAATCTCTATATTTCATCTTGTAAATGCTAAACACCAGTTTTTGAGAATAATATATTTGATCTTAGTGTCGTAATATATATATATATATATATATATATATATATATATATATATATATATATATATATATATATATAATGAAATACACAGGTTATATCACTAGTACTGTTTAATAAAGTAATAATTATCTTCCAGTGCTGACTGAAATGAGATTGAACAGTGAAGGAGTTTTTGTACCTTTAATGGCCATGTTACCTGGAATCTGCCATCATTAGTATGATGACACGCTATTATATTAAAAACGTCATTCTGTGAATTTACTATAATTCAAAGTTGATGTTTTTGCCCAGTAATAACGTAGATGATCACTTTTTATTTCCAGTAGATAATACTAAGTCAAGACAACCGCATCAAAATCTGAATGTCTCAATACGACTGATTATGTTCAAAGATGTTCGAACTAAAAGAAATCCATTTTCAATCAAATAAGATAATTTTAGAAATATAAATACCAAAATATAGGTTAGTCGTATACATGTATAATATATCACTAAAATTATATTAAGGAATGTAGCAAGGATTATATACACCAGGCTTATCCAAGGGAAATAATAATGTCCTTGAAAGATACCAAATTAAACAAGTTTACCTCTAATGATCGTGTCTCTAACTTATGTCAGTCACACGAGGGGATAGCAATGTTCAAGTACCACATGAACTTAATGTTTAATAAAGTCAATTCCCAAATACACTTTTGTAGGTATAAAAAAATCATTGGATCATGGTGCACAAACCAACAAGCAAACACAACAATGACATAGTCCTTCCCATATTAAATAATCACTTTTTAAATAATATTATTTACAGACCTTCGAAAAGAAAGCAAGTGGTACCAAACATCAGTCTGATACGTAAGTATTTTATTTACAGCAACGCAATGTTTCTTACTATGTTAGTCGAATAATGATACTTGTCCTCGGGATTTTGTGCTATTTTGTTTATTTTGTCTCTAAAATTATTATCAATTGCTGTTATTGGAAAGTCTTTCGCTAAATTCGCCTACTCATATGATTCTGATCGACCTTCCATTATTTTGTTTTGAATAGGTTTTCCACTGCGTTCACTAAAACAGAACAAAACATAATTTGAACAACTCTGAGGAAATAATCCAAACAGGAATCTCTCTAAACTGTGTAAATAAGACATGTACGAACCAATAAATTTGACCCTTATTACAGATACAACACACCATAACAAGCAGTTTAAAATACTTTCGCTGAAACAAAACAGAAATAAAACAATGGTGAACAAAAATTAAGAAAATTTGGTTTAATTTGGTGGAAATATTTTAACAGCATTTTAACATTATGTGACTTTGACGTAAGATCAATTTACAGCTGCATATAAGTTATCAAATAAAGCTTCATCACAATACTTAAAATCTGTCCGAAAAATGTCCCACTGAAATTGATCGAGTTTAAAATAGATGATAGTGCAATTTTAATATTCGCAACCAAAAAGTAAGACATTCTTAAAAAGACGTTTAAAATATAGCCTAGTAGAAGATGATTCAATTTAGCAACAATAATCCTGAAGCTTGAAAAGATATCTACGCATCTCCAAAAGGTTCCAATACGCCATCATATGTAATTACAGTTATGTACAACTAAAATCCATTTATATAGGACAAAGAAAAATAAAAAGTTACATATGTCATGAAAATTTGATTTGTTATGCATATTGGTAGCAATTATTGTGAATACATTTTATTTATATTATGATTAGAATTGTACTAGTTTGAAATGTTTTTGCTTTTGGCTTCGCAAATATAGGTCTTTTTTATGGCTTGCATTTGTGTATATCATTGTAATTTGTGAAATTTGATCAAGTGCAAGATATTAAAATGAGCCCGGCGAGTATATCAAGTTGACTAGGACGTCTTCTTTCGACATATTCATATCATGAATATCGCCTTTGTTGAAGCAACCTTTATTGCAATGTATACGCTTGACAAATTTGTCTGTAAATTACTATCTACTGCTTTAAACAATATGGAATAAGCAAAATGTTTACATTACCATTGCCTTGCTAAGCGGCTGGCTCAGTGATATGTGACATTAATAGCGTAAACACAGTATGTCTCAATTTATGATTGGTGTAAATGTATTTCGAATCAAATCGTATCATATTGTAACATGACAGAGCAAATGCTCTTGCATTAACCGTGACTTTGTAAAATGGTTCAAATTGATCTACTCTAAGTACCTCTCTCTCTCTTTCTCACTCTCTCTCTCTCTCTCTCTCTCTCTCTCTCTCTGTATATATATATATATATATATATATATATATATATATATATATATATATATATATATATATATATAACGAGTGAAATAGAGAGAAAAAAAAGGACAGAGATAAAGAGAGAGAGAGAAAGAGAGAGAGAGAGAGAGAGAGAGAGAGAGAGAGAGAGAGAGAGAGAGAGAGAGAGAGAGATGCACAGACATATTATTCAAAATCGTGATGTAGCCTTGTTGCAGATATATAAAACGTCAACGTCTAATTATTTTGATAACATCAGCTTATGAAGAAGTAAGCATATATTGGATATGAACATGACCAGTTTAATCTGTTTAAATATGAGCATTTAGTTCAAGACTTGGCCAAATTTATGCGTACAATAATTTGACTTTAAGCTAGGACTATGAAGGCAACACTAATTTAAGATAAACAATTGAACAATGTTATTTCATAATAGTTTCATGGATTAAAGTAACAGCCATGATGCAGACGCGCATTGTATTATAAGATGACGTTCTCCTTATATTTTCAGAGTGGATTTTGGTTGGTAAAATACAAATAAATCTAAATATTTACGTTTTATGTCCTAAACAGTATCTGAACAAGTAACCAAATTTCAACATTACACTGACCTTTGTAATTTGTTGATACACACGGTATATGACAGTATGTTACCCCATTATGAACAAATAAATAAGTTCATTTCATTATCCATTATAGTATGAGTGTGTGAAAATTGAGGCCTTGTCACATAATATATACTGCTACAATAAAACATTGATTAAAATTACAAGAGACATTCACACGTAATATAATATGCTAAAGTTCAGTCAAACTACATTCAACGACTTTATAGTTTCAGCCGTAACTAAACGTTACTGAGTTCTAAATTGAGTTTTGTTTTACTGATTTGGCCATGCTTTTGATATGCATGATAGGTACAACATCAGGCTATATCTTGACATGTGACCTGAGAAATGCTTTAACAGATGCGCCCGTGAGATTTCCACGTGAGAACAGAAAGACATGACGAACTGATATAGCAGCAGAGAGGGTGAATCAGACAACCTTTACTGGAATCGATTCGGTAATCTAAGGCTTTTTCGTAAATCGTAAAAAAAAGGCGTCGATTCGATAAATTGAGGCCTCCTCGATGAATTCGTCAATGACGCCATTGTCGTTGTCATTCACCCTCTCTGTTGCTACAGGTTAACCAAATATTTGATCGAGTCTTTAGGATTTTACAAACAAGCTAATCGCTAGCACCTCATCTTGTAGATCAATTAAATTATTTGACTGGTCGGTGAGTCGGAAATTAATTCTCGTTAACGAATTATTATGGCATCGCATGTAAACAGGATTAATTGGGTTTTCAATAATTAGGAATCCTGGAGGAGCTGTTGGTGCAAATGAATAAAGAATATATCCTTGCTGAGCTTGATTTGATTGCTCTAGATTAATTTGATAACTTCCTTCGATTGCATCACATACTAAATTGAGCGCAATCACCGTTGAAATATTTGCATTATGCGGGGCAATATGCCTACCGCCACCATCTGGATCATTATTATATTTGAGGAGGACAGTTGAATCTGATTTTTGTAGCGCTTTGATATCGGTTCCAACAATTCTTGCTAGTTTATCAGCGTTGTATTTGGGAAACTTGAAATTACGCAGATTGTCTTCTGTGATATTGTAATCGGTTAGGAATCGTTGTTTATTGTCGCTGTTGTCATTAATTATTGTTTGAATAATTAGTTCATATATATATATATTCCATGTCAGATATAAGTTGATTTATTATTTCAACGTGTTTTTGCGATTTTGTTTTCCATAGTTGTTCTAGTTGTGTTTCATATAATTGTTTAATTTCATTAAAATAACCACGGATGTCAGCTAGCGTAAATGAAATAGTAACAGATGAGTCGGCTGTTCTTTTAATGACAAAATCCCATTGCAATGTGTCTTTGCTGATAAATATAAATCTATCGGCGATTTTTCCTTTTCTTATATCAGATAAATTATCTCGATAACTGGGATTGATTTCATGATATGATTGTACGTCCGTGGTTAAGTCGGCGGTGGATTTTTCTGGTGATTTTTCAGGCCATCCTAAAACTGTTCTTAACAAGCTGTTATAGATATCTACAATGTATCCCTCTGTGCTTATTTCGATCGACGACGAGAGCGTTGGTTCATGAAGTTTAATAGCTATTTTTGATTCTTTTCCAGTGATTGATGTTATTCTACGCTGAATTTCAGCATCGATTTGCTCAATTTCGTACGACCCAGTTGGTAACGAAACAGTTCCCCAACTGGAGTACCATCGGGGTTATTCTTATACGAGAACACCAGTGTGTTATTGGGTTGCTGACCACCAAATGCAACCGATCTGATATTAGGCCAGCTATGATATACTCGTAATTTTGCCAGCGCGATCTCGCGCACTGGAATCGGAGAAGGAAAGTTCACACTAAATTCAGGGTTTGTTGATGTTATTGATATCATGCTTGTTCGTATCGGAGTGGTATTCTCTGCGATTCGTTGAAGCAGTTCGAGTGACATTATTGTTAATGCTGTCTTCAATTTCCAATTTCAACTGGGTCATCGTGGAAAATTCAACATCGGATATGAACGAATTATCTATTGACAGCGAGATCAACTCGGATAATTTCGAGTATGCGTCAAATACCACCCGGTATCGAGCTGTATAATCACTGAGTTTTTTCTGAGAACACGATGATAACTTTTTAGTTATCGCGGTGGCGACTGCCGCAATTGTTGTTGCCGCGGAGATAGCAATTGGAACTGCAATCGGAGCCATCAAGGTCACCGTCGACAAAATAACCCCGGCACTGGCCATCACACCGGACACCGAGTACACGGTGATGTCGATGATTGCTACGCTGCGTCGGTATTTTTTCATTTTTTCACGATAGCGCTCAGAAAGTGATTTCAAGTTCGCGGAAAACTCTTTCACGGTATCATATCGATATCGATGCGATTGTGATACCTCTGGGACTATTATCGGTTCAATTGATTTCATCGATGTCATTACTATTTTAAACCCGTTAGTGTTTTTAATTATTCCTCCTCCTCCGGGTAGTAGATCAGGGGGAAGTGTTCTTCACATATAAATTCTAAACACCAGAGTAATTTTGATCTAATGGTACTATCAACCGCGACAATCTCAAATTCTTCTTTACCATTGATAATTACTGTCGCGGTGCCACCAAAGTAGGTTTTACCTTTCACGATGATATCAAATTGCTTGTTAGAGATTAACGTAATACTGTATATACCATTGGGCCACTCCCCGATATCGATTGGCAATCTAACACTAGATTTTTTTACCCAATCAAAGGTCCCATGATCAACCGTATACACGATATGTTTAACGCCTATGTCTGGATGCGGAATCTTTACCTTTTCAGAGGCTTCTTTTAGTTTAAGAATATCATTGTAAATATCGAGATAACTTGTCTTGATTTCGTTAGTATTGATCGTCCTCACCGCCTCCTTGTTAAAAAAGAACGAAATCAGAAGGTATTTAAATTCATCTAGAGTTTTTAGTTTAATAATATCATTATACATTTCGAGATAGTTTACATGGACTTCGGTAGAAAGCATCATCCTCCCATCCCTCTTGCTAAAAAAGAATGGAATCAGAAGGCTTGTGATTCCAAGCCGTTCTTGGTTTTCAATATACCGGTTGATGTTAGAAAAATTTGTCTTGATATCTTGGGGTTTACTGCCCTCAAAGAACTTATTAACAATTTCGCTGATGGGCTTTTGTTCGTCAATAGCTTTTTTAACTTCAGCGAGGGTTGGGCCTGTCAGAGATGTGGTTTCAGACACAAGTGTTCTCCCAAGAAATTTATCCACGATGGTATTGAGTGTTGTTTGTCTCACCATAAACATATTAATATCTTTGAGAGTCATTGTATATGTAGCTGGGACACCAAAGAAATTATTAGCGACGTAGGCATTGTGAGTATGCTTGCCAATAAACTCGCTAATTTCAGCGAGAGTCATGCCAGCCACAAGCGGGGTTCCCAAAAACTTAACAATGACGTCGTTAGTGGGTTTTTGTACCTTTTCAAGATTTTCTATTAGTTTAGAAATATCGAGATAATTTGCCTTGATTTCATTTTCATTCATCATCCTTCCCGCGTCCTTGTTAAAAAAGAATAGCGATAGAAAATTTTAATTTCAGCGAGAGTCATGCCAACCACAAGCGGGGTTCCAAAGAATTTATGTACGACATTTTTGCGAAAATTGTTATAACCTCGTATATGATCATCCAGCTCACGGCCGCGGGTGGCAATCATGCTGTCGTGGGCGTCAATCGCGTCGGTGATCGTTTGTTTGTTTGTTTACTTGAATTTTAACGGCGCACCAGCACTTTTAGGCTATTTAGCGCCATACAATACGTTAGATGTTCAAAAACAAGAAAGGTTTAACATCGACCAGCGATATATATAAAAAACAATAGTTAAATATAAAATGGTAAGATGTTGGTAACAGGAAAATATGAAGCTTCCCAATCAACGGGATCGTAGACGCAAGTTCACCTGGTTTAAGTTATCACTGCTTTTTAATTTACCCTGGCGATCTTGAAATACAACTATTTCGTTCGGGTCAACACTTTATAAATTTAACGTCTGAGCGATTTCATCTTCAATTACTTTTTTTACATCCTTGATAGAATCCGCAGATGTTTTCGCGGTGGGTTTCGACATTGACAGAGATCGTCCCTAAATATTAATCATTATTGTAAAGACTCTAGTATTTTAAATTTATTGATTCTCTAAAATTACCTTGTAATTTCCCACTCGTGTATTTATTTACAACCATATGAGGTGGTTTCCACGGAAATCCAAAGGATTTTAATGAAATCTCCGCGAGGACATTTAATACTTCATGGCCGCATATCGGTGGATCATTTAATTGTTGTGTTGGCAGCGTGGAATAAAAAATCGGAAACTCTTTGAGTTTCATCGAATAATTTATATACCGCATAAACTCGCTTGGCGGAGCTAACCCATACGAATCGAAATAGACAATCCCACGCGGATCGATCGCGTATGCAACCCTGTGAGTTCCCGATCTGCTGCTGATATCAAGATTGATGATTCCGGTTTCAACTTGTTTAGGTTTTCTCGGTAATTGATCTCTCATAAAAACCCCTCTGAACTTTTTATCGCTATTTTTTTAGCAGCATCAATTAAATCAAAATTGGACATAGGGAGAATTGGGCTTTCAACTAATAAACCGTTCCTGGTATTCTCAGACCCTTTCCGCTGTACCATGAATACGGGGTTCCTGGTAGTCTTAGACCTTTTCCCTTTTTTTATATCCTTTCCCAGTTGCCTTTTTCAACGCCATCTCTGCCGCGGTCCCAACGGCTCCCAACGCTGCCGCTTTCGCCACTGCTGGGGCAGCCGCTGCAATCAATGCTGGTATTGCAGCTAACAATGGAAATATACCACCTGGTTTTATCATGTTCGCTATTGCAGCCTTTGAAAATACAATTTGAACCCCTCTCTTATTCTTTAGCGCATCATTAAAATGTTTTATTTGACGATCCGTCAGTGATATTTTATTTGTACCGCCGGACATCTGCGCTGGTTTTTAACGTTATTGTGGTTCCACATTCTTTAGCGGATTTTGATCGCAACTTCTTGACCTGACCATCAGTCAGCTTGACACTAACAACACTATATGTCATTTTATTGTAAAACATATTTATGCTTTCAATTGATCTAATTGGAAACTCTTCAAGTTTCATTTACATATTTTCCACTGGTGCATCAACGATTCTCATTCGTCCGCCAGCTCCTTCTAACAACATTGATTTGTCGCTGAGAATAACAGCAACCGCTCTATAATTAACACCACCAGGATCTATACGAGCCCTAAAATGTATGTCAACGACGGATTGTCTTGTTAAATCCAGATGCTCCAGCGAAAAGTAATAAATCGGATACAATTTCTTAAAATCGAGTTGCGATATTTGCAAACCAGTATCAACATTTTGATCACGGGCTATAAATGACAGCATCCGATGATACACACGTGATATTTGGTTGTTTCCGTAATTAAGCTGTATATCCTCAGATGCTTCTTGTTGTCCGTTTATTCTCAGCGAAGCCTCATTTACTCCTAATTGATCGAATATCATATGACTGCGTTCTTGGGAACCTAATCGATCCCTATTCTGTAGAGCTACAAATATGTGGCGTGGAGCTGAAACCCCTTGTTTTGATGCCAAATGCCATGTAAATGTACCAGCGACATTATCATCTTTGGCATCAGTTGTTGTTGTTAGCCAACTTAGCAATGATTTACCGCCTGTTTCCATAAATGAAAGTAGCCGCTCTTCTCTGGTAATTGATGGTGTCATTACTGGCATCCACAATACTATTTTGCTCAAAACAACTTTACCAACAGCGGCACCAGTACGCCAAATTGCATCATTGTCATTGCCTTTTCGCACTAACGCGATTGTGTGTTTGGCTCCATAGATGTCTTTTCTGACATTTCTGCAGAATCCAAATATGTGATGGAGTGGAATTGCACATGAAAAATATCGTTGTTGTCCTTGTAACATCGCTACTCGTGTTGCAAACCCTAGATTGAAATTGAGATTAATATCTACGACATCAAAGGTACCAGCCGGTATTGTATATCCGGCCGGTGCTGGATCAACTGTGGTATCTCGTGTTGCTTTTACCCTAGTATGATTAATGTGATCAGCGTGATTATTAATATCCTTTGCAAATATCATAGACGGACCAGCCGACCTTGTATAATCATCGGAGTATCTTGCTAGTCCGATTATTGTTGTTGCAACATCAACATCACGGTCTATTGATTCAATTTCTTTTCCATCAATGAGATATTTTTGCACTGTCAAATAACGCCATTATGCCGTTATTAACAAAACCAACTCGGATATTTGGATCATTTGCATATGGTGGATCATTATGAGTAGCATCGTTTGTTACGAGTTTTCCCTCGATTTCAATAAATGCTTCACATGGCAAAAAGTATTTACTGGTATCTTGAACTTGAAGTTCAATTCGCGATCGGAGGTCGGGTTGTATTGCATGATAGGAATAAAATTAATAATCGCGGACGGAATTGTCCTTGGGTACTGGGGCTTTTATATCAAGAGCGGGATCAGCCTCTTCTTTAAACATTTTATTAACATACTAGTGTTTTCAATTGTGAAACTCTTTGTAATCATCGTCGTTTTTGTTTTCGTTTCAAACCACTTCCTGCTATCGCGTTCATGATAGCGCTATCTGTTACCGGTGAAGCTGTCAATGGCGACGGAGTCACCGAAGCAGCCAACGATGCTAGTTTTTCTTCCACTGCGCTAATTATTGCTTTGCTGATTTTTGCAGGCATCACTGTAGTTGATGGCAGCACTAACGACGAAGTCATTCCTGGTTTATTTCGCACCAATGATGCTATTTTATCTTTCGCGGCAGAAAATGCCTTTCCTGCAAGATTTCCAACGGCGCTGATTCCCTTATCACGAATAATATCAATGGCTTTCATTGATAATTGTTTAGCTAACTGCGCCACTTTTGGGGCCATTCTTGTAAATAACCCCGCAATGGTATTGCCGAAACCATCTCCGTAATATGCTCTATAAACAGGCAATCGTGACTTCACCACGTAGACGCTTACGGGTTTATCATGGTTGTAGTGTATAATCATCTTGTTATAAAACAAGTTTTTTAATTAGTGATCAATCGCTGTAATAACCATGGGCATCTTTGTGATTTTCAACTAATTCAGCAATGAGTTCTCGATATACATTAATGTCCATGATACCACCGGCAAATAATCGTCTACAGATATCAGCGGCCTCATTAATTATTTCCGGTGAGTTATTTCTGGCTCGTTTCCCTCCGATGAGAACTTCTAACCGTGATATATCACTGAGAATATTACCAGGACAAGTAACGCTAGTGTTTTCAACTATGCCGCTACCTGAATATTCATCTTCAGTTGAATCCTCTTCAACTGCTACTAGATCCATTTTACCTATTCTATTCAATACTTTGTCTTTAAAACTCTCAAAATCATTGCGGTTACTGTCTGTGATTCTAAATCTATCATGGTTTGCCAGGTATACTTTTTTATGCAATTCTCGTCGTTTTTTATATACTCTTTATACTCTTTGTTTACAGCTCTTTCATTGTCATCTTTAAATTTTTTAATTATGTTGTATGCATCGTATGTAAATATATTTTGCGGTGAATACATTTTTTCTATAGTAATGTCTCCTTCCTCTTCTTCTTCTGGTTTTCTTGCAGTAGCACCTAGTTCTTCTAGTACTCGCTCTTTTTTATCTGTTGCCGTGAAGTAATTACAATATCTACTGGAAGTGTTTCTAAAGACTTTTTTGTTTGTTCGGTCTCTGCTGCAATTTTTTCAAGCACACCAAGAACAGGCATTTCTCGTCGCTTGCCTTCCTCAGGAATATCTCCAAATATTGCTCGTTCAGTTGCTGTTTTCACATCTTTGGTCGCCTTAGTTACCTGGGCGAACAGTTGTTCACTTGACACAGAAAAATCAGTCTGCGCTTGTTGTCGTTGTTGAAGTTTCTCACGAACTCTGTCTCGAACCGGTATAAACTTTTTAATTGCTGCTAGCCGCTCTCGGGCTAATCTAGTTGTAAGCGATTCACCTACCATATAGTGTTTGTGAACTGAGTTTTCAAATGTAAAACTATTACAATTAAAAGCTGAATTATTAAATAATGTACCATCAAGCCAACGTATCCATCTCGGACAAGGTTAAACTGTACGACGCTATCCGCGAGTGTTTCAGAAATAACATCGCTGGGAGTTTCAGAATTGTAATATCTGAGAACGGCGATGAACGATTTTTGTTAACTCCGCGGCAACAACAACAACTACGTGAAAATGGAGGCGTCGCGGTGATTACTTTCTACCACAACCAAATCATCCAGTACGCACATAGCTGCATGAGCAAGCCCAAACTGCTGAGTATCCTTTCAGGAGAAAATCCCATGTGAGTGTTACAAAAAACGCTAAAAAAAAAAATTTTTAATAAAATTTACTGAAAGCCTATTTTTATAGTAACGCTCACGTGGTTAAGATACTGGGTTTTCTTCGTTTAATATTTTTCTAAGATCACGAACTTTAGAACTAATTTCAGCTCGTTTTTGATACTCTTGGCCGAGCTTTTGACGTATTACTTCAACGGTGCTAAATAGCGTTATAAATACATCAATATCGTTACCGTACAAACAAGCATAGATGGACTTTTGAATTCCTTTCACGAGTCTGTACATCTTAGGTAAAACATAACGACCCTTACTAGACTGATACTCAATGTCTTCATATTCCGAGGCAATCCTGTCACAGTCGAGATCTTTAGATAATATTATCCCTCTATTTTTTAAAATTAAAATTTCAGCAATTATAACATTTACATCTTTGATATCCATTATTTATATAATATATTTTATCTTTAATTATTAAAAAAATGCAAAATAAATGGTATAAATTATGAGCGGTTATTCATTCATGAGTCCCTTATTCAGGCCTTTGTGTCTTTCTTAGGGTCTTTTCTTTTGGCTATCCATTCCAGATGCTCTTTTTTGTGACCCTAACACCGTTTCTATTAGCCGGTAGCCCATTCTGTGCTATCCTATGGGGTTCCTCATGTGAATGTAGAGCTTTTTGTATCAATTTATACCATTTATTTTACACCCAATTACTTTGACAAACACATAATCTCGGGCGAGGGGTCTAACTCAGCAAACACTGAATTAGATCTCTCAGAAGGTCTAACTCAGCAAACACTGAATTAGATCTCTCAGAAGGTATATGTGTGATTGGATGTTATTGTGGCGTGGGCGTGGTAAACCAAGCCAACATGGCAACCCATGAAATCAAATTCATGGTTGCATGAGTTGGAAAAAACACCAACCCACGCTACCGAGAATGCGATAGCATGAGTTACAATGTTGGTTTGGTTGAGGGGGTCCGCCCCTTCCCCCCCCCCAATTAATAGAAAAACATCTTCCGTTTCGCCATCAAATAATGTATCTGCTATGGGGACCGAACACGTAGTAGTTGATAGATCTGTGTTTACAAGACAAACACGCTACCGTTTAGACTACTGAACCGTCATACAAAATAGAGATTTTTTAATATATATATATATATATATATATATATATATATATATATATATATATATATATATCTTCTGATTATACTTAACAATACAAGATTTTTAAAATAGACAATTGTACTGTATCCATCGTATTTAGGAAATAAAATACTAAGTACACACAAAACGAATAATAATTTAACTGTGTTGTTTAAAATATAATGTAAATATCAGTCATTGAATTACTTATTAATGCTGCAACATTTAAATGAGAAATATTTTAAATAAAACAATAATACAGTTGTTAAATAACAGCGTATATTTCCCTGTTCTAATTCTCTAGACAAAATGCATTATCGATTAAATCAAAAAGAGCTGTATACAGAGGAATTTTAACCAAGCCCATTTAACTGAACGCGTAAAAAAGGTCTGTACCAGTCCTAAAGATGGTTTATCTCGATACCTACTTCAATGAATGGGAAACACTGTTCCGGCTGAGCGCATAGGTATTGCGCTGGATTATACAGAACGGTCTGTACTGAAAGTGTATTAATATATGGTCTAAATAAATACAACTGTTTAAATGAAGCGGTTTTAGCCAAGCGACAATAAAACGTTTTAGAAATTGTTAAAAAATAAAATTCTACCGAAACTATGTTATACTTCATTACAGTCACGTGTGCGGCGCGCCTAGTCAAGGTATACAGGTAATAGCAGACGACAAATTCCTTTGACGTCATACTACAAGGGAACTTAGTATGTAGAGTGTGAATTGCGGCGGATTTATCCATAAAGGATTTATCTCCCTTGAATAGTTTCAGGAGTATACGAATTTTATTTTATGACCATTTTTTTAGACAGAGCAGTTCTAATTATATCTTCTGAAACAAATCGTATTGAAGACCTACAAATGTCAAAGTATCTACTAGCTTTATTTATTGATTGAAATATTTTCTCCTCTTTGGTTTCTAAATCAAACGATTTGACCCCCCTATGGCGTTTTGAGTGCCTACCAGCGTTGCTTTTTAAAAGGTTAACGCGCTGCGAGATGGATTGAAGATTCTCAAGACAATTATCAGTCTTCACGCCATTTATGTGATCAATCACAAAGCCATCTTTAATTAATCCGTAAAATGCTTCATAGATGGCTCTGTGACAGAGATACTTCTTCCCCCCGGCTGTAAACATCAAGTATCCCATATTATTTACCCATCCAACAGGCCTTTTTAGTCTGCAATTTCTAACAACACCATCACTGGAGGCTTCGTAATTAACAAGCACTGGATGGGGTCTGAAATCTTGGCTCATTTGTATAATAATACTAATTATCTAATTTATATCTGCTTTAATTATAAATCTCTTGATATAATCTTGAGGGGTTTTTATGATTTTGTCATCGTTAGGGTCAATGACGGTATTTTTATTCGTTTGTCATAATAGCGTTTTAGTTCCCTGTATCGTTTACCCCCACACGCAAGACACAACTGCGATTTTCCCCTTACCCATGCCCCACATTGGAGGCATGGTAGAGGACCGAAAGAACCGTTGCGAACACTTTGTAAATGATACCCACAGAATTCGCTTCTGCATGATTTGTTACACGGGGTTGTTGATCCAATCATTAGCCACTTGCAGTGATTCATTATACTATATTCTTCTATTTAAATACTTGTTTTAATTATAATATGAAGGAGTTCAAGAGATTATCGAAAATTAAGCCTTGGAAAAATCCTAAATTCATTGATTATACCATGAAAGAATTCCAAAGATTATCGAAAATTAAGCCCTGGAAAAATGCTAAATTCAATTTCGATAAAGAGTTCAAGAGATTATCGAAAATTAAGCCCTGCAAAAATACTAAATTCAATCTCGATACAGAGTTCAAGAGATTATCAAAAATTAAGCCCTTGAACAATGCTAAATTCAATCTCGATAGAGTCTCTGATACACCAAAACGTCTAATCGGTGATAGAACTATACTAGGTAAAATCAGGGAGTGTTTTAATGAATTCTACCGAGACGGTGCAGCATACTGTTGGTCGACATTTCGAATTATTTATAAAGATGTCAATGTACCCAACATCGATGCTACTATGAACGATGAAAGAGCAGCTGAGATAATTTCACACCTTGGCCCGCCAAGGAGCTGGAAATTCAAGGGTAAATTGCAAAGCAATTCCCAACAGAAGTATTTTTTCAGAATAAAATTCATTATCGAAGTCGAAGGCAAATGGATTATCAGGGATAAATTTAAACCAATCATGAAGGATAAAAAACTGTCATTGTGAGTAGAGATTCCTAACCAGGAATTCTAACTGGAATTGACAAACCATACTAAGAGAGATCTTATCCAGTAACAGCAATTGTTTATGGGATATATCCGTTAAATGATAAACCCGATATTGCAAAACTAGCTCCTATGAAATATTCTAGTTCACTGAATTGTGTAGCAACACGGGTAATGGAACACTTCACAAATGCATCCCGAGGAAATAAACTAACTGATCTGCGACGTAGGAAAATAACCGAATGGGAACTGACAGTGAAACAGCACGGTGCAAAGATTTCTGATATAGCTAAATTAGAAACATCATTAAGATTCCCAATATCAGTAACGACAATAACCGGAGAAGTATTATACGAACCGAAATATCAATCACAAGGAGCGCCAATACAAATTATTGATCATAACAAACACGCGTGGACACCTGCAGTAACAATATTTCCACGAGATAGAACCGTGAGATATATCCCTAAGGAGTTCGTCGGGGATGTTTTTTTTAATGAGAAATTATTCGATGCTATTCAAACGCTGTGTAAGGATGATCCTGTGTCAGTGTGGTTACTTAGAAGTGATGAAGATCCCGAAATAGGATTTGATTAATATGTAAGACAAAATGGTGAATTATATCGCGTTGAAGAATTAGATAACAGAATGAGAAAAATCGCTAGTGATTTTTCACCGGAGAGTTCCCATGAAAAGCTATTAACGGATAGCTTCACAATTCCATCAGTGGTAGCTCACTTCGCAAGAGAAAAAAACTCATGGCGTCCAACACAAAGTGATTTTCTCGAGAACGTTGAATTGAGTTGCGTCGAATTTAGTCATGGAGAACTGTGGAATACGAAATACCATCGTGGCGGTATGATTTCAATTGATATATCCGCGTGTTATCCTGAAAGTTTTCTCGGGTATGGAGAATGTAGTAACTATTTTAAACGATTTGGACACCCCACACATGAAATGACTCGTGTTGCGATTAATGGGCCGTTACCTGATTTTGATTTAACCGGATTCGCTCGTGTGATATCATTTGAACTCGCTACAGGGTTATATCCGTGTAGTTATGTTTGGCTTGGTAGACATATATCTGAAAAGGCCTGGATGCCAATAGTGTTACTACGATATATAATTAATTGTGGTATGCTAATATCGTTGATTGTTTCCGAAGCTATTATATGCTATCGAGCTCAGAAAGAAGTTTGGCTACCACAACCCGATCTAGATCGTATAATTAGCGAACAGCGAAAACAGTTTCCAGATTTCAATGAAGAACAAATTATGAATTGGTCTAAGAAGTTAGTTGAAATTAAAAAAGAACAAGCAAAAGATTTTGGACGAAGAATAATCGGTAAATTTACCGAAGGTGGAAGATACGACAATGCAAAATATTCTTCGCGGTTGATCATAGACATCGCTGAATACGATTTTATTGTAACGGATTTAACGAAACAGGGAAAACTTGTAACCCGTAAGGATGCTTTTCTATCCAATGGAAGACGATTAGGTACAATTGTTACCTATTGTGATGGATATATTAAACAATATACGCATTTGAGAAGTTCTATGCTAGCTTATGCTTCTATCAATTTATTTTCGATGATAAATAGATTTCCTAATACCGCAGTTAGAGTAGCCACTGATTCTATGTATATACACAATAAATACAAATCAGATGTAGCTAAATTCACAGATCCGGAGGCAAATTGGGGATGTTGGAGATTTAAAAAGGAAACGCTACATGAGTATTGTGAATCGGCAGATATTACCATGGATGAAAGGTACTTAAAGTGTGATGAGATTCAATCAGAATTTTCTAATGCACCACCGGTATCTGATCCAATATATAGATACAAGACAGTTTATTTAAACGGTTGTGGTGGGTCAGGAAAGACAACTCGTGCAATTGAATTATATCGTCGGTCAACCATGATTGTGTTAACACCAACTCACAGACTCGCCAGATAGATGAAACAACGAGGGGTAAATGCCCGTACCTATCACAGTTTTTCTCGATGGAAGGGTGACAAATGGACTCCTGATCGAATGGGTGATAAATTCATTCCTGAAATCATAATGTGGGATGAAATATGCACAGTGTCATTAGATGTATTAAAAACATTTCTCGAGTGGTTGTTAAACAAAAACACAAAGGTCGTCATGTGCGGTGATCACGGCCAACCACCACCATTTATCGGTGCATCCCCACATGAATGGCTAAAGGGTTTTGTAGACTATTATGAAGAAATTAATACCGACCATAGATCACTTGATGAACAATTACGATAATTCAAAGCGCTAATTAGATTACAACCGGATAAAATCCAATGTGAAATAGTGCGTGAAATAATTTCAGAAACTCCCATGAATAATTTTTGGGAAACGTGGAGACCAAATGATTTGATTGTAGCAAGTAGAAAAATAGTCAGAGACACACTTCAGATGAAGTTATTTGAAACGCATAAAAAAAAATTGCAAAACTTCCAGTACCGTTGTGTTATAGGCCTTCGGATACACGAAAGCAGAATATTGAAGTTGATATTCCAGGGAAGAGTGAAAAGCAGATTCTCGTGTTAAATGATATTGTGCTGGTTGATATCAGCGTCGTCGAAGATGCATTGCGTGCTGATAAATCCCCATGGACGTTAGGTTACGCAGCGACAATACAATCTTCACAGGGATTGACTATATGAGATACAATTGTTTGGATGGTGGATAATCACATCGAATGGTCGAATTTAGTCTATCTCGCAGTATCCAGAGTACGAAGAATAAATCAACTTCGAAGAGTTGTCCTGGATGATAATGGCACTACAATGGATGATGCTTGCATCGTTGATGTTAAAATTATTGATAAAAAACTCTCCGGTTACAAACAACAAGACAAAAAAAAAAAACAACGAGAATTTGACATTGATGCTGAATTAATAATTACGCTGAAGCAACAACAGAATAATCACTGCACGAGTTGCAATTGTATAATGCGTTGGCAGTATTCGGATAAAGATTCTCGCCAATTTACCGTAGACAGAAAGAATAGCAGCATTGGTCATATCAGAGATAACGTTATGCTGACTTGTCTTGAGTGCAACAGACGAAGGGGGTGCTAGTTAAGACCACGCGGTGGTAATTGAGTATCCTCGGAAATTACCTGTAGTTGTTGTCGAGTAAATCCTCGCTGAGGAGCAGTTGAATCCAGTTTATAGATTTGAGGTCTACCAGTAGATCGTGTTATACCGGATATCTTATGCGTAGTGACGCTCCAAATAGAATCGGTAGCTCTTTTTTACCACCCTCAAGCTCTCCTGGTTCGTATAAATACCTAACAGTGACATTACTACCAAGAATTGGTTCTTTGAAATCTTTTTGTGAAATTCCTTGAATTTCCATTTTTGGTATAGACGCTTTCTTAATCGCGTTGACAGGTTTCATGTTAATTGTTCTAGTAATCTCGTTATTGAGCGCGGTAATCACAGCTGGTAATCTCTTTACCCATTCACGGGATCTTTTATCCTGAATAAACTCCTTCGCGTATTGATATCCAAATAACCGTTCAGCAAGAGTCCGATTAAATCGTTCAACAATTGCCTGATCGCGATGTAGCGCAGTATGCCCTCGTCTAATGGTGACATCGTGATGTTTCATCGCAGATAAAACAGCGCCTTGAAATTCCTTGCCAGGATCAACTTGTAACAGATTTGGCCAGCGTAGTGGGCCTCGTCGATAAATCTTTTCAAATGCAGAAGCAACTTCAGGTGATGATTTTGTTTTTAGCGGTTCCGCTTGTTTGTATCGACTAGCAACGTCAACTACGGTTAGCGCGTATTTGTAACCATTGTCATGTGGTAAAAACAATAAATCAGCTTGATGAACTTCATTGGGTCCGGTAACATCAAAATGCGAGAAATTGATTTGTTTAGGACGCGGTAGATAAATTTGCCATATAGCCTGTTTGGATAACCAATTAACCGCAGTAGCCTTTTTCACTTTTGCGGCGCTGGCGAGTTTACTGATTGCTGCTTTACCCTTCCAGTATCCTCTCGGAGAAAAATAAATAGATTCCAAATTATTAATTACCAGCGCCCATCATCAATTTGCCTTTCATAGCCGATTTTACCAACCACGAAGCCAATTTTTCTTTCAAAGATTTATCAGGAATAGCATTTAACGCATGAATTAATTTCACATCCGCGAGATGCCTGTTTTGCAGATTGCTGCTTTCATATGCAACATTATGAACATGACACGCCTTATTAATAGCGTTTATCGGATACTCGCCGGGTCGGGGTTGATTTTGATCATCAAGTCTGATATCTAATCGTGTTCCGGGGCCACAGTAGCTATATCCTGGAAGGTGCTTTTCTCCGGGGTACTTTGCCCATGGGGTTCCAGGGAGTTTTGCCAATTTTTCTGCGATATCACCTCCTCGTTTTTTTTAAAAACATTTCCGGATTTCATAGAAATAAATCTAAATTTTTTTGTACCACATGTTGCACATCTACCAGTAAGTGCCGATCTGTTATTTTTAGTTGTAATCGTCGTCACATCATTTGTGCTAGTACGCGTTTTAGATTTCACACAATATAGATCCATAATTTATGTATAGAGATATGGATATAATTGATTTTCCAGCGACTAAAACAAGAGAACCAGTTAAGCATCATGCAGCGCTACCAAACTCAATCCGCGCAATTATAATCGGGCCATCTGGATCCGGCAAGACGCAATTGTTGCTCAATTTAATAATGAGATGGATGAAATGGGATAAATTGTATTTAGTTGCTCCTAGCGTAGATGATCAACGATGCTATGAAATGCTAAAAGATTTTAATGAAAACGCTTCAGAGATTGCTGGCGAGTGTTTTATTGAATTTATAACCGATATTGACGAGGCACCATCAGTAGAAGACCTCAATGGAAGTATCAACAATTTAGTTGTATACGATGATGTCATGTTAGATAAACAAAAAAGCCCAGCTAGAATATTTTCCCGAGGCAGGCACAAAAACACTGATGTGATATATGTCACTCAACGCTACACTCAGATTCCAAAAGTGATCAGAGATAACTGTAATATTCTTGCTGTATTCAACGGCGTTGATACACATACGCTACGAAATATTTGGCAGACATGGTGCTCTGATATGGACTTCAATCAATTTCAAAATTTCTTTAGTAACGCTCAGTCGACCCGGCATGAATTTATAACAATAAATTTACATGATCCTCGGACACGATATCGTATCGGACTCGATCAAATATTTGGTTAACCTGTAGCAGCAGAGAGGGTGAATGACAACGACAATGGCGTCATTGACGAATTCATCGAGGAGGCCTCAATTTATCGAATCGACGCCTTTTTTTTACGATTTACGAAAAAACCTTAGATTCCCGAACCGACGCCAGTAAAGGTTGTCTGTTTCACCCTCTCTGCTGCTGATATTCCCAATATTACTCCTATTTATGAATTCCAAATTCACGCAGTTAAAGCTCAAAACAAATTTGGTAATGTCAACCATTAACATTTATTTTGGACGAATTAAACTTGCAGATCTGAGTTACAAACATCACATTGTAATGTTTATCTTAATATGTAATCGCGACTTGTGAGAAAAATAACAACACATTCTTAAAACGACAAGACAGTGTCCCAACAAATATCGTTTCAGTAAACATTATGAGCAGAATAACACTGGGAGGATTTGTATAATATTATAACACAATTATCATTGAACATGATTCACATTTTCTTTAGGTTTGTATGGATAGTGTGACGTGTACAACTTTTAAAGAGGTGTATTGTTTCAGAAATTATCAAATTGAGTCCAATGAAACCCCAGGAACAAAAAAGCATTTTATCAGATGTCCAAAAATATATGGTTGGATCCATGGCTTATATGGCAATTATTCCAATACCGTAAATATATATGTCTCTTTTTTATACAGTCAGTGTATACTGGAAGGTTGTGTATGTGCTGTAAATATTGATTGTTTCCAGGTTATAAGATAAGGACAAGACCTCCACTTCAGGGTCATGAACCTAATTATGTGTTAAATATAGGAGTGTTTGCATTCAATTTGTTGGTTATGTTCATCGATATTTCTAGTAATGGGGTCTTTCTTCACTTTCAAAGCCAGAGCCATGATTGAGTTCCATATCCAAGTGGAACAATATATGGCTTGTGCTGGATATTATGTATACTTTTGACTCGCCCGTGCAACAAAGAAATCTAGCTGTTTTGATAACATATTTTTCGTACATCACATCTAGTTATCACTGACAGGTTTTGTCAGTCAGTGTATCCACGAGCTAGGAACTACGTTTAAAAAATATAAACCAGTGTTGTCTACTACTGTGCATGAAGTAGTTTTTTTAAATGCAAACCATAAGAACACATCTATAACATAGCAACCTATAGTATTTATATGTTTGATAACAAACCTTACGAAAGAGTTTGAGAGAGAAAAATAAACAGATCTCAGAACAGACAGTTAACCATCCCACCCATAAACCTGGTCAAATTTAAGACTGATCAAATTTAAGACTGGTTTCTGCATAGACCTTATGGTAATATTCTGCAATCCAATATTGTATCCCAATTTCTACCGATCATCTCTGCATTATATGACATATCGACATATCAATCACTAACCTACCACCTGTATTTGCTACTAAGAGAACATCTGTATGATAAATAGAACCAAATTAATGCGTGACATCCAAAAAATCCTAACAACTTACTTACATCCTACAGCAAAACAACTCTATAACTGCTTGTGTTCATTCCTTGGAAAGCTTGCCCTGGCAAACAAATGCAGTTTATCAATACAAATGTTTTCTCGATGGTATAGCAGTGTTAGAAACCAGCTTCGCACTGATAACAGATATCGCCGTAAAACACCAGACTCCCAATTTATAAACAAATAAAACGGTAGTAACATAGTCAATTTAGCCAAATTATCCCACTACAGTACTAAGATCACGGTTAGTGATAACTACAAAAGAGCTCTTCGAGACCACTAATAAACTAATATCAAGGAACAAATGTACACCACTTCCATCAACCTTCTCTCCAATAGACCTTCCACACCTATTTGCAAATGTATTCCGTAACAAAGTACAAAGCATTAATGATTCGCTTGTCAACACAATTTCAATTGAATCGTCACCATTCCATACCATATGATACA
Source organism: Unio delphinus (assembly GCA_029339505.1). Taxonomy (NCBI): domain Eukaryota; kingdom Metazoa; phylum Mollusca; class Bivalvia; order Unionida; family Unionidae; genus Unio; species Unio delphinus. The sequence goes on from JAQISU010000152.1 coordinate 4,221,818, forward strand.
AATTCAGCCACATCCATTAAGACCGTTTGAACCTTTCTCAATGGATTTAGTACGGACCATCAATATGAAGAGTGCACCAAACTTATGTGATCTTGAGCAAATTTAAACATCACTGGTGCTTAGATCTAATATTGCCTTCAATAAGTGACTTATAGTTGTAATATTTCTTTCTCTCCTTCTCTCTCCTCCTTCTCCCTCTCTCTCTCTCTCTCTCTCTCTCTCTCTCTCTCTCTCTCTCTCTCTCTCTCTCTCTCTCTCTCTCTCTCTCTCTCTCTCTCTCTCTCATTCGGTTGAATCACATACCTTTACAAATATGCCATCGTAAAGCCTCCGCTGAAGAAACCAATAATTGAGCATAATGATTTAAAGAATTAACGCCCATTTTCTACTCTCTTGTTTGTATAAACAAATATTAGAAAAAGTGGTTTTAACTCAGCCTGTATGACATTTGAATTCAAATAGTCAATTTAGCAATGTACAGTCTGCATAAAGTCCTTGCCCCAGTACTTAAACCACTCTTTTTAAAGTATTAAATGACATTATCTCTGCTTTGGATAATAGAAAGATGAAAGTTCTCACACAACTTGATTTGTCTGCATCATTTAACACAATAGACCATTATATATTACTTCACCTTCTCAAGAATGTATTTGGTATTCAAAATCCAGCCTTACAATGGTTCAAGTCCTACTTAATCAACATAACGCAAATTGTATCTGCAAAGAGAATACACACTAGCCCAGTTGATCTATGTTATGGTGTCCCACAGGGGCCTGTTCTTAGATCTGTTCACTTTATTATATACACTCAGCCGCTCTCACGTTACATAGATCATCACCCAGTTTCTCGCCAATTGTATGCAGATGACACCCAAATAAACATGTCGAGCCACCCAACTGAAGATGATGCTACCATTTATGGAGCAGAGAGGTGCATTTCTGATGTGAAATCATGGATGACATGTAAAACGCTGCAGATGAATAATGATTAAACTAAGCCACTCTGATCTCAACACAAAGACTTTATCATTCACATCCTTTACCTCAAACAAGACATATCATCAACACCAACATTAAAATCGCAAAGTTAGTACGAAACGTAGGTGTTACTCTAGACGGTACTCTCACATAGTAGGTGTTTCTCTAGACGGTACTCTCACATTGCCATCACATGTCATTAGCATATGCAAGGCTGCATATCTTGAGCTGAAACGCATCAGTTCCATTCGCAAATATTTTTCGATTGATGCCACTAAAACACATGTGTATTCGTTAGTACTTTTAAGACTGGACTATTGTAACTCATATATGTTTTGTTCCTCACAATATTTACTCCAGAAACTTCAAAAAGTTAAAAACATAACTGCTCGGATCATCTTCGGTGTACCACAATCAAATCACACCTCCCCTACTGCTATGTAGCTTATATTGGCTATCCGTTCGAAACAGAATTAAACACACCATTTGTTATCTGTGCAAGTTTCCACTGACAGTCTCAAGTCAAACATACCTATCCGGTCTAACCCATGTATATTCACCAGCATGATATCTACGCTCCTCTTCTGACAATCGCAAATTCATTGTTCCCACTGTGAAAACAAAGTTATATGGCCAACGTTCGCTTGCATAAAAGGGCCCTGCGATGCGGAACGAATTGCCCATTAAAATTAGACACAAAGTTCTCTTAAAACCTACCTGTTTGGCCTGCTGGAGCAAACTTAGAGACCTAATAATGTTTTCAGCATGTTTTATGTTTTTCGATTTCATGGTTTTGTTTTTTGTATTTATGTAGTGTAATCATAACATTATATATGTTGAAAAGCGCTTAGACTTTCTAAATATAAGGCGCTATTCAAAGTCCTTATTATTATTATTATTATTATTATTATTATTATTATTATTATTATTATTTTAATTATTAGCTATAATGCCCATGAACAAGTCTCTTTCTCGCAATATGCATAATTTCTTATCATGTTCTTCAAGAAATGTATTGTTAAATTTTAATAGATTTACTGTTTCCAATCTATGGCACAGAGTTAGGCCTATATCCTGAAAGGTAAAAACTATGATCTGTATCGCATAAATCCGTATTGAGAATTCATTATATGTCCTTCAAATTAAGATATAGCCACTGGGTAAGTGTCTTATGAGTTTTCATGTAGAGAACCAGTGACCAAACATAGACCATCCATGGTCATGGTCAAAAATTGATTGATTCATTCATTGATACTTAACGGCCCACCAGCGCGTTTAGGTTATTTAGCGGCATACAATAGGTTATATTTATACATTTTTAAAAATACTAAAAGATTTTAATATCGACCACCGATATAGAAAACCAGTATGAAGCTTCTCAATTAACGGTAGATGTAAATTGTGCATGTTGATGAAAAGGTGTTGAAAATAAGAGGCGGCATTTACATTAGATGAAAATGCTCTAGGTGATAGCATATACGTTATAGTTTAAAATAAAGATCTACTTCCTACAGGAAATCTATGATACAAGTGATATGTATAGTATCAAAAAGTTCCTTCATGTCATATACATTTAAATACTTATACGCGTAGGTTGCAGGTCGAAACACTCGGTCATAAAGTGTATAAAAGTGAATGGTTCATTGCAAGTAAAGCACTTTTGTGAATCTTCACCTTTTATTATGTGGGAGTGGGTTATGTATGTATGACCAAATGACTACATCTTCCCTAAAGTACTAAGGGTTTTGTAGGAAGGAGTCCACTCTCCAGGGGTAGGTTTGATGGCGTGACGTTTGTTATTCACTGCATAATTCCATGATACCTGCCACTTCTGGCGTAGGTACGTGTTGGTAAGAGGTTTAAAATCAGTAAACGGTAATTTAAGATCAGATGGTTCTTGGGATAGAGCCGTTTTAGCAGTGCGATCTGCTTCTTTATTACCTTTAAAACCAATATAGCTAGGTAACCAACATTATACTATATTGTAAGAGGTACTAAGCTCGGTACGTTTGACGAGGAGAGTGGTTAATAATGGGTTTTCTAGTTTTATATTGTGTATTGACTGAAGCACTGATAGTGAGTCACAGAAGATAGGACTATTTAAAACATGTTATTCTCAATAAATTTCAGAGCAGGATATATTGCTCTGATTTCTACAGACTAAATCGACGCATCGTTTGGAACACGAACTTTTGTTATGTGTTTGCCACTAACGAAGGCTGCAGTAGCCTTTTCCTCATCCTTTGATCCATCAGTATAAACTCTAGTGGAGGTTCTATATTCGGTGAGGAGTTCATGATAAAAGTTCTGGAAGATGGAAGGGTTTGTCCCAGATTTTTGTTCCCATCGTGTAACGTAAAAAGCACTTTGTGTTGATTAAGGAGCCAAAGTGGTGTTTCTAAGACAAACGTTTTCTGAATTGTAGAGAGATTAATTTTGATACTGTCAAGGTTGGATGATATTCTGATACCAAATGGAGGTATGGCATTTGGTTTCTTTTCATATAAAAGTTTGTATTTTGGTTGCAAAACAGCCGGAAATGCACGGTTCAGAGGGTTTGATCTTAATTTGAGAGCCTACTGTGAAGAAAGCATTTATCTCTGATAAAGGTGGATCATTCTCTTCCGCGAGATCGCTTTCACATGGAAATGTCTTAAATGCTCCCAGAGCGAGTCTAATTCCCTGATGATGAATTTGGTGAAGCATTTTCAAATACGACTTCCGATATGAACCATAAACAACGCATCCATAGTATAGTTTGGAAGGGAAAAATGTTCACTACAAACTGAGGATGACTTTTGTATCAGCACTCCAGTCAGTGTGAAAAACTACCTTAAGTATTCAGTGTTCTATGAGCGAATGAGGTAACTGGAATATCAAATAATGTTTTCATTCTCACGATATTGTCTGTTTGACCTTTCCGCTTACACGCAACACGAAGGAAATCCGATTTTAGTTTCTTGACACTTTTTTCCAATAGCAAACGGAGATAGTGCAGCAATAGGTTTAGACTAATACTTAAATTGAATAATCATTAGCCCATTTGTCCAGACGGGGCCCATTCCGAGAACCCGTCTAGGAGAAATAGAGTCCAAGCTGTGTATTGTATTGCATCGATCAAACCTCCGCTCAAATACTAGGATCCTTTCCTCCCCCGACTCGGGTCACTTCCCACGGCAAACAGGTTGCCTCTACTTAGTCGCCTCTTACAACACATAGTTAGGCACGTCGGGCCAATTATACAACCCCGAACCCGCAGAGGCGGTCATGATCAATGAGCGTAATCAATATGTCCAATGCATATGTTGAAACACGCCTCGAACATGACATAAAACCAAAGTTTACATCTCTACCGTCACGACATAAAAGATCTAGATAGTGTTAAATACTATCCCCTTAAGTGGATCCCATCACCAGAGGCATAACTAAAAATGTTAATGCATTTATAAGACTGCCTCAAATCATATAAAAGTTTCTTTTAGGTTTTGTAAAGCCAGAGTGACAAACATGAGGATACAATCACCAGTTTTATCAAAAACGCGATGGGGAGACAAGTCGTGCTTTTAGCTTATATCTTTATCTTTTAGATAACTATAAAACAAAACTTAGCATGCTTTTTCAATTAAGTTGTCATTTCTTTTACGTTCTTGAACGGAACAGTCTTCTGTTATTAATGAAGATAACTCTTTGATATTCTAAAACCAGCCTTTTGCAACAAAGAACTGTGATGAATGTACTTGAAGCCCAATACTTTGCAGAGATGTATTACCAATAGAAAACTGTGTAACAGTCAATGTTATTTTAAGCAACAATTTAGAATACTTAAAAGAAAAACATAAACCTTTTTATCGCAAGTTACAATGATGTTTTAGGTGTCACACATTCACTGAACGGTGATCATTCTTCGTTTCTAAATATAATACTAGATCAGGTAAATGTAATATCGTCTAAACATTAGGGATTGAAAACAATGTATTTATTTAATCATTGTTGATATTTTACCAAACATTCAATTAAATCCACAATATTTAATTTGCCTACAAATTAATTGTAGCTTACATTTCTATTCCCAGCCCTGAAGACATTTCCACGTCCAAGCTTACTCATATATGTGAAGGGAACGTAGACTCGTGTGATTTCGATTTAGGTCTTGATATCCTTCAGGCATTATTGAAAGGTAAATGTTATCATGATGACATATTTACGATTTAATATTTACTTCATTGAAATAAAACAGTTGTTTCAGAGAATATGTGATTAATTTTCATCAGTGTTCTATATACACCTCACTGGAATCTTCATCATCTGCATTTTGTACATGACACTCTCCAACATCATCAGTTCACTATGTACTTGAGAAGAGACAGTATTTAAAGCAATATTCAATACAGCTAAAATGTGGTCCGTGAGTGTGATTACGATATTAATACCAGTATTAATATAAATATGTTTGGATGACTCTGAGTTAGTGTATTCTCTTGATGCTGACCTTAGAAACGTCTAGAATATACAATTCAAATGTGAAGAAGACTTTGCTCTCAAGCAAAGGAATATAATCTGGTTTATCACAACCTTGCTTATTAGTGTCAAAACAGCCGAAGAATAATGATTAATATTGTCGTGTTGAGCTATTCGTTTGTGTAGATTTATTTGTTCAATGTATTATTCGCGAGTATGTAAAATTGATAAATAATAATTCAGGATTAGAATAATGCATAGGTATTATAGTGATTTTATATAATACATTGTTGAAGCAGCTGTTCCGTGAGTTTGCCTTTTCATGGGATATGTGCTTGTTGTCCATCTTCGTCTACATTATCTTTTTCCTCATGCACTGGCTGTTGAGTTTGTATTTCTTTCTTCATCTCCATGTTTTTGAAATGACAAGACAACAAGTTTCTCAGCTGTCTTTCTCCACGTCTACAACGTCCTTTGATTTTAAATAATCCGCCATCACGTAATCACCAGACAACTCGTTTTGCTAATGTAGACCATTATTAATTGTGTTACGTATATTCGATTTAAGTCATTTATTTTTGTTTTAATTGTTTGATTCAAATTTGACATTTTAACTTTAAGATTCATTCATTGGGAGATGACCTATACTCTACAAATAAGCACCAAATGTTGACTTCATTTCTTACCTGGCTTCAGAGTTGTAAACAAGCTTTAAAAATGATTGGTTAATTCCAATGACATTATTGTTATAAACATCTTTCTATTGTTTGTTCTTGAGAGTAAAAATAACTGATTCTCATCTGGGTCATACGGTGTGTGCGAGACTTTTTTAACGTAAAGTTGTTTTAAAGATTCTAGAAGATCATGTGACCCATCCCAAGTTTACGTAAAAACAGGTATATAAATTATGTTTTGGAGCAAACTATTTAGTAGAAGTTGGGATGTTAGAATATTAAGCTATATTGTTTTGAGTTACTTTAAATTAAGTTATACTGGAAATTATTTCAATTCGTTTGGATCAAGATGATTTATTTTGTTATTTACCTGGAAACAATTGTGCTCATTGAATTTCATAAGACCAGAACTGACTTCATCACGTGACATCGTCTTCCATCTTGGATGCTTCACTAAGATTTGAAAAGGGAATTATTAGGACATTTTATTACCACGACTTTTGCAAATTCACTAGTGGATTATATTTTGAATTATTTTTGGAATAATTTTGGAATTGATTCTTAAAACCGTAAGTTTATTTTTCTTTTCTGGAAAGTATTTGTGCTCAACCAATTGTTTATTAAGTTTTTACAAGCTTGTTATTTTTACTCTTTCTATGTTACTGTTTATCCGAGCCTAAGCACGTAACAATTGCTTTATATGACCACTCCGTCGCTCTCCACGCTACAATGTTCTTAAAACTAAACGAACTGGGGCTAAGCGTTACATCTAGTTTATATTATTGCGTCGTTCATAATTTTTTGCATTTGCAGACGCCAACAATAAGGAAAAAAATACTTCTCACCAGTACCATCTGAAACTGTTTGAAATTGCCAAGAACACTTCAATAGATAGGATACTTCAGGAGGTAGGTCTTGATACCTTTGCTTTTTCATGTGTATCCAGATCTTATGTCATATATATATATATATATATATATATATATATATATATATATATATATATATATATATATATATATATATATATATATATATATATATTAATATATATATATATATATATAATGTTTATTACCTTAAATTGTGTCAGCGCATAATTTTCTTTTCTAATGCTTGTTTTTTTTTGTACATATATCATTATATATGTTGTAAAGCGCTTAGAGCTTATATAGATTAGGCACTATACAAGTTTCTCATTTCGCACACACACACACACACACACACACACACATACACATATATATATATATATATATATATATTATGTGGGATGATTTCAATACTATTTAGTAATTAAGAGGACGTGTACATCTACCTTTTGGGGCGTTTTTACAGAATAAAGACATAGAGGAGCAATGATTATGAAAGTATCCAATGTAGATCTATTTAATTGCATATGTTAATTTTTAAAGAAAATTAAGGAATTCTATTTAAAATCTGAGCATTTTCGAAGGCTTACTCAAAAGATGGTCTTTATAGTAAATTGAAGTGAAATTGAAAAAGGATTTACACTTCAGCATATTACCCGCACATGAATTAAGCCTGGGGTACTGATTATATAATTCATAATAGAAGCGTCCATTTGCTCAACTAATGTTCTTTACAGAAACGTAAAGAAAAATAACGTCAATAACCCTAACCGAAATCTAAAACTAACCGAGAGTTTTTCTAACTGGATTAGTTATTCTTTTTACATTATCAGTCGTTAGTATCGTTTTATTTGATTATGCGCGCGACATTTATCTTATTATGCTTTTTCGATGTCACACCATCCCTGATGCTGTGAATTAAATCCGTAGTATTATATATCATAAAAAGGCTAATGAAACACATAGAACTAGATTAGCTCAAATGCGATTTGAAGCAAATAAGAAACGTCTACCAGTCCGTGATTTTGCAGGAAAAATCTACAAGAACGCAAGGCATTTCATGTTGATTATTCATAAATGTTTCAACAAATATTCAAAAATGTTACTGTACTAAATAAACATATTCGTTCTCATCTTCAAAAACTAACTGAAAAAAACTGAAAAACATCAAGAATTTTACAAGATCTTTCTGGTAGAATGCCTCAACCCACTAAACCTATTACTAAATAGAAGAAAAACAATTAATGACAAAATATTCGAAGAATTAGACTATGAATTTACTGAAAATGCTTTAAAATTTATCAATAAAACTGATCAAAATGAAATGTCACCAATTGTTGTTACGGCTCAAAATTGAAGACAAAATAACGAGACCGATACTTAGAAAATATTTGGTGAGTCAACACTTGGTTGATGCGTTTGATGAAAGTGAAACTAACCCAAGTCGAATTGACACAAACATTGCATCGTATATAGAATATATCAATGCGATAGACAATATGTATGGTCAATATGAAGAACGAAAAGAACAAAAAACGACAAACAGAACAAAAGCAGGAGAAACTACAAGACAGAAAAATCCTTATATCTAATTGATACATTTGAACCTGGAACTTATGAAGAAAAAAATAAAGATATGGATGATGATCAATTAGCTGAATGTACTGCAAATGATTGTAATTATCTTTCTGATCTGTTACAAACATAACATGGACTTAACGAAGATCATTAAGGTAAGATGATCTTTATATTATTTTTCAAAACAATTCTACAAAAGTGGATCAAATAAAAAAACAGAAATATAATATAACGATCCTCTTAGCGCTACTAGAACTGGTATTCCACGCTTTTAGGAAAGTAATCTTATGTCATGTCCTAATAATATTCTCGAAGATTTAAAACTATTAGAGATTATCATATGAGGAAAACGAGCTGGAAATATCTCACCAAAAATAATTAATGAAGCCGCTGAAATTTGTCGACGATTATTTAAAGGTGCTATCATGAGTATTGGCATTTACTGGGAACTTATCGAATAACTCGTTAATAGCTATCATAGTGATTAGATATATGGATAACAAATAAGATAATCATACGTCAACGACACCTTGAACATGTAATTGTCAGAGTAACTCATTCATGTTTACCAGTCTATATATAATGCAACATACGGTGATAGTCTTGGTAATATTACGCAATGATTATTTGAACGAATGGTTCCCACAATAGCTCCAGTATAAACACAATTATCAATGACTTAGTGAAAAAGCTACTGGAGTTTTAGGCAGCCAAAGATAGACTAGCACGATTAATACTACAAACACCTTCGCTGGTACAATTGCTATCTACTGAAAGTATTCCCGAGAATGTCAGTAAAATAATGAACTAGCAGCCTTGATGATTCAATAAGCATAACAAAGTATAAATACTAGCTTTATCGGTGATATATTTCGTTGGTAAAGTTGTTTTAAATCGAGAACTATATAACAACATGCTCATCCGTGTGTCCGACCCAGCATTTTATACAAACCTACTGGTTATCAAGGATGAATCTATACACGAGTAGCAGTGGTATTATTATGTCGCAAGACAGCCAAATCAACGAGGCAAAATTGGACTACAAGTCCAGGATACAAGTAGATATTTTCTAGCCGCTGAAGCATTTGCCAAAGTAGACGGGGAAATTATAAACAAAACAGATGATTAGAACAACGGGGGCATGTCAAAGTCTGTTTTATTAACAACGAGATTATGGCACTGTTTTAAAGCGCTAGATAAATGATTGATTGAGGAAATATCGAATCGACTCATGAAATATGTTGATAGTGCTACAACGATAATTGGCCTTGCAAGATATTTTGATGCTTATACAATATAACCTGGTCCTACAATGCTGCTTCATAAAGATGGTTCTAATAATCCTGATGATACTCAATATGTTGCGAGACGACCAAAATACCATGTTTATCCTGCTGCTGATGGCTGTGTGGAAGATATGATTATAAATGTTAATTTGGTGTACAATTTAGGGTTATGTTACTCTTGCTCCGGGTTAGAATATAAAACTACAAACCGTGTCAGTGAAAAATGTATGGAACTTCAATGACACTAAAACAGTCAGATAACTGGTGGAGAAAATAAGCTATCACTAACAGAACGACAGCGTAATAAATTCGATGATGATATACATGACAAAACCGAGATACAAATTACTATATCCGTGAATACTATTTAAGATATAAAAAATCGAGTGCCATATGTCCACTCATTGCATACTAGCATTAAATGCAACTTGACGCCTCTGCTTCCGCGAACGCGGCAGGAATGACATTAAAGAAAACAACCGAAAAGGGATATAGGAACTGAAAAGGTATAAGGCTACCAGGGATCCCCCAAAGGAACGGAAAATGTTTGAGACTTCCAAGGACAGTTTAATAACATCAAAGTCAAATTTTGAATGAATATATACTGTACTGTTAAAACTAAAATATATAACAACTTTAGAGATGTCCTTATGCTAAAACAGATATCTTACAGACAAAACAATATTGAAGCAGGTATCATTAATCTCAATAATTACACCGGACCTTGAGCTCACTGGACCGCATATGTCATTGATCGACGTGAATTTGTTTATTTTGATTCGTACTGTTTAGCACCGCGAATAGAATGCATCGAGTCGGTCTGCGTAGTAAATAGTCTTAACAATGTGAGGATCTGGTATTAGACATTAATAGCAAAGACGATAACTGACCCATCAATATGCGGTTTAAGAGTAATTGCTGTACTTGATGTTGTATCAACACCAACCAAACAAACTTACACAGTAGTACACAAATACACAAGTAATTGCTTTTTAAACAGATCTTAAAGTATAATGGCAGCTATTTATGGGTGATCTCTCAGAAAAAAACAACCACTGACGGAATATCAAAAAAGACTGTAAAACAATCATTAACGCCGAATTTGCCGAATTATTAAATCTTGCAAATATAGATCCGAGCGAAATATTTATATTTCAAGAAAAGCAAGGAATATTAAAAACGAGTAATCTTTCATTGGAGGATATTATCGTCAGAATAATGAAGAACCCTATAATAGTGTAGCAATGTTTGGTAATAACGGAATAATTAAACCCGATGTTACTATATCAACGATATTGTGTCATATAGACGCGCAATTACAAAAATCAGGCGAAATCATTTTCAATGGAAATAAAAGATCTGTACTTGTAGGCTCAACATCTGACAAGGACGGGGCAAAAAAAGGTATGTCGACCTTAACCACAGCATGGCAGACACTAAATTATCAACGTTGAGGGCCGAGTATGACGTGTATATAAGCTCGTTTGCAATTTTTCATACAAATGTTAGAATAGTTTATGATAATTAGGTTAAAAATACGCATAAACACAATATTAATACCTTGTACTCATTAATGTGTGAATCATTTATCTGGACACCTCAAAATAAATTGTTCTCTACGTTCCTGCAAAATCGACCCAGGAATAGTGCAAAATGTGCACCCACCAGAAGGTGACATGGTGGTAAGGGTGTTTTTATATTGTTGTTGTGTTTCGAGGCTGGGATGGGTTGCCACTTATAATAAACCGCTTTTACGGAACGGTTGATATCGCCGACATGAAGACTCGAACCATTTAATTTCTGTACGATATTCAGCCACTCTAGTAATGGTCTCGATACATAATTATATAGTTGCCTCTCTGCTAGACTTGTATAGAAAAATAATATGTTTTTGAAAGTAATAGGATGTGGTATTTTAACCTTCATGCAATCTCTATAAATAATTATATAGTACTGTAAATTTAATTAATTTTGTCATCATATTTAATTACTTAAACCTCTGTGTGATAATTAAGCAGTAAATAAAATAATTGTATAGTAGAACAATATTTCTAGTTTCTAACTTAAGCAAGAGGTTAAGACATAAGACACTGTACAGCCCTTGTTACCACATATACAGATGTTGACCTACCTTGTTTAATATATAAATATATTGTATATCGACAAACATATCATTGTGTTGCACAGAGATAGATTTCAACGTACAATTACAATATTACAATTATTGTATGTACTGCTTAATTATCACACAGATGGTTAGCTAATTAATTCTTACGACAAAATTAATTGCAATTTACAGTACTATATAATTATTTCCCTTTAGAAAATGAGAGTAATATGTAAAATGAGAACATGTGACAAAGAAAGTTATTTTTCAAACCATTCAAAACATAAAAAATCGGAGCTCCAAAAAATATCGTTGACCATAATGCCCACACAGTATAAATATTTTCCTGAGATCGAACCGTACGATTTTACCTAGAGAAAGACTCTGGAAGAAACATATTTGATTGTATTCATGAAATACGTCAATATGATCGTGTGTGATTATGGCTATTCTTGAGTTGTGAAGACGACAATGAACTTATTAGACCAGATAAAATTATTTGTATCATAGAGAAAAGTAAATTTGATCAATGTGTAAGACCTAACGGCGAAAAATATCGATAAGAATATCTTCATGAAAAAATGTAAGCTCTTGCGCAGACAATTTCAACAGAGAATAGTGAGCAATTGCTAGCAAATTATTTTTCATTTCTTCGAAAGAAGCATGATTTGAAGTTCTCAGAGAAGTACAATTAAGTTGCTGTTAATAGAGACACGGTTTATTATTTAATACTAAATAGGACCACAACCACGTTATTTATGTGGATATGGTCGCGTATTAGCCTGGACATTTTCTTGGCCACGGAGAATGGTGCGGATATTTTAAAAGATTTGGACACCCCATTAACGAAATGACAGAAGTATCGATAAATGGACCACTATCCGATTTTGATCTAACCAGATTTGCTCGTATTATATCATTCGAGTTTGATAAAGGGCTCCATCCGATCTGTTATAATTGGTTTGGTAGGCATTTCTCTGAAAATTCCTGGGCAGCAATAGTTTTATTACGATATATGATTCATTAACAATACTGATATCGCTGATTGTAAGTGAGGTAGTTATAAACCGAGTTTTGGTTATCACAAGTTGATGATAAAACCGCAAAGGATACCCGTAGTAGAATAATCATAAAATTTTCTAAAAGTGGAGCATAATACATTATTCACGACTAATTATAGATGATGCTGAATATGACTATACAATCGCTGATGAAACAAAACAAATATATTTTTATGTCGAGAAGATGCTTACTTGTGTAAATTAACACGGTTACGTACGAATGTTGATAATATCGATGATATATCGCCTCCTTATTTACATCTAAGAACGTCAATGCTCGCTTCTGTTTCTATAAATTTGATATCGATAATACATAGCTTCCCTGTCGATGCAGCCAGACTTGTAAGGGATTCATTTGATATGAAATGAAAAATAGAAACAAATGACGCAATGTACAAATAATGATGCACCATGGGGTTCATGGAGAATAAAACAATATCTGTTTTTTTAATTATTCTGAATTTGCAGATGTTGAAATTAAAGATACTTACATGATTAAATCAGACAAAAATATCAAATATTATTATCATCGTCCGCGGCATCTATATCGTATCCAGTATCCAGACATACGATTCTTTATCTAAATGGACTTCGTGGTTGCGGTAAAAGAACTATAGTGATATTATTATTTACAAAACTTTCGGATGGTATGGTTGTTTCAACACCTACAAACAGACTCGCAAGTTAAATGAAAAACAACGAGGAGTGCGTTCATGTACATATCATAGCTTTCTTCGATACATGGGTAACCCAAGGACTCTTTAACGAACGGGCGAGAAATACATACATTAAATAAAAATTTGGGATGAAATATGCACCTGTTTATATGATGTGCTAAATATGTTTCATGATTGGTTATTATTAACAAAATACCACGGTGATAATGTGTGGCGATCATGGTCAACCACAACTATTTGTTAGCATGTCTGCACAGGAATGGTCACAATGTTTGTAGATTATTATGAAGACATAACTAATGATCATAGCAAGCTTGATCCAAAATTAAGAGAACTAAAAATATTAATCACATTACAGTCGAATGAAATTCAATGGAAATAAATGCGAAAAATATTTCAGAAACTTCCATTAAAAGTGTTTAGGATAAATGCAGACCAAAGGGTGTGATAGTGGCAAGTCGAAAAATTGTTCGTGATACACTCCACTTGTTTCAGTTACGTACACAAATGTTTCAGAATTGCCTATACGAGCAGATACTTGTCGACAGAATATTGATGCTGAACTTCCAGGATCGTCAGAGCAATATAAGCTTTCGATAAATAATATCGTTGTAGGTTACGTCAGTGTCTGATGCGTTAGAAGCCAAAACTTCGTGGACGCTATGATATGCAAGGACAATGAACTCAGCTCGAGGATTAACTATTTCTGATACAGTTGTTTAAATTATTGATGATCGTATCGAGTGGTCATATTTTGTTTACCTAGCAGTGTCTAGAGTTAGAAAAATATCTCAGTTGCATAGGGTTATCATGGGTTTTACATAAACCACTGGCAATGTTATTGTCAATGACATAGTAAGAAAATAATTTGCAAGTTGCCAAAAACATAACCGTGACTTTGAGTTCCATCTTAAATTTATCAACGCGCTGACAAGACATTATTCATTGTGCAAACTGTAACGCAGTATTGTTATAGAACATTATTATTAAAAAGCCAAAACAATTTACCCTAGTTAGAAAAGATAATAGTCTTGTTCATACACGAGAAAATACGATGCTAACCTGTCATGAATTTAATAGACGTAGATATGATAACTACGTGAGGACAGCGGTAATTCTGTATCTTCGGGAATTATTTGCAATTGTTCAGGGACAAATCAAAGTATAGAAGCAGTTGAATAAAAGCCCAACTTGATTCGATAACCCGTTCTAGCCCGGATTGTACGCACCGCCCGTTCCGTACTTGATTCATAGTAAGTAGATACCCCCGTGCGACCGTTTGTCACCCGTGCTAAACACTCCGGCCTATTTTAAACCAAAATGGCGACAGCAGAAGAAGACACGTGACATGCACATTGCTATCTCCGCCATTTTCGCCGTATTTTCTTCCTTGATTGGATCACCCGGTCAATACGCCGAATCACGTGATAGCATCATCACGGTCCTCCGGTTGGGCGATAGAATCAAGTTGGGTCATAATCTGTATATGGCATGTACATCTTACCACCCTGGACGTTGTATGTGTAGTAGCACTCATGATTGGATCAGTCTCTCTTTTATTCGATTTGCAAGATCACCTGGCTCATACATGTATCTTTCGATAATATTTACTAATAGCTGAAAATGCACATCTTCGTATTGATATATATGTTGTTGTATTTACATTAATATGTTTCATGTTGGTTGTTCTAAACCTTACATTATTTAATGCATTTATCACACTAGGTAATCTTGCAATCCATTCTCGAGATCTCGTATCCTGAAATATTTCCTTCGCATGCTCATATCCAAATAACTGCTCAGTAAGAGTTCGATTATATCATTCAACGATTTCCTGTTCCCAATGAATTTCGGTATCTCCTCGTCTGCTTTTGAAATTGTGTGTTTTCTTCAATGACGTTACTGCACCAATACAGTCCTTGCCCTGATTGACCGGTAATTGTTGTGGCCACCTTGTGGTCCAGATCCTCGTTGACAAATTTGTTCTAAAGCTAATACAACTTCTGTTGCACGTTTTGTTGATAACGGCCCTGCTTCTTTATATCTACTTGCAACGTCAATGCGTATTTGTACGTTATTTGAAGTCTACCAATTCTGATGATATGATGTGGTAAAAATAAAATATGCGCCTGATGAACTACTTTAGAAACATTGACAACGACCTTGCCGTACTGAGTTCGTTTTGGCGGTGGTTGACAAATTTGCCATATGGCCTTTCGTGCTAGCCACACTCCAACAGTGTAAAGTTTGACACCTGCTACATCAGCAAGATTATTGATTGCTAATCTGTCTTTCCAATATTCCTTTGGGTTGAAATAAATTGATTCCGAAAACTGATTAATTACCGGCTCCTACTACAAGTTTACATTTCATGGCAGATCTCACAAACCAATTTGCTCATGATTGCTTGAAAGATTTATATTGCCTGGAATTAAACGCGTGAATTAAATTTATATCTGCAATATGTATATCCTTCAGATAGCTACTTTTGTAAGCTTCATCATGAGTGTGGCATGCTTTAAAAATTTCAGTTTTTGGATACTCACCTGAGTTTGGTTGATCATGATTATTAAGTCGAATATCAAGTCGAGTTTAAGGACCATGCTAATTATATCGAGGAAGATGTTTTTCTCTTGTTATTTACCCCACGGAGTTTTGGGAAATGGTGAAATAAATATACCAATATCACCACCATCTTTACGCTGAAAGTAAGATAAAGACGAAAATGTTCTCTTCCCACATACTGAACATTTTACACCATATGCTATTTTTTCGTTGTTATAACCGTGGCTAAATTAAATTGATCATACGATGGCTCAAGTTTAGCAAATGGACGCTTATATGATGAGTTGGACTCAACCTCTTTGCTGCTTACTTGTAACATAATGTGGAGTTACTCAAAACAATATTGACCTTAATATAATCTACATAATTGAATAATTTGTATTGTTTAGAATATACATTTTAGCATGTAACAAATATATCGTCACATTTCGAAAACTTTAAAATAGCAGAATCCATGTAAAGCAAGATAGGTCATAAGCGAAACTCTTGGTTTAGCATGCTAACATGTTTCATACATTTCAACAATAGTGTTATATACTTGGCGTTTTGCCTTAGTTCGGATCTCCTATGCCACACAGCAAAGTTGTAATAGCTATTACGAGTCTCAACTTACACTAATTATCAGAAACAAGTTAAACTAATACATCTACTAACGACAGCAAAGAATGTGTTTCTTTTGATCTACAATGTGACAAATTAACTGATGTATTCGTTGTGGTTAATTCAATATCGATTAATCCTAACTGTACTAGCATACGTAGAACATTATATAATTTTCCTAACGTATTGGAAAGTTTATTTTGTTTCAAATTGTTAAAGAACTGTGTCATTCTTAATGTCTTTAAATGCGGTCTCAATAATCACACGCTATATGCAAAGCCTAAACAACTGATGGGCATTTTGTCATTCAAACAAGAAAATTAAATAAAAGGCTCGTCTAATCTTATATATGAATATAATTACAAACTATTATAATAAATTCCCAAACATATTATGAAACAGAACCTATTTAAAGTTTTTTCCGAATCCAATAAAAATCATTTTATCTTGACCTTTATATTTTTTGAAGAAGAAAAGGGTCTTAAGGCCAAGACATAAGCACATATTAAAGTAAAGAGCAATATCGCTTCAATTCAATAAATCTCAGTATTCATCTTAACCGCAATGGATCGGATCAAATTGTTTACATGTTATTGTTATGTTGATGTGCTTCATATTATTTGATACAATCTTAATATCCCTCATTGCCCTTTACATATAAAAGGTAAGATGTTTCCTGCAGAAACAATTTGGAAATAATTATTACGTAAAATGCAGTTCAAATAATAGCGATAGTTGGAACTTTTACCTTATTTGGTCACTGATTCATAATTGAACATTAATATGACACTAAGCTTACAACTACCATAAAGTGGAAAGCAAATGTTCACAAGCTGCTTGTGATACCAATTTCTACACCCACCCACACAAACACACACACACACACACACACACACACATATATATATATATATATATATATATATATATATATATATATATATATATATATATATATATATATATATATATATATATATATATAACTCCCAGATATTTCCAGTGGATTAAAATCTGATGGACAGTTTAGATAATGTCCGAATGATTAGCTCTAGAAATACATTCTTGCATCCGTCACAGTAACGTCAGCATTTTACAAAATTATAGTCATAGCTCTTACAGGATTACTAAATGTTTGTATATAAATTGTACACCTTTAGAAAGACATCCTTAAATCCTGTATGATGGCTGCCATATTGCTGGACAAGGTGGAACATGTGAAGCTGATGTTAGATAATGACTTCGATCTCGAAACGTTCCTTGCATACGACAAACCCGAGGAACTATACAATGCAGTAAGTTCGTTATATAGCCAATGCGAAAATTTGTATGTTCTTATTCTACATCAAAATACAAAACACAATTGGACAACGAGCACCCATTATCAATTTTAACTATAGTTTCTCAGTTATGTTATTTGTTCCTCCCTCGAACTGACACGCTTTCCTGAACGGTCAGAGACAACATAGAAAATGGCGTTAAACCATGAAACGATCCAGCGTCCAGTATACAATTTATCTTTGTCTGTTGCCTACTTCTAGTGTAATAACCATCATTTCAAAATTGTTTTCACACTTGATATTCGTTTATATATCAGTTGCATCTTCATTAATCAGTCAATCACTTTTACTATGACAAGGCTCTGTGTCCTTCTGAGCATTTGTCTTCGAAGAGCTAACATAAAATAAACGATGTTCAGCAAAAGCTCCTTTATCTTTCTTTCAAAAGCGCATATCCAGTCCTAGCATTTCGAGATTTTGTCATAGAAATGAATGAGTGTTTGTATGATGGCATTAGATCATGTCAAATAAAACGATGATGTGATGACATTGAGACATTGGGCAGTGCATACGAGTTCCCAAACTGAAAGACAAATAGTATTATGTATATATTTATATTTAAAGGCAAAAAGAGTTATGCTTATACTTGACTGGTGAAAGAGAACATATACAGGTATAACGTATTATTTTGTATAGGATGCAACAACATGTAATGTTCTATAGGATTAAGCACTGTGGTACGGATAAATACTAGTTGATTATGCCGCAAAATTATTTGCAGTAGATATGGGAACATTAACGCTAACTATATTACCAATATAGTGAACAGTTTACATAACCTAACGTACAGTAATTTCATCTTTTAATAGTGGGGATAGTCTTCTAAATATCACAACTGTGTACATATAGTTTTGGTTCCTTCCCTTTATATAAATCAATTATATTCCAAATAATTTTAGATTATATTATGTGAGTGTATCATACACACCATAACCAAAATCCGCGTTTCATCCGATCCGTAGTGATGTGTGCTCGTAAAGTTCGGAATAGTCATAGCCCATATCAATGTCTAGAGCATGCGTAGCTAGACACAATATAAGAGGACGTACATTCAACAGGTTATACACACAATCCGTCAAACAGAGTCAGTGTGTCCCTATTAATTGATCATGTTCTGATATGTGTCATACATGAATGACCTCAGTAAACAGGACGGCATAAACCAACTGAGCTCATGCATGTAGCATAGTGCATTGTAATGTACAAATCAGGGGAAAATAGTAATGGAACGAGTACAAAATGTGTCCAACTAATATACATTAGAAGGCGACATAGTGAATATAGCACTATATTGCTTCGTTTCTGAATGAATATTGTATAATTACCAAATCTACAAAACATTAGAAGTTAACGAACGTTTCCCGAAACATAATCATTGAATTTACGGAAACTTTGATATATCTTTTGGATAATATTGCTAGCGAAAACTGTCATTCTTTATTACTCTACTTTGATGTCTTAAGAAAATGACTGCACAAATTGAATCTGGTGGAAATAATACATTGATGTCAAAACTCAGTGGGAAATACAACTGAATCCATTCACGCGTTGAATGCATGATGCTTATTATATTTGCAATTAAATTATATAATAATATCCAACTTAAACCGGCATATTAGTACCGTCTTCTCCAAAAAGGCGCGATGCCCTGCTTCTTATTTCAAAGTTGGTTCCATTCATTTGTTTCATACGTCCATGCCTTCGATGTATCTTTTTGAACATGTTTCGCCACTTTCTTTAGTGCATGCGTAGATAAAATTCAAATAAATTATAAAGTAATGACAGGCATTATCGTGTCACAATTATGATCAATAGGCTATAATGAGAACACTGAAAAGGTGTACGGTATTACTATATTATTCATTCCTATCGTTTCATCAATGTGATAGTATCACCAACTAAACGCAAAATCATCTAATGCAACATGAACGCATTATCAATGCCAACAGTCGTGCAAGACAATGATTTAACATTTATTGAAAATGTTATGTGTATGTCATAAATTTTCAACCATGCAAACTCTTTGTTTTATTGATACATTTTACCTTGATTGACAGTGCAAAAAAGGTACTCGAATGAACATAATCAGTTGAGTAAAGTTGTCCTGTAGTATAGATATTAATCTGGATAAATTTTCCCTTCAGCTTTATCAGTTTACCTCCGGATTATTTCTGTATTTATCCCACTGTTATAAGGACTCAACCGAATTATTTTCGTTCTGCGAGTAAATACAATACTAATATCTCAGTTTATATTTGAACATATAGATTTCCGTTCAAAACAATATCTGTCCCATTTCTTGCTCAAGCCTTTCAAGTTACCCCCAGAAGCCTAACCACAGTCTCCGAAAATAAAATGGTCAATCTGTAGGAATGTGCAATAGTGATAATTCGATGAAAGGAGCCGATACAATCGTTTGATATGCACATGAATCGTTAATTGAAATAAATGTGTACTACATATAACATCTAAAAATATCACATACATTTTCATAGATAGAAATAAAATTGTAATAATGATAATTCGTTTAGTAAAAATATTTTCACATCGACTCCACCGACGTATGCATTATAATTCACATTATGATTAGTTATGCTGTCCACCTGCATTATTCATATTGAAATACTGCATTATGTTAACAAAGTTTTGAGCAATCAATTTGCTCTTTTTACGCAGTCTGCATCATGTTTCAATATTTGAAGAATACCAATGATCAATTTACTTCCTTTGCATCAACTACTTTTTTTTATTTTCAATAGCAATTTGCAGGACCCTTATTCAACGAGGTACTGCCAAATATTAGAAAATCGACAGATAGTCATAAGGAGGTAGGCCATTTCATAGCTTCAGTAGACTATTGCTCCATAACCATATTCATCTTGGTAAGTTTTGGTGGCCCATGAAAATACAAATTTTCATTTTTTCTCCATGCAATGGCTAGTGTGTCAATCCTAGTGTATTAATAGTGTGGATTCCAAGTAAAAGCCCAATTGATTAAGGTTATATTCTACATGCCATTCATGAATAGACGATAATATAAGTTTAATTAAGCCTAATTTAATGAACTTTATACAGGTATGCCACAAATCTAATCCGTAATTTTATCTATATTTCAAAAGAACTGGTTTGAGATTACCTTTCCATATGCTACTACATTATGTCAATTAAATAAAATATTAGAACATTTTTGGCCTTTATTCCCAGAATAAGCACTTATTGACCTAACTATATATTAGCTCCAATTTGCAAGGAACATTCACTGAAAGTGTTTCTAGGCAGTGGAAATTATCTACAGGCTACAGCACTACAGAATCAATAATTTTGACTTCACTTCATACGTGTTTTCTCTGCAAAAGTATTCACCTATATGCATGGAAGTGTTATACCTTCAAATCACTGTCATAACGCCGTATTAGTCAATGCCTTACATTTTGAATGAGAGCTATTGCTTGATTTAAGCAATGTGAACGAAATATGATTGTATTGATTACAATCATGTTGACAAGGTAATGTAACAGTTGATTAAATGAATTGGCAAGCACTGTCTGTGCTCATCATGGTCTTTAATATCAGGACAAAATACATACATAATCTTCAGTGTTAGTAAGAAAAGTGAGCCTGCGAGTGAAATGCACAAATAACATTAGTTTTGCTTCCCAGTAGTAAAGCTATTGACAATGTTTAGCATGTATTCTCTATATCCATTGGACACACGTTTTATAACATATGTATGGGTTATTGCTTAGCGAATTAAATTAATTATATAATTCTAAAACTAGAATTTGATCAATCGTTAGTATTACTATTTATTATTATATTTTATAACGGCATTTTGTTTCGGGACTAACTAGGTTAAATTGATAGACAAACAATTTAAATCGGTTATATAGTAAGACTTGTATTATCTTCTATGCAGTCATGCATCAGTTGAAAATTATTAAACGTTACACTTCTTGATACTTGATATTAATTTCGTTGACTTCTATTTATGCATTTTTTTACGTATTGTCTACAGCCGAAGATCCGGAAGCGTGTAAAAAGGCTGCTAGACCATGTAAGTGAATCACTACCTCAACTCAGATACTTAGACAATATAATCAAGGATGAAAGAAGTAGAACGAAAACAGATTCTGACAAAACAGGATGTTGTTGCACAAGTACGAAGGACAAAAAGCCAACTGGTTAGTACCGTCCTCCATAAGTCATATTTATACCAACATATGTGAATGCATTACGCGTGTATTGTTGTGTTGTACAGAGCAATATACAATGATATCTCTAGAAAATGAAGCCTAACATTTTGGAACGAAAGACTGTTGGCTGGTAAACTAATATCAGATTTACCAAATGGTTATCTTTAAATTATATACGCGAATGGGTTCGTAATACAGTTAGTCATTCTTTGCGGTTTTTTATATTTATCCAACTGTGTTTTAAAAAACGTGTGTGATTGAGCAAATATGCTCATCCATTTATTACAAAAGTTGCTCCGTTATACAATAATAGTAAACAAGATCACATTAGACTGGCTGTTTCTTTATTCAGTTTCTTCTAGAACAGTTTTGATAAAAAAAAAAACTTTAGATCCATATCCGCTTTAGCCAACGCTAGCCAGAACACCTGAGTCCTAGTTTGCTTTTGAAAACGGACCTGTGTTAAATTTATTTAGGATATAGTCATTGATTAACTGAATATTAAATTTAGACCTATAAGCTAAGAAAGCAGCCGATGCCATTTATATTAGTCGGCTTAAAGGGTTCTTTCTGTTTACCGACGGGATGGAGGTGACTACACTTGTGTTTTCTTTTAAACATATGGAATATTTGTTGAGTTATACTAATGTGTTTCGCGTAATAAAAAAGTAGTAATTTAATATGTCAGAAACGGGCTATTCTAGCCTTGTTACTCCGCTGTACAAAAACAAATCTGTTCATCAATTTGTCATCAAAATTTCATTGTAGTGCCTCACAATTCAGACATCATATATATATATATATATATATAATTTATATATATATATATATATATATATATATATATATATATATATATATATATATATATATATATACAATAAATGTGAATATTCCACGGGGCGGTCTATACTTAAATTTGAGTAAACACAGAGGGCATTCATATGTAAAGACGCACGGACAAGTATGTGCTGTGTAATGAACTGATTCAGTTTTGTATCGTTTGTTTGAACACTGGTGGCCTGAGTAGTTGGATCGTCCGCCTCGGATGCGGACTTTCGTGCTGTTAAACACAGTGAGTCATACCACAGAAGTATGCAACTGCTTATAGCTTAGCATTAAGAGTTTAGTGTTTGGAATGGTCGATCAGATGTCAGGCTAATGCGACTGGACGAGAATTGATGTTTCATGTCCATGGTATGATGCAGTAGTGCAAAACGTCACTTTCAACTGCTACACTGGTGACATCTCGGGGACATTGCGGATGTTTTTGAAGCAATTTAAAACATAACAACAAAGAATATATCACAATCTGAACTTTACTTTCTCTCTTGTTACATATATCACGGATTTGTATATTACACGTTCTAAGTATAACGAATGAATGTTTTAAGAAACAAACACGATGAAATGTTTGGTAGTTATATATTGTATAGCGATCAAACCGTGTCAGTTTGCTACTGATATGTAAATGTCAAATCATGAAGTAAGGAATTCATGGAAACACTTCTTCCTGAATACGTGTTTCACATTTTCGTCGTTACGATGAGAATACACTTTATAGATTTTTCTTGATCTCATGTCCAAGAGATGATATCGTTTTATATAATGTCATCTCGCTTGAGCTTATCTTCCTCCTCTGAAAGGTGTGGGGTGTGATTGTGATACCTAATGTATATCATGTTTTTGTTCACAGGTCAACAAGTTCAAAAGAAACAATCATTTGTTAAACATCCTTGGCTGCACGTCTTCGTTTGGTCAGTTCTAAACAATCGTAAAGATATGGCCAAATTGTTCTTGCAACGACTAAAGGTAACACATTTCTGTGTTAGATTGTTATATTGCTGGACATCAGAGCTGAACGAATATAATGTTGATTATGTGCTGAATAGTATAGATATATATCTTTCTTTGTCAATCCATAACGAGACAGTTTCTCCCTTCTCTTTCTCATTTGTTCAAATCTTGGAGAATTGTAATACAATATTGTAAGCAAGTTGTGTTTTGTGTCTAAATTGTCAATAACTCTTTCTTTGTTTTTCTTCTCATTATTATATTTTTTTGATATTTTATAAAACGTTAAAGTGTGCGTAACATATTCTTTTTTGGAATTCAAATCATGTTAGGTTTGAAAGGATTTTGTTTAGACCTAGCAAGAAAAATATTTGGCAGAGAAATGCAATACATTTTGAAGATATTAGTGGAACAATTTAAACGTCAATACACAGCTGTTTTGGAAGAGTAGTTTGTTATGTATCTGTCTCTGTTTGTAGGGTTATATTTAAACATTGCAGGATATATACATATATGTGGTTCATGTATGTCATTACTAAGGATATGTTTGGGTGTTGTGCTATACATCTTGCGAAATGTTTCTTTAACAAATGTCTTAGAAGGGCTATTCTTTGAACATTTCCGAATAAAACTGAAAATTATTAAGAAACACTATGTCATTCATGAAAATGCGCAATAATTGTTATTGACTTCCTTGATGTATAATATTTTTAGTGTTATTGTTGACGTTTAGGTCAACATATCTTTGGAAAATATTCCTTTAAATTGAAATATTAAAAATCAGCTTATTTATATGGAATGAATTCGACATCTGACAGTAATACCACGTAAACGTTACGACTGAGATTTGTGCAGGAAACATTTTGATTGTGATTTATATATTAATTAAATTTTCTTGAACGGCATCATATAAAACAAAAACTTCACGAAACGTGTTTGACGAAAGGAAACATCCGTACATAATTGTTTGTAAACAGTATCCCAATTCACATCGGGACCATGGGAGGATAACTAGTGATTGTCAGTTAATAATCTATATGGTTAAAATATGGCATATTGCATGGTTTTGAGAGTGTAACATCATGTACGTTATGCCATCATGGGGTCAATGTGAATTTGATGTTAACAAGCAAGTATGCTTATCATAGTGGGCCTTCATTGTGCGTTATGTTTAGGATTAAGAATGTTGTGCCTGGTATGCGAATATTTTTACTTTGTATCAATTTGTTTGAATAAATTAATAATATTAACGAAACAATCAATATATAGATAGCCTTATGATCTAGGCATATTATTTTGAAAATGAAAATGAATCATATGACAGGCATCAATACGTTAAATTGTGATCTTTTAAGTGATTTTTCTTTGAAAGTTATCCACATGAATGTTCTTTCCACTGGAAATGGCTTTGAGTCTGTTTATATTTCTACTACGCAAATCTTTCGTTTCTTGCTTCACTTTGTTTGGTACAATAATGATAAATATACTTACAACATGTCCATTTTAGCATTTATATTCACTTTTATTCCGGATATTGTTTTTCCTTCCTTGATGGTCCAGTTGCGTTGACGTTGTAGATATTATGTTGATTCATACATACAAAGCATATCATTAAATGTTGTTTCTCATGATGTTTGGTTTTATGTTTCTTGTCAGCTGTCTCATTACCCGTAACAAAATTTTAAACTAATGCGTGGGGTTTCCATCTTCACATATTCTTTTAATGAAACTGACTGAATTGATCCTCTTACACAGTGGTACTGTTTCATTGCTAGAGTGATGGGATTCATGTGCACAATTATTTTCCTATCATGGAATGAAATAACGTATCAGTAACGAACAAGAAATAAGGCAATCAGGACTTACTCTACTACCAGACGTTCACCCTATCATTAAATGTTGTTTCTCATGATGTTTGGTTTTATGTTTCTTGTCAGCTGTCTCATTACCCGTAACAAAATTTTAAACTAATGCGTGGGGTTTCCATCTTCACATATTCTTTTAATGAAACTGACTGAATTGATCCTCTTACACAGTGGTACTGTTTCATTGCTAGAGTGATGGGATTCATGTGCACAATTATTTTCCTATCATGGAATGAAATAACGTATCAGTAACGAACAAGAAATAAGGCAATCAGGACTTACTCTACTACCAGACGTTCACCCTATCGATTTAGAATACAGAATACTCAATGTATTATTAATATCATTATCTTCCTCATTTCTCGTGCCGCCAGAATAAATTGTGTTTCAAAGTATTTCACCAAGATGACATGTGAGTTCGTTCCACAAAATATATTTAAATGGCAATCAACACTGCAGATAATATCTTTGATGGGAAGGTTTCTACATGCTAGCAATACATAACAGTCGACGTTTGCTCGAGTTAGTATTGACCCATGTATTCATATTTCGACACTGACTCACCAATGAAAATAAAATTATCGGGGGTGTATCTATAGACAACATGATTATAAAACGTTATGCTACACAACAATAATCTTTAGACTTAAGAATATTATAATATTGATTTTGGATGAATAGTGCCAGTCGTACATCAAGCTAATTCATAAGTACTTGGTCGTTAAAAATCAATATATTTCGTTGTAGTTTTCATAAGTCGCTGAACTTTTTCATGTTAGCAATTTATCTGATAGCCGGTTTAATTGCTGTTGTAGTAGTCAAAATATTTAGTTTGTGCTTTTATTTCATCGCTATGATTCCGGCTGCTGATGAGCTGTATTTTATATCTAAAACAAACAGGAGAGAACCAGTTGATCGTATTACGCCTGGCACCACGCCAACTATCCCGCTGCTAAATGATTGGACAGATCGTAACAGTATCTTTATGAGCTTATTTCTTGTTGGCGTCACTATACAGGTGAATTACGTTGTTTAGGCTTGCATTATCAGATGTAATTAAGCGTTTAGGTTCCTTATTTAAGATGACATTAAATCTTTAAATGTCATGCATGCTCGATAATTATCAGTGGCGGATTGCTTGTATTTAGTCTGCAATACTTAGACTACGTGTTAGCACAAACTGTATATCAACGGATGTGATTTATATAATAACCTGTCAAAAATGTAGCATGCAATATATTGGACTAACACTTCAACAAGTTTTTAAGAGAATGAATAATCATCGCTCTGATATAAGAAATTATATAGATCTTATGTTTCACTCTAATATTTCAAAATATTTTAACACCAATAATCAACTCTTTACTCGAGTTTTCTTTCATGTCAATATATATTTTGAATTGTAACATGAAGACTCATACCATAAATATATTGCATTCATATGTTAGATAATATGTATCCTAATGGACTTACTCATCATCTATCATCATCATCATCAATCCTCTCTGCGCCGCCTGGTGCTTGAAAGACAGCAAGAGATCTTCATCTTGGTCTATCGGCAGCTGTTGCATGGACGGTCTGCAGGGTGAGGCCTCTGGTCTTAAAGTCTCTTTCCACGGTTCGTCGCCAGGTCTCTTTGGGTCTGCCACGGTTCCTTTTCCCCTGTGAGGTCCATCTCGGTGCAACCCTTGGTAGTGAGTCAGTGGGTATTCTGCAGACGTGGCCGAGCCATATCCATCGACCAGTTGTAATTATCTCAATAATGGTGCTTGCGCTCCCTCTGTGCAGGAGTTCCTCGTTCGAAATCATGTCTGGCCAAAAGATCCTCATGATGCGTCGCAGGCACATGGTTTGGAAGACTTCGAGCTTTCGTTCTATCTTAGCAGTGGTTTTACAAAACTCTGACCCGTACAAAAGGACGCTCAGCACGTTGCTCTTGACGATACAGATCTTTGTTTGGACACTGGGATTTCTTGTCCTCCAGATGGGTCTCAGGATTGCGAAGGGCTGATTTGCCTTGCTTATTCTTGTCGTGACTTCCCTTGTGCAATCTTCATCCTTGGCGACCTTACTGCCCCGGCACGTAAAAAATTCTACTTCCTGGAGGGTCTTATCGTTGACGGTGATTGGGCTGCCCACTCTAGTGTTCTTTCTCAAGACGTTTGTCTTCCCTATGTTGACTCAAAGACCTATTGTGCTCGCTGTCTGTACCAACTGTTGTGTCCTCTGTTGGATATCCTGGTGTATTAACGCCAGCAACCTGATGTCGTCGGCATAGGCCATGTCATCCAGCACTGAGGTCAACGTCCACTGTATTCCTTGTCTCATGCAATCTGTGGTGCTGCGCATAATCCAGTCAATGATCGGTGAGAATAGAATCGGAGAGAGCATTCATCCTTGCATCACTCCGGTTTCAACCTTGAATGGTTAAGAGTAGGTTGTTGTGTAGTACTCTGCACTCAAAGTTTCTCGTACGGACCTGATGACGTTGACAAGTTTCTTGGGGATGCCATAGTGTCGTAGGATCTTCCACATAGAGGCCCGGTGCAGGTTGTCGATGGCCCTCTCAAAATCCACAAAGACTAAATAAAGGGATCCATTCCACTCATGGGACTGCTTAAGGATCTGTCTTAGTGTGAAGATGTGGTCGATGTAGGATTTGCCCTTATTAAAGCCTGCCTGTTCGTGGCGTAGGATGCCTTCCACAGCTGTTGTGATGCACTGAAGAATGATGAGGGTGCAGATCTTACTGGAGAGGGATAGTAAGGTGATTTCTCGGCAGTCGCTGCAGTTCCCCAGATCTCCTTTCTTGGGAAGTTTGACTATGATTACGGTTTTCCAGTCATTTTGATGCTTTCTCACTATCCCATATCTTTTGGAGAATCTCGCAAAGAAGCTGCGACGTCTCTGTGTCGTTTGCCTTCAGGATCTCGGAACATACTACATCATCGATAGGTGCCTTCCAATTCCTCAGCTTGTGAATAGCCTGCTTGACCTCCTCAATACTGATGTCACAGTTGATGTCGAGCTCCTCCTCCGCTTCAGAAATATCAGCGAGTACTGGTGGGTCTGGGCGATTCAGGATCAACTCAAAGTGTTGCTTCAATTTCTACAGCTTCTCCTCCACCACTGTGACATAGGTTCCAACTTCATGTCTCACTGTAAGGTGGTGGTGCTGACTGTAGTCGCCCTTCCGCTTCTTTGTGTTCGTCTTCGTGTCTTTCTGTTCTGCTTCTGCTTCCGCCTCCTTCGCCAGCCTCTCTGTGTATTCTATCCTGCCTCTCCTTGCTGATTTCTTCACGTCCTTCTCTTTTCCTCTATACTCCTTTGAACTTATCTCTTTCAGTCGGAATCCAAAAGCCTCTTCTTAATCTGTCTTCTCACTTTTGTGCGATTCCATGTCTCTTCTGATATCCACTCCGTCTTCTTAGTATTTCTTCATTGCTCAGTTAAAATTGTCGATGGTCAGCGCTGTCTCATCCTAAAGAGCACTAATCCTATTACTTAGTGCCAGCCTGAACTCTTTCTTCACTTTTGGATTTTTCAGCCTGACTACATCAAAGAGTCTACATCTGGAGACACACAGACAAGTAAACAACCATCAAACGGCGCTGGGAACGAAGCAGACCAAGCAATTGACTTTATGATGGTAAAGAAAATGTACTTATTGCCTGTGCAATATATAAAACTGTAGAATTTAAATTGATAGATTGTGTATCCTTCATAGCAATATTATTATATGTATGACTGTTTGTGTCTAGTTTATTTTTATTATTTATTCAATATATATATATATATATATATATATATATATATATATATATATATATATATATATATATATATATATATATATATATATATATAACGATATGACCTCTTACTGTCATTATTATATTTTCTTATATTTTGTTATTCAATCAACATTCTAGTTAGATGTGGTATAACGTCATCTGTTGAGATACGATATATTCGTCTTTCTCTAACGTTAGGAAATAAATTCCAAATTTTAGCAAAAGGTGTAGCAAATTTATGTTCCGATCAATTTCCATGGCCATTCTGTATCAATGAAAAATACAATTCTTTCTCTGGGGTGCAAAAAACGAACCGTTTTTTACAGCGCTGTATTAAAATATTGCATTCGGAAGTACTAAATAAATATCGCTCAAGTAACTCTTGTATTTCAGTGATTTCTTTACTACCTTCTGTGTCAACTTGGTCGATTTGCCTACCTACTACTAGCAACATTTTGCTGAAACCAAATTTGAGCAATGTTTGAAATATATGTTATTCCAGGGCATGCCTTGATTCTTCATATATATATATATATATATATATATATATATATATATATATATATATATATATATATATATATATATATATATATATATATATATATATATATATATATATATATATATATATATATATATATATATTGGAAGAGCGTATTCGTGATTATTCAAAGTTCACCCCAATCTCGAAAACAAACATTCAAACACTTTGATGGCATAGTAACTTTATCAGTTTTTTTTCCCGCCGACGAATCAACAGTTATTGGTATTTAAGTTATGTTGACGGTAGTTTGTACTTCCTTATTTCACACCACATTGAAATACGTTCAGCAATTTCCTTCTTTTTCCCTCAGTACTATCATCAAGCCATATCGGCACCACGCCCTTCGGATACTATTAACACCATTTTTGATTAAAATGCGAGCGTGATCCTAGTTGGTATAGTATACCCAACTGCTGTTGGGAAATGTGCACGGTATTTTAATTCCGAATAACTAAGACTATAATTTTCGGATCATTAATGTGTGTGTTATATTTTAAATGTATGTATATGCTACCTGAATTATTTATTTTACTCTTTTTTGTTAGTTGAAATCCGTCGTCCCATGTTCTCAAGATTACACCACTACAAACGTGCAACTGTTGTCACGTATTTTGTCATAACTCAGCTTCATCTTCCAGCTGCTCTACTCCGTAAAATTATGTTACGCTAAAACGACCAATTTAGGAGCAGAAAATGGTGCAGTTTATTGCAGAAATGTCCGCCAAAATCGTATGCATTTGTGCTTGCCTATTGCATGTGACACCACTTCTTAATGTTGGCAGCCTCTAAGCCCCAAACTGGCAATGCTGAATTAGAATCGATCATGTTTGTTCTTATCCTTTCTTTCCATGTTTATACAATGAGAGAAACTATCTATGCAAAAAGCACTTCTAACTTCCTTTATATATATTATGGCACCGACATTGGTAGAGACACCTAATGTAACCTAATGTAAGACGTCGACAATTTATGATGCTGAACAGATTAGATTCATGCTAAGATCAGGCGATACTAGGAATGGACAAGACCTTATAATTGCACACAAAGTCAACACCCTGTCTTCTCCTACATATGTCACTGAGGTAGTCAAATGTTCCTACCAAGACAATGCTTTATATTGATAGTGAGTGTTTGATGCCTTATAACTGGGTTTTGCTCACCACAGCGGTGTTTTCGTGGGGGGATATATAAAATATAACATATTTGTTGTCTCTATAACGGCATATTGATGGTTTACTGTGGATTTTCAAATTAGAAAAGAAGTTATCAGTCGCAACAGCAGTGTTTTGTAGATGCATACGTGAGATATTGCT
This sequence comes from Unio delphinus, assembly GCA_029339505.1. Classification (NCBI taxonomy): domain Eukaryota; kingdom Metazoa; phylum Mollusca; class Bivalvia; order Unionida; family Unionidae; genus Unio; species Unio delphinus. The sequence continues at coordinate 4,253,519 of JAQISU010000152.1, forward strand.
CAATGCAAATGTAACGACGATTGTTTAAGATAATTCTTTTGGTATATTAACGCATAACGCCAGCAATGATCTTATTAGTAAATCTGCTATTCGTGCAGAGAGAACAATTGCAAGACATACTAAGGCCAATTGTTTTATGTTTGAATATAGAGGAAACTTGGCATCATTTATTATGTCCTATTCTTGGAAAAACAAGGCTTAACCAACAATAATTTGTGATAGGCCAATCATATAATATTTAATTATACAAATGTATGAAGTTCTCATTCTTATCCTAGAATTAACTATATTTTCAACTCACCAAATTTATGTCGAAACTAAGACATGGCCTCACATGTAAAATACGAATCTTGTTTCTAAATTGCATGCAACAGCGTAGCCAAAAGTGATAAGGATCTTCATTAGCTGTTTCACTAATGAGACAATGTATCTTTTTTATTCTTTCGCATCCATATGACCTCTATCAATCTACCTGTATTCTATTGTTAATCATACCACCATATTAATGTTAAATCAAAACAAATATCTGACCAGAGTAAACAATTCATCTTACACTTTACAGGAAGCAATGGCTGCTGCCTTATTTGCACACGACTTACTATCCGCGATGTCACACGAGATTGATGATAAAGACTTGAAAGAAAAATGTGAAAAAGACAGTCGGTAAGATTCGTTATGCCATTAACTTATCAGACTTAGAAAGCATAAAATAAATTGTAAAAGCTCTCTTTGGGAATAGAAAGTTTCAATATATTGTGTGTTATTAAATGTCTTGCTTTGCAAGGGCGCGCTAGTTTCTGAATGATCTTAACAACATATTGTACAATAGTCCAATCATTAATACGTATTTTATTTTGTTTGAAAACAAAATTCATAAGCATGGATTTCTTACTTGAAGGTTTGGTGTAGACTATATATATCAAATAATCTAGTATCATATTTATTGTAAATTCATTGACTAATTTCAATTGTGTGCAGCTAGAAAATAACGATTTCTGAATTGCATCATTATTTGTTATTTTAGATATTTATCGTTCTTAACATTGTATTTCTGGTGACGTGAACATGCATATAACATGTTCGAGCTCATTGTAAAATATTGATTATAAGTTCATGAATGCGGTGACATTTTTGTGGCTTAAATACACATTTCCTCAGTACGAAGTTTATATCTATACATTTTCCGCTTATGAATATTGTTTAAAATATTTAGTCATGGAATAGGTATTATTGTTCTCTAATGTATTGCAATTTGTGTTTGAGTTGTAAACATTCCCATAAAGGGAAGACTCCTCAACTACAACAGTATGGTTCCATTAATATTGCCATTTCTAATTAAAGAAAATTAATTCTGAAGAAATGACATGTCTTCATATTTAAAGTCATTATCCATGTTTGAAAGTTACCTGGAATATGTACAAACGATTATAATGGCATGTCCGTCAATTGTCTAGATGGTCATATCCAGACTAAAAATAAGAAACAGCGCATTTGTATGTCCCCAGTATTACTTCGTGGTTTCCTTCTTCATATCTTTCCAGTTGTGTATTAAATTTTAAACATAACATTGTTCCTTGTCTAAATAATAATACCTTATGTTCTTTTAAGATTTGTACTGTGCATTCTAGTGAAATACATTTTTGTGATTGCTACTTCTTCGTTATATATCCTTTATCTTAAGTAGTTGAATAATATAGACTCGCAATATTCCACCCTTGGAATATTTACAAATGGTAAAATAAATAAATTCCTTGGCTTGAATCTTCCAATTTATTGGGGCCATGGTACATTGTCAGGCAGTAGCACTATATACGAATAGATGGAAGTTTAAATTCAAACTGATACGAAGAGCTATGGCAAAGCAGCTTTTGATGTTTCTCATGCAATGTTTCTCGTTAAAGCTTGACAACTTTGACAACTGTTTTCTAAATTGTGTTAGATAATACAGTTAAACGGGGAAGCATAATGATGCAGGAATGCAGAAAGAAAAATGTATATTCAAGTTAGTGTAACAAAATTAGAACTGGCAGGTAGAAAGCAATCATGCATTTCATGCGATTGTAGATTTTGACCTATTTGGTTATTAACACTTTCAAAAGAAACAAGATTATAAATACGTTTCTAATGTTGCAACAAAATTTTAAAAATTGAAATATCCAAACGAACATAGGGGTACATTTTTATAAACAATAATTGTTAAGATGTCTCCTGAATTCTACAGTTAATTGTCGTATATGAGATAGCTAAGAGAAATAATATAACGTGCTATGAGTTGCATCCATAATGATGTCAATATGGATCTTCAGGTGTAAAAGGTGGATACTTTGGAAAATGACCTAGTCTCATACAGTTCAATCTGGCACAACCTTTATGACTCAAACCTCTAATATGACTAAACAAACATCATTTATATTCTATGTGCACGTATTGCAAGGACGAATGTCATGTTCCTGGCTGTTATAAATTAAAATGAAAAAGCAACATAGTTAAAACAGCTTAAGGTCACTGTCTTAGATTGCGTATTGGGTCAAACAATCCTCTTTATGATTATATTATAGAAAATTATGAACATTAATTTCCAATGATTCTATCCTATCTCAATTATTGATGATTATGATTAGCTAAGAGACAAAATAACAAATTATACTTTACCTTTCTCTGAAAAATCGTTTTTAGCTAAAATCTGCTCATTTAGAGTTAGGCATTATTTGTAATTGTCCCAATTGTATCAAGTTCGCATTAAACAATTTCGCAAGACATGTGCTGGTCGGAAGAGTGACGTCTTTATCAGAAAGAGCATAATTTAACTAATTTCCACTAATTTAGATGTTTACGAATTTGATGTTAGGAGTGAATTGGGTCATAAACATGGTCTTATTGGATTTAAACCCTTGACTTAGATAGTATATGTCACTACGCGAGTTATGAAAAAGATAGTACTTTAGAATGATGTTGATCGTAAAATTATTTCATTTTTTGACACCTATATTAGCCAATCTTCTTTGATGACGTAGCTTGTAATATTGTAATGATAACAATGTTTTGATTTTCATTTGTTTTATTACGATCACAGTGACAAGTAAATGACACCTTGTCTAACAGAAACAAGATCCAAAGATAAACTAGCTGTTTCAGAAGGTTATTAACGAAAACGTTTTACACAAATACCAGTTTGCAATATTGTAAAAATTGGGGCGCGTATGCGAAAATGGAGAACGCCGTAGCGAAGACATATCAGGTTAATTTCTAACACATTCCTGCATTGACGAACCATTTATATACAAATGGTAGACTGTGTCGGTGACATACCTTAGAGCAAGTCCGGCAATCAATAATTGTCCACAAGATTTCCACAGGCTCACCCGATCAAGGATGTATATTTGTTTTAATGGGGTTTGTTTTTTGGGGTTGATATTACAGCATGTTATGCATCAATTACATCAAATATACGACGCCATCTGTTACTGACACATTCAAAAGATGTTATTAGCAATATAAGTGATAAATGATGTGTCCTTGCTATCATGGAGGTCAGACAACTGAATCGTGTCTTGTGTAGAAGTGCTAATGTCCTATTAAGTCCATATGCCATTTTTAGACTTCGAATATTACACTTTCTTGTGCCTTTCAGTCATTTCATTTGGATGATCTTGTGGAGAAGTTTTATAGTAACATTTATGTCTTTGTGTATATCTCTCAGTATTGATAACGTATACATTTATATCTGTATTGAGCAAACATCGTTTTATTATCAACATTGCAAAGCCGTTTCAACTCCTTGCCCTTAAGGCTGTATCACATCTGTACTTCTAATCGCTCTAAGCTGTGGATGAATGTTGTCAAATATCTTGGTAGATCCAGTAATGTTCCTCGAGTAAATATATTATGCTGCTGAGTATTCATCATTGACAGGTGCAAGAAGATTGCATAGGATATACAGTACAAACTCGCTGCATGTTGAACTATCATTAAAACAGATTTCTATTTCAACAGCATGGTGTACATCTTTGATCATGGTTGTTATCGAATATTACAAATAATTACCCGATTAGCATGTATCATTATGAACTAATAACCCACACTTATTAAAGTGCCCTATACATCGCTTTGTATAACTGGTACAACCTGTACTGAACAGTCTCACCTAGGTCATTCAAACGATAGGTTGGGCAACATCATTCAAAAAGGAAGCAGGACTTTTTATACAAGTGAAATATCTTGCGATATTTCATACATTTGTTTTTTGTAACTGAATATCTCTATATACGATTTCATAAGTCTTCTGGATAAAGTGTGACTCCTGCAAATATAGATTTGTTATATCAATATATAGCATGTCAGTCTGGTCTGTTATATGGTATGCATGATGGCTTACTTTACAGTCACTTTTATCTCTGAGACGACTAATTATATGGATACTAGTATTCGACAGTACTTATATATAACTTAGAGCACGATCTAAAAATATCTGTAACATATCTCGTTGCCTTGGATTCTTTGTCTGACTTATAACATATAATCGGTGACCCAACTTTCATATGGAACTCAAAAAGTGTTAATTGGGCCATTCTACCCTGCGAAAAATCATCGTATCGGTGGCCTTAATTATTTCACCCTATGCCATCTATAGAAGTGACAGACCGTTGAGTGTGCTATGACTCCAGTTGAAGCCGAAGATGAAAGTAGTACCTATGTCTTGCAAACGATTTGTTTGGAATTCTGGTACCAAAGGACGTGCCCATGTGAATAAGCTTTCTTGGGTTGCAATAAACGAGGTCCGGACAAAATAAACGTTCGCATGGTTTATTGAAAGCTTTCTCTTGACAACTCGCTCTTCACGGGTTTTGATTAGCACCTATCGCGTTAAAGTATATCATAATGTCACCATGATCATTCGTTGCATGTCATTTCCATGAAGATGACTGCCTTAGTAAATGCATTTAATTTGTGCAAAGATGGTCTTGAAAAGGCGTTCTCATCCTATCAGTTAAGTTCATGGTGGTACATTACATGTAAGGTAATATAAACTCGAATCGGAAGATCTCTGCTTACCGATTTTATATTCTCAGATGGAAGTCTGTCAACTACATGTCACACTTAGGGAACTAATGGATAACAACATAAAATAGCATGTTCATCTGTTTGTATTCAGGCAACTCGAACGCCTGGCGTAGACAACCACTTTTGGATATATATGTGACAGGATGTATTGCATGTCTACTCTCTCTATTATCACTCAATCTCAAAAGCCAACTTCCAGCATTCGATGAGCCAGGGCGTTTTTAGACACATAGGTCTTCTTGGTAAATGAAAACGAATACTCTCTGGATCTCATTCATACTTAATGGGACGGAAACCATGTATGATCAATCATTTGTCTCTAATAAATAAAATTTCCCGACAAATCCTATATATTCTATCACAGCTTAAGCAGACACTGATACTGAGGATTCAAACAACCACATATAGTTATATAACCTGTATATCAGTATCATATTAATCATGCCCTCATTCGTCGAAGTGAATGGCTAATTAGTACGATAGACGACAGGACTTTTCAAATAATAAACTAATTATATCCATAGTGTGTTATGATTGGCTGTTCCGACATGGACGCATTCTAATGTGCTCCACAGTAAGTATACTATGGATTTAAGTTGGACAAATCAAACTTATCATTATAATATAAAAAGAACGGATGAAAACTGAACTGATATGTTCATATGTTTCCTGACTATATCATTGCATGTTCTACTAAGCTTCTTCATATGTGTCATAGTGTACAGCCAAGATCATATTGTTATGCATTCTCTTATAAAATTATAACATTTGTTTTAATTAAGTATTATAAAGCTTAATATTGTAAAAGGTCAATTAAATGTGAATTAATTATATTTGATTTGTGTCTGCAATTACAGTGACTTCACCAATTTAGCAATTGGAATATTGAAAGAAGGCTATAAAAAAGGTGGTGTAAACCTGGCAAGGAAACTCCTAACCCAAGAACAGAAACGATGGGGAAATACATCTTCTGTTCTGATAGCTGTAAATGCAAATAACAAGCAGTTTATCGCCGAACATGCATGCCAGGAAGTTTTCAATGATATATGGATGCGTAACATAGACCAGGAGACTGGCATTCTATGCAATAATCTAAAGGTTGGTGTAGAGTAGACAATATATATATATATATATATATATATATATATATATATATATATATATATATATATATATATATATATATATATATATATATATATATTACTAAGTTTAAATGATATGAGGTATGTTAATCATACCATTACGGCCCGGGTTACCAATTGATATACCTTCACCAAATGTTAAAAGTAACGATATTGTAAACATACAATGCAGCTGATTTATTTTGACTGTCTGAAAATTAATCGTTTGCAAACATTAAACGTTCATTGTTCACAACAATTTTAATCTAACTATACATTGTTTATGAAAACCATTTGAAATATAAAAAAACGTATATCATGTCACTAGCACCATGAGATTATACATCAATTGTAATGCGTATTTATACTGTGATTAATAGGAATTTTGTGTTTTGTGAGCAGACAGAACTGCAAAAAACTCTGACTGATCTCAACAATATATTTCCATATAAATATCATATTAGGCTATTAGAAACCAGTAATTCTCAACGAAATCATAATTTTCCTGCTTCGAAAATTGGGAATAGTACAGTTCTTATGGGAAACATGTTTATATTCAGTTTAAAATATAATTACAATTTGACGTTAAAACAAAGTAAGACATACACTGTTTGGTGTGATGTCACATCACGATTTGTGTTACATAATCATTTACATGAATGTTTGATGTGCATTATATGCTTCATTGTTCATTGAATATTGAAAGTGTATACATAATATTAGCACAAACTGAATAATGTGCATGTCTTTGTATTCATTTGTAGTGTTTATACATACAATAAGATACAGTACCTTTATATTAAAATAATAGAAACCGTGAAAAATATTATATCAAAATGTCATCCGAAACAAAATGTGAACACCAATGCATATTTGGACAAAACTGAAGTATAAGAACATCTTGTGATGTAGGTATATGGCATGTGTTACGAACAATACTGATGATAGCTTGTACGGTTTATATCTGAAAAACTGTTTTACAGATACAACAAACATATATCGTTCATTTCTTTGAAATATATAATGTCCACCGTACACAATTGTGCTTTGTCAAATTAGGAATGTTATGTTTGTTGCAAACTGAGTAAGTCTGTCATGATATTATATCTTGATTCGAAATACATTCATCCAACCTGTCCCGAATTATCAAATAATTGTACTTGTTTAGTTGTCTACATCTCATCGAAATTTGGACTAATATATAAACCCTTTACAGCAATAATCTTTATCATCTGCAAATAATATATGGTTAGGATATGTGCAATATGATTTAACTATAATACTTGAGTTGGCAGCTCAGGTTCTGTGCTATTGTAAGTATGATACCTGCAAAAGAGCAGACTATACCTATAAACAATGCTCAAGGACTGAACTGCGCCTGTCCTACAAGCTCGAATCAATATACAAGTGAACTGCTCAATCATAATAAATTCTGAAGAAATACAAGGCCATTGATATTCTGTCTTCAAATTATAATAGATTACCAATACACAGCTACGACACAATCTTAAGTATTTAATGGGAGTATATTGTATGGTTCTTGCTTTGCAGTTATACACTATAATACAATATGCATCAACAAATATAATGTAACGTGGCGATTCACTATATATTAAAACATGTATATAATTTGAAACATGATGAGATTAAAACGCTGACACGGATATGATGATGCTCTGATTGCCAGCAGATAAATGTCTATACAGTTTGTTCTGCTGAGACGCATCAGCCCCATTCAAAAATAGCGTTCAGTTAATGCCACTAAAACGCTTGCGTGTAAATTATTATTTTCAAGACTTCAAGACTGGACTGTTGTAAGTCACTTATGTCTGGTTCGTCTAAATATCTACAGAACGTTTACAACACAGATGCACAGATGATCCTTAGAGTACCACGGTCAGAGCAAACCTCGCCAATGCTACACTACACTGGCTAACCATTAGATCCAGAATCAAACACAAAACGGTTTCTCTCTGCATCGTGTCACTGACGGACTCCAATCGAACATGCCAATCTGGTTTCAGCGATGTGTACGCTCTTCCTTTGACAATCGGATACTCAATATTCCTAGTATGAAAACAATGTTATCTTGACAACGTTACTTTACATACCAGGACCTAGCAACGTGGATCGAATTGCCCATTGAAATGAAACTCAAAGTCACAGTTATCTATTTCAAACGTGCTCTTAAAACTCACCCTTTTCGACTGAAAGAAGATAATTAAAGACCTAATATGATTCCCTACCTTATATATGTTCAGAATTTTTTTTTCTTTTTTCATGGTATCTATTTTGTTCATCATCTTCCTTTGTATCATATCATTATAGATATTGAAAAGAGCTTAGAGCTTCTTAAGGTTATAAGCTATAAAAAGGTAATCGTTATTATTATTATTATTATTATTATTAATAAACATAAACAGTGAACAAATAATTTTCTGATGCAAATTAGTGTAGATTTAGCTTGTTTTCTTGAACAGCTGGACCTGAATTTACTATGTACTATGTGATGTTAGATCGGTTCCAGGATAGTTTGTTTTAATGATAATACACCTATCAGTAATATCTAGACTCAACATACTGATGCAATATCTGATGGCAGGTCAGGATGCATATATTATGTATTGTGAATATTGACATATGGCATTTTTATTTTTTATTCCAGCTGCTTCTATGCATATTCTGTCCATTCCTGATTTTTTGTTTGGTTCAGTTTAAAAAGGTATGTAGATATATTGCTGACCACACATATAACAATCCAACAATCAATGATTCATCTATAGCAAAATGGTCCTTTTCTGTGTCCACATATTTGAAAACTGACGTAAATCTCACACCCTGATCAAACACAATTTACTACTTTTCGCAATTAATAGTGATAAATTAGACTCCGAACCAGCCTGATTTGCATTGAACAGTTAGGCATGTACAAATACTAAAAATTCATAGTTTGCATTGTGTACCAGTTTTGTTTGGACGTTCCACTTTATAATGACCACTAATGTAACGATCCGTCTGTAAGTCACTCAATTCAAATACACAATAAATGCATTTATAGGTACCAAGATCACATTAATTATATTCATGATAATAAATTAACACTTAATTTATTAGCTGTTATATTGTGCTGTAAACTGTATATATTGACCTCGAATGGTTACCAGTTTACCACTAGCAAATCAAATATTATTAATAGTAAATAAATTATATGGGCAAAAAATATTGAAAGAGCTGTTTCTTGAAAAATTATTAGAACCCTGAGAACCAAATTATTGCAATGTCGCACCAATAATGTGGTGGCAAATTCAAGATAATGCTGAAATCATATATTGTTTAAAGAAATTACTATATGAACACATGGAATGGATGCATTGATGGAATATTTAGCGGACGACAGGACCAATATGCCTGAGATTAAAGGGTAAAGGTCTGCATAAACCGTGGTGGTTCCACCATTTACTGCATATTTCCAAATACACTAACATATTTAATATTGATTTCTTACCTAGTGGTCCGTACATTTCATAGTCCATGTGTTTAAGTGTAATTTACTGTACTTCTCGTAGCTGAGCATCTGTACCAGAAATGAGTCCCTAGGAAACTACTTATGGGATAAATTTCACTTCACTATATCTACCAAACGGTTATAATTTGGATAATCAATACTGTAATTTGTTAAATTATATTAGGTGTATTGTAATTCTAAGAAAAGGGTTAGACAATAATTACGAAAGGGATCAAAAGCACAACTTTTAGCTATTAATATAACATCCTTCCACAAAGATTTGTGTCAAAGTTCTAAGACGTCAACTGTGTAAAATTAATGTACAATCGTGTACACATATGTACTTCCTTAACAAAAATGCATGATGTTATATTTATTCAGACCCTATAATAAATGATTGCACTACATGTGTGCTCACTGTAAATTTCGCTTAGATTCAATTTCTTCCTGGTTTAATTTATGTATATTTTCTCACCTTTTTGTTTTGGTTGTCCCAGGAAAGCGGTTGGATGTAATATCTATCACATTTAAGCATATCTTTATATCCCTTACATTATTAATTGCAATGGACTGGTTGTTAATTATTTAGATGACAGGTTGGTCTCACTTTCATCACTTTGACGACAATGAACAGTATTTATATATTCTGTCTTGTTTCAGGAATGTATATTTTAAAAATTGGCATTATCTTAGAAAGTAATGGTTATATAGTTATAAAAATTACGGCTGCGATTTCAGCACACAATCAGATTTGTAGATTATCAGTCAGATGCTTTTTCTTCTTGTTCAGGTGCAGTCCCTGCGGATCATATTAGTACAAATATGACACCTTTCATGTAGCACCACTCTTTAATTATATTATCATCAGCATAACAATCACAGAGTGTGATGCCATCAGAATAGAAATATGGAAAATGAACTGCAACTTGAAAATCATTTATACTAGTGTTCTGTTTAGAAAATCAGATTAGATACAATTAATGGTGACTTATTTATCTCAAATGTTCTAGACTGATCCAGACTCTACTCAAACACATCAGCCAGAAAAGGATAAAACTAGATGTTGTTCCGGGCAGAGGTAAGTAGTCATACTAACACATTACATATTTCCCAAGCAACAATAAATTACTCTCCGTTCGACATGTATAGTTCCCACTATCTGTTTCCAGGCATGTGGCTTTAAACGGGAATATTTCCTTATACTATCCAGTAGAAATATTCATATGTTCCTGAAAATTGATCAAAATAAGGAAAGTGTATCCATGCTTTTTTAAGTGAGAGATTAATACAGCAACATTTATATTTGACTGTGCAATATTCATATTGCTGTCATTTATGAACTGTATGCAGGCATGGAATACAAATTTCCCGTACAACGTTAAGTAGCGTTACAGAGGTAGAGGTCTAGATGTAATAATATAAGATACACATTGTTAGATGAATAAATTAACTAGTATATAAACATAATTCAATGGGATGGAGGATTAAATGTACATTTGCAAGAACAGGGATGGCTGATGTACTTGGAGGCTACCGTTTTCGTTAGTATGTACATTGGTATCATCAGAGTTTGTACATGTTAATGTACCATATCCCTAACATGTATAAATGGTAGCGATCAAAGTTGCATGTGATATTTTCTTTCTTTTATCTTAATATAGTGTGATGCTTTCAGAACAAACATTAGAAAATTCAAATCGCATTTAATGACACCGTGCATTCAACGTTGTACGCATGTCTACGTATTATTGAACAAAACTGTAGTGTATAGTAATCGATGGCAAGACTCGAAATATATGTTTGTCTCTTAACATAAGAGCGCACACACGCCCAGCTTAGCACGTACAGCTCTGTGTATAGCCCAATCATGATATAATTTGTACGTTTCTTGAACCATTGAAAGGAGTAGCAAAAGACGTGACATATATACATTAATAGTTTAGCATAAATGGGAATATTTGTATTCTAAATATTTAGATGTCAGTTATGAAGCATATCTAAAGTAATGGTTTGTCGCATGTTACTCCTCCAAAGAGCAACATTATTATGGTGTTGATATTTTGCTAGTTATATGTTTGGTATGTGGGGCATGATAATATTACATTCACGGTGCTGGTAGTATGAAATATGTTTCTGTCTTGATTGAAGGTAGAGGCAACCATTATAGGTGATGGGGAAGTCAAACACAACCAACCCATCTCTAGTCATATTGTGTTTATGGAAGGCAATCACAGAAAACCAGTACACGCAATCAATATTGGTGGGTTTCCATGATATGCATTGAGGAATAGTCATTGAATGACAACGAAGGAATGTATGAGAAGAAAGGTGTTATTATGTCTTCAGCATTAATGCTTTATATTATCAATTTATAGTCGCCGAAAACATATAACTGGCTCCACATGTAAACCTAGATATAATTGCTTCTCGACGTCTCATCAAGCAAACATCGGGATGTCTTCAAAATGTTATTTTAAATTTAGTTCATGTTGTGAGCATACGTCTTTGACGCCGAAATGGTGTTGAACCTATCGCTTTGTTTGCAAAATGTCTGTATCGAAACAGTGGCTGAGCTTTGGACATACCACTTTTTGAGCTATGTTCCTGTGGATACGACCGGCCGTGTACTTTTTGATTCATCTGGAACACAAAAAAGTAAAAGGTCCTCGTACGGGCATGTCAACAGGGATGGTGTATACCGCAAACACTCAGGCTCCCGAAGTAATCAGTAAATGCAAAACAATCAGGTCACTTAGGTCTCAGCTGGTGACACTGATATTATATGTGGCTATATCTGCCTTGAAGTCCTACCTAAACGGGTATCAAATGGCTAAAGACGATATGTCTTGATACCAGTTGACCGGTGAGAGACAGCGTAACATTAATGTCCTAATATCAAGTGTGCCTAGATTTCCACTACCACTGATGAAATTTGCTTACATCCTTTTTCGGTCTTAATTTTAAGCATCGGTTGCCTTGCGATACACCAATTTCAGGCAAGAGTCAATTCAGCCTAATCTCGATGTTTGTACGTCAGTTTTCTTCAAACAGAAGCCGTTTTCAGTTTGTATTATTTATAATATTCACGCGACCGTCCAAAGTTAAGGCCTGCTCGGTTGTAATCACTTCATTGACAATTGATCGCCGCTTCGACGATTTAATCTACGAAATATTTGCAAAATTCTCCGTTGTTATGATTGTAAACTGAATATATCCAATTTGATATAAATGAGCATGCATAAACATTGACCGGGTGGTGCTGGTCAGGTCAATCCTTGCAAAACTGTCTGATGCGAATGTCCTATCGGTGGAAATACAATGGATGTCGATACAGTAAATAGAGACTTCACATTAGGTTTCAGTAGGCGTTGGTTTCGCAGAAAAAAACAATCGCTCTTAAATTATCGCTCGCGCATTACCTGTCAGACGTTGATCACATGCAATCATCATGTTATGTCAGAAGTAAGTATGTTGTTCTCCAAACCATATTGTATTCGTCTGTTCCTGGACCAAATATAGGAGTAGATTCGGTTACTACCGGTAGTGGAAACCGCCTTGAATGGAAAAGTGACCCATGCACGGATGACATTTAGACTCGGCCAGTGCCAACTATAGCGCACCAGTGACGGCTTCGTAAGAACTGAAATGATCAGAGAAGAGAGCCAGTTGCACACTACCGTCACGTCCGTTTGTGTCTGTGTCATTTGCTAACTTATTGAATCGTTCTGCAAAACAATCTACTAACTGAAAATATTCTCACCAGCTAATCACTCAATGAATTAGACTGGTTGTGTATTGCTAGCTAGCTTGAAACTCTTCCGAATGTCAGTCAACCTTGGAGATAAAATTTGTTATGCAAAGTACTTGGATATAATTACACAACGATCATTCCCTGCATACTGCACATATGGTGACCATATAGCCACCAGGGCTAGACAAGTTTAGTGTCAATGATCACCCCTAATACTGTACATGAACTCCTAATCGGTTTGGTCGGTATTCCGGTTGTAAGAATAAAGAAAATTCTTTTGGATGATGTGCTCTTCCTATCATCAAGATCAGATATTCATATAAAAGTATAACACATAGATCTGTTGATCTGTTATTGTTACGATGCAATTGAAACTGGAATGGTCTCCCAGCCTCCACTCATTACATTTCTTCGTCACCAATTTGACACAACTATTATTCCAGTGAATTCCAACTGCATTATCAAATTGTTTATTTATCAAGGTTTGCTTGATACAAAAGTATGTGGCTTTGGCAATGAGGGCCCTGTCCTTTCGAATGTACTGTGTTGTCCAGAGAACCGAGCTAAAGTCAAGAGTCTTGTCTGTTTTGGAGTCGCCCATTGCATAGGTAATATAAAGTGGAAGTTTTGGACGTTACCGACGTATTGCTTTGTCTTGATCATATTAGGAACGTGACTTATAAAAACGGTATTGAGTGTAGATCATGCTAGTCGATAAATGACCACTATTTTGGGAAAGTCGTTTATTTTGGAGCATCGATTTGGAGACCTTTGGCAGAGTCAAGGTCAACATCTTAAACACCTATAGGGGTATGCTACTTATGATTAAGTTTAGCCTCTTTAACAAGAAGCTACACTAAAAAGAATCTTCATCATGGGATCGTCATATATTTTGGAGGTGTTGATGGATTAGATAGATCGCAATAATGGATTGGTGCCTTTTGGTATCAAGTACGTTTCATCCATTTGTGACCTGCATCACACTAAACTGGTCACAGCAGTCCATGTACTCGGACGAACATACGACGATGGCGATCCTAGTGGAGATATCTTATTCGCTCTATTTTTATTTTTGACTGACTGTCTGCTCACTGGATTCGGCTGCCTTGGTCTAATGACCACTGTTCATTATGTACATATGCAGGAGTCTATATTTGGTATGCGGATGTTGCCCATGGTCCACACGTTGCATTGTTCTTATCACATAGTTCATAAAATGTTACACAGCATATAGGATGCATATAATATATCTGAACCCATTTGTACGCATCTTTGCTAAATGCAACCATTGGCACTTATTCTCCTCATGTGATTTTCACCTGTTTGGGGGAGGGGAGAGTCATATGCAAAACTATTATAGTTATTATGCTACACATTTATTAATCTTTTTGTTGTTATTCACTGACTTTCTGACTTGTAATCTGCCATAAACGCTCAATTACAGCTAACTGGTATGTAATGCATATAAGTTTGCCATACTTATTATGTCACAGCAATGTATAATACCAGGCCGATCAATTAGTTCATCAATCAAACTATTTATTATTCAATCACAATAGCGACTACATCAATATTAAACAAACTGATATAAAGAACGTATGACAGTGGTTGTAAATACATTCGTAGCGGAGGTAGCAGCTACCTATTAACAGGATGTATTATGGAGCAGCCGAATTTAAATTCATTCGGTGTTTTTGACAACGTTTCAAACTATATATAGTGTACGCGATGTTGGTCTACAGATTAGAGATTTTAGTCATTATATAAATGTAGCAAACGTAGATGTCAGTTTACCATTCTGACATATCAAGTGATTATTAGCTGATAACATTATTATACGTGTACGTATTTTTGTTTCCTATTTGCAATATTATTAAGAATAAATAATATTAATACATACTTAGGTAACTTTGGGACATGTATAAGCAATATAGCGTGGTTTCATGTCTTTCCGCGAGTTTCCCTCGCCCTATTGTTGCCATGTTGTTTTCAGTCTTTTGCTCTCCATCATACGGATCCCTCATGTCGCCTATACTGTTATTCAATAGACACATTGCATGTCCAACTTGTTCAGAATGGTTGGCTACCCATGCCCTCAACGGATACCAATTTGAATACACTTCTCACTATCGTCGATATGACCGTCATTTTCGTTATATCACCGACCTTGCAATAGTTCCCATGATCTAGTAAAAACTCTGCTGGGCTAGGTTTTCAGATCCGAACATGGGCTTCTACCTTCAATGCTACATATTTGGTGTGTGTGTGTGTGTGTGTTTGTGTGTGTGTGTTAGGGGTGTTTGTGTTTATGTTGGTTTGTGTGTATGCCTATATGTGATGAAATAAGCATATTATGTGACACATTCATTTGCTTCAATGTATAAATGAAAATAGTGTTATAATTTCAAATGTTATTGCTAATAATAAGTGATAATCTAATTACATACCTGCTTACCATTGTAACTAATAAATTGATATGTACAGTAGATGTGATCAATGCAAAGGTGATTTCATCATGTTTGTATATATTACAGGACATTGTATCTTGCTTTCAGACAAGAACATACTATCTGGGAAAAGTTGAAATATTTCTATCAAGCACCTGTGGTTATTTGCTTTCATAATGTGGTAAGAGAAGCGTTTTCCTAATTTAGTGAATTATATTCATTTGTTTTACAACGTAGATAATATATTATTTGTTTGCACATTAGTGGTGTTTTTCCTGCTGTTAAACAATTACATGACTCTAAAGGTTAAGATTTATAATACTTGTGGGGTCTAGCGTTTCATAAATATAATAATAGTAATTTTAGAACTCTTATTATAATAACATGACATTCTTTCAGTGTTCATGAGTATGTGTTTCAGCTTCTGAGAATATATTTATTCATAACGGTCCCATAGAACGGATTTATAGTCAGTCATTTAATTTAGATACAAGTACGGTAATTTCTTAATTAACACATACCTTGACCAGCTTATATGTCGTCCAATTTCATAATAGATATAAGGTAGCGAATAATGACTTTGTCAACAGAAGCGACCAATAGTTCGATTAATAATTCCGATTGTACATTTAGAAATTATAATTGTCTTAAATAAGATTAGTTTGTAATGTGAGGCATCATACATTATCTTTCATTTTATATAACATTTTTCTATAAATTGGTATTATTAAAATTAATCGGTATATTCCTGTAGTTAATAAAAAATATAACTTCAAAGAATACGTGTTCCTGTACATAAGAAGACTCTTATGCTATCAGTATGAATATATACATTGAAACGCTTATATAATAAATTGAATATTGTACACTCACATAGATCATGCTTATGCAAAGGCAATAAGTCATAATATCCTACGCTTTAGATGCTTTAATTAATTGTCACTTATTATAAGGTAGTGAAGTTTTAGCATTTACTTATTATTCGACAACCTGATAGTAAAAGTTAGGCAACTATATATTACTTATCGGTTTTCCCTTATTTATTGCAACACCTTTAGCATTTAGTCCAAGTATCAGCTCCAACGTCTTTTTTAATGTAATATATCCAATTAAAGCTTCCATTTTGTATTTTTCGTATAAGTTCAGTCTACTAGAAACACTCAAGATCTGGCATTGCACGCTGCACAAGAAGAGCTTGGTCTATGCGACTAAATTGCTGAAACATTTTCATTGCCGAAACCCCAAAATATAATGCTAGAACATACAATACTCTAAGAATAAAAATGCAATATTGAAATTATGCCTTTTAATATTTTCAAGACTGGTCATATTAATACATATTTATTCCAGATCTCGTACATGCTCTTTCTCGGGTTATACAGCTATATTCTGATGACCAAGTTTGATAGATATCTGTCATGGCAGGAAATTTTACTGTGTGTGTGGGTCTTTACCATTTTCATTCATGAGTTTATACAGGTGAGTATAACGTTGACTTAATTTTTTACCTTATCGATTAACGCTCATAAATCTGTAACGTCTAACAAAGATATTCATTTCCGTCCTAGCATGACTGACAATGCAATAATACAATTATCACAACACATATAAATCTAAGACATATTCATGAAAGTTAAACACACGCGACATTTGCAAAGTTGTCAGGAGGATAGTAATGTGATACATAATGTATATTTACATGATAATGTGCTACTTGCATGCAGTGTTATATCTACCTGTATTAAATTCATCTATTATCATTTTGCATGTGTGCACAAGAGATATAGAGTGTACCATAATACCAATATTGACACAGTATGCTGTAATTGTGGTATAAGCAGAGCTCACTTGTGGATGTAGCATAAAACAGTCATAATAATAATGAGGACTTTGTACAGCGAATAATCTTTAAAAGCTATAAGCGCTGTACAACATGTATGATGGCGATGAAAGAGTAAACACGTTTATGCCATGAAATGAGAAAACATAAAATCAGTGGAAATTAATTAAGGTAGGAAACATTAGTAGGTCTTTATATTTGTTCTTGCAGTCGACAAAGGTTAATTTTAAGATTACCTTTGAAAGAGATCACTGTATCGCTGTATCTCTGTGTGTCTATGTGCAGTTCGTTCCACGGTGCTGCGCCTTGGTTTGCCATAAAAAAACTAATACATATGACTTCGTTTACATAGTGGGAATCGTGAGTATACGATTTACAGAAGATGAGTGTAAAGATCCTATCGGAGTATATACATGGGTGAGGTCAATAGGTATTTTTGACAGGAGTCAGTTAGTGAAACGTAGGACAGATAATACAGTTTGTTTTTTACTCTGGAACAAATGGATTGCCGGTGTATGGCACGGAAAAGCAGGGAATTATGCTCTTAATATGGTACTCCTAAGGATGAACCGAGAATCTGTGCTTTGAAGTTTAATAAGTTTCTCAAGTAGATATTGAGACGAACCAGCATCAGTGAGGGCGAACAAACCAACTGTTATAAGGTCCCATTTGTAAGCCTTCTTACAAAAACGAAACAAATAACGTCAATAACCCCAAACCGATTGGAAGTCTCTCCACTAGTTTATAGGTGTTAGTTTTTTTGGTACATGTTAGTGTCTTGGTATTTTACTCCAATTACCTCGTATCAATGCCAAACCCTACCTACTGCTATTATCCAAAGACCGATTTTGTATTTTGATCTAGGATCATGAACAATTTATTGTTATAAATCCGTACTGGGTTGACATTTCTAGAAAGATTATAATCGATATCATAGCTACACCATTCGTGATGAGTATGTTTACGTGTATGGGTATCATATTATTTAATACAGCTAAAATAGTACATTTGTCTCTGATCACTTTCGGAAGTTGGGTGCATCGTTGACTGACATAAATCACATCAGTGGTTTTATGTCTGCCTCGAGGAAATATCCGATTGGACTGTTTATTCAACATAATTTTCACTAATCAACTTATTAAATTTCCATCAATATCATACATTGACGGTGCTTCATTGACTTCAGTTTTAAACTCGATAACATCATCGTCCAATAAGTTTGCATTTTCATTAAAGTCTTTTAACACTTCTTGCTCATCAACAGATGGAACTATCGGATACCATATATCCCACTTCATCCACCTTATTAATAAACTAAGTAGCATATGCATTTTACCCCTTCCAGAAGGACCTATGATACTCAGTTGTAAACAATCTGGTATCGCTGCATGATGCTATATTCGGTTCTCTTTTTCTTGTCGCAGAAAAAAACAATTACATCCATAATAAATAATAAATAACATAGGTTTATATCGTGTTACCTGCTAGGGTCTTACTTCTATAGGAAATGAATGATCATCCAGTGACAAATAATAGACCAGCACTTACTGGTAGGTATAAACAAAGTGGTACAAAGAAAATTAAATGTATCCCCATGACACAGTCAGATGTCAAGTTTAATTTTATAAAAACAGGAGATGATATTGCGGACTGTAGGACGAAATATCTAGAAAAAATCTTCCAGGATATGATTACTGAGGTCCTGGGACCAGACTTGATATCCGTCTTAACAATCAAGATAAACCAAGAGCAGATGAATATTTTATAAATGAAATGGATCATGATTATCACGCTCCTGGCGTATCTTATAAACGTAACAATCTGCAGCGTAGACATGTTGCAGACGTGAAGTAGATTCTTGCGTTAAATTGTATCAAAAAAATAAAACTTTCAAGAAATCATTAGCAGACTGGTTAGTACGATATGCAATGAAAGCTAAAATAGTATTATGGACTGGTAAATGATATTATTGAAACAATTTAGTATAGTGCAAGAGGATACTGGAGAGGTGAAGCAGCGATTAGTAAACCCGCCGAATCTGCAGGTGTTAAACGTGTTAATGCTGAAAATTGGTTATCGCGACAAACAAAATGGCAGATATATCTACCACTAGCTAAAATGATCTAATATGCGCATGTTGCCATTGTTCCAACTGAAGTTTATCAAGCTGATATTTCATTGCACATGATACTAGACGTCAAATAATATAAAAGTACGCGTTAACTTTAGCTACAAGCAAACATAATGAAGGTGAGCCGTTATAAACAAATAAAGAAGATTTTTTTGTTTGAATCCGATATTAAAACTGGCGGTTGTTATTTAAATCGCCATGGTCAAATGATGGTATCTTCAGCAGAGGCTTTACGATGGAAGTTTTCAAAAATGATTGGACTTCCCTCGATGAGAGAGATATTAATATCAGTTAGTGAAAGCAATACTGAGTCTAAGCACTCAAGCTGCAGCGATGTCGGAAGTGGATCAAGTTCACAAAACTTTGGTGCATTCTTCATCATGATTGTCCGTATTAATTCAATAGAGACAGCTTCGAAGGCTCCTAATGGTTGTCGCTGAAATTCTGTATCGTAACTGTATGGTGACGAGTCACTTGAAATTATGTTGTCAAGCGAATCTCTAATGGTTAGTATTTTGTCACGGAAGAAATTTGCAAATTGGTCCGGAAGGTCTACTGGAAAGAAAGTAGTTGGAAGAGGAGTACATTTGTTCCTTGACATAAGTTTGTTACTTATCTCGAAGAGCTCTTTGCAGCTGACGCTCTCCATGATCGTAGTACTGTAATTGGATAATTTGGCTAAATGGACTATGTTTGTGGCTTTCTTCTTAGCGGCTTCATAGATTTTTTTTTCTAAATAATGAGTCTGGTGGAAAGCCAAAGCCTCTCTGCTTTTCGGCGATGTCTTTTAGCAATGGAAAGCTGGTAGCTAACACTGCTATACCATGGAGAACACTTTTTTATTGATTCTCTTCATTAGGTGACTGGGGCATGTTTTTCAAGCAATGAACGCAGGCAGTTATCAAGTTCTTCCGCTGTTGGATGCAAGAAAGTAAGCCTTTTTTGGATGTCATGAATGAATTTGGTTATATTTATCATATGGAGGTTTCTCTTAGTAGCAATTTAGAGATGAACGGTTAGGGACTGATACGTGGGATACAAGGATGGATTGCAGAATGTTATCATCAGATCTATATTAAAAAAAACAGTCTAAAATGTGACCAAGTTTATGGGTGGGTTGGTTAACTGACTGTTTGAGATTGAAAACATGAATGGAATCTAGGAGTTTTGGCGTTTGTTGGTTTCCAGGACAGATAGAGTGAAAATTGAAATCTCCAAGAATAATTAAGTTGCCACCTATCGAATTCCCATACTCCAGAGGATTTGGAAACTGTACAAAAACGAGTTATTCAGTCAGCTTGTTTTTTCTAATAGGATGAGGGCGGTAGACAACAAATTAACTGACTATTGTTCCAGTATGGGTATTGTTTGGACTAGTTCAAACGATGTGTGGCATAAATATGAAAATTGTGTTGTACATAAGGTATTTTATCATGGAATTCGTTATGATGACAGCAATTCCGCCTCCACGAGCGTTGCGGGGGAACGACTTGATGAAGAAATTTCTGGGTGTTAAATCCGCACAATTGGGTTCAAAGCATGACGGTTTTAACCATATTTCTGTCAGGAAGAAGACGTTGATATTGTGGTCGATGATACATTGAATTTTTTCTGTGCGATTTCCTGGTGACCCTACTGATTGAGTGAATAATGCAATACCTAGTGGTATGCCTGGGAGAGTTGACACACCAGTTGACGATTTAAGAGGAATTTGCGCCAGGTTATCAAATTTAAACGGCAGACTGTTTAAATTGTTTATCAGTTACGGACGAAAGGGAGATAACCGGAATTCTTCTTCCTATTCTACGTCGACCATCTTTGAAACAACGTTTCTTTTTTCGCTACCGTTTATACTTAAGTAATAATAAATGTAATACCAGTTCGTTTAGTCTTGAGCACAATGTAATATCAAGACCCAAGATGTGGTCGTTTAATGCAATTAATTAGAGTCCATCATATTGTAAGTAGATTGACTGGCGATCACCTGATGGCGATTTATTCAAAAACAAAAGACGTCTTAACAGTGAGACAAGAAAGCTGAGAAAAATTCTAATTGTTCTTGTTCCAAAACAAGGAGATGGATTAACACATACAAATTGAGCAGAAAATGCATGATGAAACGCAAAAATGTAGACGAAGATAGACAGCAAGCAAATATTTCATGAAAAAAGCACAAAATCGGAAGAGCCTTCCTCAAGCAGTTAAGCGATGGCGGCAATCTTTCTTTTATTTTTTCAAATAACCACCGCTGAAGTGGACTAACTTTATACATGCCACTATCAAATCGTTTGGTCACTATTTATCCCAAAAATGTTTAATGGAAGTTTCTGAAATTATTTCACGCGCTATTTTACGCTGGATAGTATTCGCTTGTAGTCTGTTTAATTTCTTAAACTCTTTTTTTTTGGATCAAGCGCTCAATGCTTATCAGTTATCACTTCGTTATAACCTATAAAATCCTTCATCCAATCAAGGCAGAGACAATCCAACAAATGCTTGTGGTTGACGGTAATCGCCACACATTATCACAGCTGTATGCTTTAGCAATAGCCAATCAATAAACATTTTTAATATATCTAGCGACACTGTGCAAATTTTTCCCAAAATTCTTATTTCATGTATATATTTCTCGTCCATTCGATCAGGAGTCCATGTATTTCCCTTGTACTAAAAATAAAAATGATAAGTACATGACTTTACACCTCTCATTTCTCTTGCGAATATGTGGGTACGAGTTAAGACTACTGAAATAATTTGATCACTCGAGTTGTTTTTGTCGCAACCATCAGTTCAATTTTGTTAAACAGTCTTATGTGTGGATACTGGATGCGACAGAAAATGGCGCAGATGATAAATCTGATATATAGATGCTACGACAAGTATCTTCGATTTCAGCATCTGCGGATTAAAGCATATTTATATAACTTTTATACTTGTATTGTCCACGATACCCATCTCTGTACATATTGTTTCGTTATTGATTGAATCCGTTGCAACCCTGGCTGCGGTGTCAGGGAATATATTTACATAGATGTAAATGTCTAGAAACATAATCAACCATCGATGATTTTTTTATGTGTATATGCGGATAGATATCATCGATATCGCAACAATCGTACATAACCGTGATCCGTTAGACAAGTAAGCATCTGCGATTATAAAATCGTATTCAGCAGGAACTAAAATGAATTGAGCATAATGTTGTTTATAATCATATGCACCACCTTGATTAAATTTACTAATTATTCTTCTACCGCGATCATATTCAGCTTGTGGCAACCAAACTTCAACCTGCGCTTGATACGATATAATTTCCTCACTTACAATCGATGATATCAGTATTTAACAATCAGTCGTATAGCGTAATAAATCTATTGGAGCCAAAACCAAAAAAGACCATAACAGATAATACGAAGACTCTTATGGATTTAAAATGAAATAATACGAGCGAATCCGGTTAGATCAAAATCAAGTAGTGGTCAATAGTTCGCCACTCTGGTCATTTCCTACGCGAGATATCCAAATCGTGTACAGTATCCAGAACATTCCCCCATTTGTACTAACTATCCGGATAGCAAGCGACTATATCAAACGAGATTACAACTTTATATTTAGTGTTTCAAAATCCGCAGTGTCCGTATTGACAGCAGCTTAGCTGAACATTCTTGAAAAATACACGGGTGTTGGTTTCAACGGACTGGTAAAATGTCTGCGCAAGATTTAACATCATTTCATGGAGAGATTATAACTAGTATATTTCACCATTAGGTCGTAGACACAAATCATATTTTGTAATCAGTTTGAAATTGCAATACTGATAAAAGATCATTTCATTTATTTAGCGAATATAATCAAACTTCTTTACTTGTCGTGGAAAGAGTGTTACTGCGTTAGTCCCAGAGTGGGCATTATGATCAATGATATTTATTGAAGCCTCTCTCGAATTATTTTTCGAATATTATAAAACTTGTCCTGTTTTCCTTTTTACAATTATTGGAAATTTTAGTATTTGTTTTCTAACGTATGTACATTAATTATAGCATTGGTACTTTTGACTCATACACTCCATTCGTTTATTTTTTTTACGTCTTAGATTAGTTAATCTATTTGCACTTATCGTGTTAGTAAAATGTTGTATTACTCGCTCAGAGACACAGGTCATCCTTGACTCTGTCAATGATGCAAATTTCATTGCAGGAAGAACATTATATCAGGTTAAGCGTCCACGGGTTAGTTTCATATATAATATGTTTCATCTATCCTATGCAACATTCCTGATTCGGAATGTTTGATTACCACAGTTGCATTGTTTTGATGATAAACATTTTCGCTGATAATCAATACAGTAGCATATGTTTATGATTTCACAGTAAAATACATTCTGAAAAAAATTATTTGATTGTTAATGATTGCATTGTTTTTTTTTTGGTTTTTTTGGGGTTTTCGCCGGCTCATTGCTCGTTGTAACGACATTGTCTTTAACAACATGTTTGGTTTTGCGTATAATTTCACCATATGTGAGATGCTCATTTACCACGACATTCTTTTTTAGCACTCCGAATGATATTAATCAGATTACTTTCCTCAACCCGAACTCTCCTCCGAAAGACAGGAGTTATTATGGCAAGGTGAAATCTTAATTATTTCCAAAGTTTGAATTTTGTCAACTCCTCCATATTATATTTTAGACAAATATTTAAATAAAAATAGTATATATCCCGTTCTGCAAATAAAGAATCAGTGCAGGTGGTTAATGATAAATCTTTATCCCCCTGTAAGAAATCCTGTGTGAATGAGTTCTCCTGACAACATTCAAAAAGTGTACGGCGAGACAGTCTTGGTCCGAAATCTGGTTTACATTGTGGTATGGGTATTAGAGGACAAATACAATTGTGTGTACAATCTGAAAGTAAATGATACAGAGAGCTGAAGCGACATTATGAGAAAACAAATACTGACAGTGAAAAAGCTATACCAATCCGTGAATAATATTTGTACATTTGAATAATATTTGTCGAGATTGTTAAGTAATAATTTAGACCAATAATATTGTTATAAATGAACTACTAATTTATGAGACATCGCTCCATTAAGAGTTACGAAGGATCTCATGATACTGTAATCAGAACATATAGGTTGAAAAAACAGTGGGAACTCTCAAAAATAGTGGTTACTGTTGGGATGACAAGGTACTTATGTCACCATTTCATCTGCGAGACATTTCATGGGATAATCAAAGACGTTCTTGTAATTAACCATATTGACTTAATTCCTACAACTAACTCCTTAAGTACGCTTCAAGTTGTCACACAAAGTGAAAATAACGCACGGGGAGGAAGTGGCAGGTGTAAGACACTGGAAAGGAGACCTAGCAAATCTTCCACTTTAAGACTGATTACGAAAATATATTTAAATAAATGAATGAAGCCGAGGATTATTTTTCTATCTGCATACCTTATGTTCTACGTCCAGCAGAAACTGTATATAATTACGATTTTAAAAAAGATTTCAGAAACAAATTCGGTTTGAATATGTCTCTAAATACAGAGATTATCATCATTAGTAATTCAGCGTAGTTTCCTCATTTGTCTCTGTCAATGACCTAATAAATATTTTTACTTCGTCAGTAGAACACTAATATTTGTTGTGCTTTTCATCGGCAGTATTTTAAACAACTATATATTTTCAACCTACAATATATATTTTCAACCTACTATATGTTTCTCAACCTATAGAAATTAGTTTTTCAAAAACACAACGAACAAGCTAGTCTAAAAATAGAATGCACATCATAGGTTATAGTCTACCTAATATATAGTCATCCTTTGCGACATACTATAAGATGCTGTACCACTACTAAGAGTAATTATTACTGAGACTGAATAACATTTTTATGTGATGCAACACTGTTACCAAAAGAAACAAATTATTAATAACTGTAAATAGTAATTACTCGAAATACTGGTTAAGGTATCTATATACTACTTTGTTTATTATATATATATATATATATATATATATATATATATATATATATATATATATATATATATATATATATATATATATATATATATATATATATATATATATATATATATATAGATAGATAGATATATAGACATTTAAACCATATCTCATCGCTAACGCGGCTGATTTACGTACTGAATATCAGCGGCTCCATCTCCTGGAACGGATATATAATCGACGGATGCGTAAAAGCTGTTTTTCTATATAAAGTGGGGGATCCAGAAATACTTCGAAATTCAACAGAACAAAACACACCCTTCCACCTTGTCACCACGTGGTGATTGGTTGTTGTTCACTCTTCTGTGACTGCTTGGGGGTGGAAGTTGTCCACAAATATGTTGAACGTAGAGAAGATCCTATCTGTCTTCGTTATGTTTACCTTCTACATAACTGTCTGAATGAATATATATATATATATATATATATATATATATATATATATATATATATATATATATATATATATATATATATATATATATATATATATATATATATATATATATATATATATATCCAAACTCTAACAAGATACGTTAGGCAACTTAGGATGGCTGATGCTTCTGCAGACTGAACGTATATATCATTACCCTGCTAAGATGCCCATTGACAGCTTAGGAGAGCGGGAAAAGATGAATGTATACCGAGTCTATCCTTTCTTACCTTGGTTTGATATTTCTTTGCTCGTCTAATCACAACCATTAATTGCATCACATACTAGATTGACTGCGATCACACTATATTTACTATTCCGGGTGATATATATCGATCACCACCATATGGAGTATTGTTGTGTCTGAGATTACCTTACGCTGGTAGCATTTGTCTCCACTCGGCGAGTATCTTAGAAAACAACTCATCAATTAAATCACTGGTGGATTTGTTTAACACTTCTTTGTTAAACCCGGGAAATGTAACATTCGGTAGATGAGCTTCCGTTATCGAATATGCATTTAAAATCTTTTGTTATTTCAAGGATTAATTGTTACCTGAATTACTGGAATCGTATTATCTTTCATGTCAGATACAATCTGATGTAATATTTAAATTTTTCATGATTTTCCCTTGAGAACCGTTTATATTCAAAAGATTCTTGCTTTAGTTGCTAAATTTCTCTTTTTTGGGCTTGATTAATAATTGACAAAATATTTAACAATTTCGTTTAGGCGAATATTCAAGCATTTAGATACTTAAAAAACCAAGTTGTTCCTGTAAAATATTCTAAGTTACATCATCTTTATTAATAAAGCTAAGAACATCAATCAGCATTTTATTTATTATATCAATTAAATTATTTATTTCGTGGGGTAACTTCGTAATATGGTTGTTCGTCTGTGGTAAAATGAAACCGTTTTGGTTCAGTTGGTTGTGGTGGCGCCCCTGGGATAACTACAGGCCATCCTAAAACAGTTATAATTGATGATTGATAAATACCAACAGTATAATCTTGCAAATGTATTTCTATCGCAGCTGATAATGTCGGTTCATGAACTGTTGTAGCTACTGTTGACTCTTTTCATGCAATATATTTATTTCTGCGTTAAAATTCATCATTTATATTTTGATATCATGCAAATAGTTTGGTATTCCATGAACGATTTAATTGGGTGTTGCATTTGGTTTATTTTTATTTTTAAATACCAGGGAATTATTTGACTGTTGGCCAAATATAATATACTCGTAATTCAGCATGTGCAATTTCCATTTATGGAATCTCAGTTGGAACGTTTGCGCTGAATTCATGGTTAGTGGAAGTTATTGATATCATGGTTGTCTTTGGTGGAGTTATAATCGTACTATCTGTTACAGTTGTTCTTGCGACATTAATATACTGATGTGTTTCTAAATCTGATGTTGCTTCATCGGAAATCTTAGTCAACGCTGAGCACATGTTATTTAATATTATTTCGTCGTTCATACACGATCATATCAGCGAGGATAATTTGCAATATGCGGCATATAAGTAACCAACTTTATTATATATTTGTGTAGTTTTATTCGCTGCATGTAAATAGTGTTATTGCAATTATATTAAAAACAATGAGTGATTTTTTTGCCGTTGAAACACAAATTCCTACAACTGTTGAGGCAATATTTTTTTCTGTGTTATGCTCGGTATCAATAAATCTGTTCCAGATATAACAGCTGAAACCGAATACACAATTATGTCAATGTCACCTATACGCCTGCGATATTTGTTTATTTGTCCCGTGTACTAATCAAAGAATTGAATTAGTTTAGTTTGTAAGGCAGGCAATTGATTGCATCTATATAGAAGAACGTTCATTATAGTATGAGCATAAATTAATTACAAATTATGCATACCATGTTATTGACGCTAATGCTAAATTGACACTGATGGGGATTATTCTAAATGTTTCAGTCGATCCAGTTTCTATTTTTTATACTGATATTAATAACGCAGGTGGATGCACTTGATGACGACACACTAAACTGTAAAGCTTAAATTACCGTTAATTGGTATATACCTGGAACAGATGCAGTAACTTTAAAATTGTTTTTATAAGGTTTCCAATGTGGATGAACCCTGCTGGGTCCAGGACACGGCATTGATATTTTGTTTATGTGGTATTTTAGTATTATCATGTCTTTCAGCCATAGCAGGAAAATAGTTAATAGTATTATTCTGTGTTTGTTCAATGCCTGCTTGATATCAGAAAGTTTCTAACCAGCAGTCAACCAAAGAGACTATAAAAATTTCAGCATTTTTTCTAACATTTCTACGAAGATTTGCAAACGCGTTTACATGAACATCTTACTCGGTCCGTAGTGTTGACTGTTTATTGTCTACGGTGTCGTAGTTAACATCTACATAAATTTTGGTATGCTGCATCCTTATTGAATACTGGATGTAGGGCTATTTTATTCCTGTTTATGTTTAGTCCAGCAGTTATTGTATCAACGAAAGTTTGTTTGAATTCGCACGCGAATATTTTTAGAAAGAGAACACCAGGTTCATTTTCCGGTTATTATCAAACACAGCTATGGAGTTTTCTGTTACTGTGTTCTAATATTCATTTTCGGACATAACAATGCTATATATATATGCATTATATATCCTACTAATTCAAGCATTGAAATTAATCCACCTCGAACACTGAAGGTTGTAATAGATATTTGCATATTATAAAAGTATTTAGTAACAGAAGAATGTTAATATAATAAACCACTTCTTGTTTATAAAATTGACAGATATGTGTCATGGTGATACTTCTGGAGTACTATATAACCTATTATGTCTTTTGATTCTAATGAACGCCTTCATATATATAATATATATATATATATATATATATATATATATATGCATATATTTATTTATTTTTTTATTTATATATATTTATATATATATATATATTTATATATATATATATATATATATATATATATATATATATATATATATATATATATATATATATATATATATATATATATATATATATATATAATAGGTCCGTTTGACACCGTCAAAGAGCTGGAAGACGAAATTGTCTAATTACATAAGGGATGGCTGGAATATCTTGGATATCGTCACGTTAGTTCTATTTTTGCTTGGAATGATTCTGAGGATTTTCGATAATCCACAAGTAGCTGAATCTGCCCTTGTAGTCCATGGAGTTAACCTGATTACATTTTACCTGCGACTATTGCACATTTTCTCTGTGCACAGAGAACTTGGACCAAAGCTAGTGATGATCATCCACATGGTTTGTACGACAAATATTCACGATTTATTAACGATGATATATTAGTTAATTCAGCCATAACTCTTTTCATTTCTTTCGTTTAATATCTAGGTCGGGTTCGATAAAAACATGTGAGTTTAATGAATCAATAAATGTTTGTACTCCAATTACACTTGAGGACAACATTTGCAAGTATTGGATTACATTATCTATTTACACAAATGATTATCATTTTATTGTGATACCAATAAATAATGTTATATTCATTTTTGTTGCTTTTCCAAATTATAAACACATTTATCATATCAATCAAATATTGTACAGTGGTGGTCATGTTACACGAACCTTTACCATATTCGCTTGATAATTGACTAGACATATTGATCAAAGTTATATATATATATATATATATATATATATATATATATATATATATATATTCTGATCCCATGTGTTGGTTAGGTATACAAAAATGCATGAAAAACCTGATTTAAGAACATACTATTTCGCAAGTTAAAGTTATTGGTGTAAATATTGTAACTACATGGGATTTCCTTCTGTTAAGTAAGAAATTAAGCAAGGAATACGCACTGTTTATATCAATAATACACGGATAATTATTACACTTTCCTGCTATGTTCGATATATATTTAGTGGTTTATATTTAAAAAGTGATGGCGCACTTTTCAATGACTTTAATTGGAATTAAATGAGTCATACTATAAACGAGATTTACGATTTTGGTCTTTATTTATAGTTCTCTGGTTATGTACATTAAGTGTTCCAAACAGGTGCAATTTATATTACTGCTAAGATGATTTAGGTTATACTTGGAACAATATTATTAACACAAACATGATATTCAATATCCCAATTGCTTAAAAAGTACGTTTTTTTTATTTTACAGGTTTATAATATCGCCTACTTTTGTATGATAGTAGTAGTTTTCATTGTGGCATATGGGATTGCTTCCCATTCAATGCTGTACCCGCATACAGAACCCAGCTTCGAAACATTCACGGAGATATTCCGGCGGCCATACTGGAATATTTACGGAGAGCTTATGTTGGATAAATTTGAAGGTTGACTTAAAAGTCTCTGAAATATCATCTAAGTACCGATATATATATATATATATATATATATATATATATATATATATATATATATATTTCATTGTGATTATTTCATAATGTTCACTGAATTGATACTCAAATGACTGTCATTTAAGAAGTTTGGAACATATACAACACATGATAGTTTGTGTTGTCAAATCAGGACACTAATGTGTTTATATTTTTTTTTCATGCTCAGAAACTCACATTAAATTTACGATTGACGTTTTCATTTTATGGTATATCATTGCTTTCAGGTGCCTGCCAACGTTGGCCAAGATTCTCGCTGTTGTACAAACTCACCCACATTTATAATGTCTATAGAGGAGTATGATCAGTTATTGGTGTTAGGAAAGGCGAGAATGATATTTAGTTGACATCGTGATATATGTGCCATCAGGCGACTATAAAAAAAAAACTCGTATTGGGTTCAGTTGAACCTTAGCATGAAGAAATGCACATAAGGGCGGTTTCTAACATCGCATCCTTACATACATTTCTGCATTCAAATACACTTCAGTCTTCTTGAAATGTTCGTTTTACATGTCAAAAATAGCAGACATTAATTTGAGACATATATTCGAAACATATATTCAACGTCAACTGTTGATTTATTGAGACTGTGAGCTTTGGGTTATCATATCTTTTCTCCGTTTCTTTTTCTGTATTCCTATTTCCCTCCCTCTTTTTGCATATATATATATATATATATATATATATATATATATATATATATATATATATATATATATATATATATATATATATATATATATATAGATGTATTATATATATTAAATACCTAGTTAAAGCTCATACGTAAAACCTGTTATATTTATGTTACAGGCATTACGTTCTTATACATTTAATGTCATGTACAACAGTTAACATTCATATAACAATGAAATGTTCTAAATCTTGGAAGGTTCTGCTGATTGTACCAATGATCCAGAATTGTACAAAACAGGGACCTATTCTCGCTGTCCAACTGAGTCTGGAAAATACTTTGTGCCGCTGCTGTTGGGAGTGTACATGTTGATGTGCAACATTTTGCTGCTAAATCTTCTGATCGCTATGTTCAGGTACACTTCAATCTATTTCAAAATGGTACATAAGCATTGATACTGACCATGTATAATTTTGAAAACAATGACATGTATATGTACTTTGCCTAATGGTATTAAATGCAGGTGCTACAAAGGCACGTGCGAAAATAATCGCACAGTATTATAGCTGCTTATTACTAGTTAGCACTTCATGGACAGAATGAAGAAAACGTTATCTGGAAACAAACATTTACAGCACAGGTGAGAACAAGTTAGAAAGAAGTTTTTAACCGATGTTCATATTTATTTCTAGCCTTGGTGACGCTGCTTCAAGCATTTATTACAATTCCTTGCACATTATTATACATAAATGGAACTAGTGGTATGATATTCTTATGCTACTGGAAAAACAAACCAAGAAACATATTGTCCACAAATATACAGTAAAACAGGTAAAATGGTGTTTCAAATGTGGATGTAGAGAAACAACATCCCAGGTAAAATGTCAATTATTTAGTTGATGCCTGATTTTTATGGCATTGATTGAGATTTGCGAAGTAAGAAGAATGAAGCCTCCGCTTTCCTAGTTTATAAACAGATGCGTCTTCAGCAATGCGTCTTCAGCCATGCTATGAATTTTTATTTGCTAAGGAATGTTTATCTCATTAGCAATGCAAGCATTTTACATATATCATCCATTAAAAAAACCTTATATTACAATATTATTCTAGCCCATGTGAGGTTTTTAATGGTAATACTCGCGTGATTTTTGCATTTCTGATTCAATCATGAACATCAGTTTATAAGGATTTAGAAGAAGTGAACGTTTATCCCACAGCTAGTTGAAAACAAACTATTCAGAGGTCTCTCATGGCATAACGTAACTAGATAGCGCTTCTCAGTTGTGTCCATTTTTGCTTTATAGTTCAGACCAATTACCTACTACTAGATCATTGGTTTCAAGTACGCTTGTCAGATCGCAATACATGCTTGTATGCATAATGCGTATTTTATTTATATTGCATTACATAATCATGCCATTTTGTATGATATTTGTCACATCTTTGTAAGGCGTAATGCTCTTAATAACTTGCTATGCAATCACTCTTTAGCTTTCATGCACACATCAACCCTCGTTTGAACCTGTGATAAGCATTGTTAACCTATACGTATTCATAGCTAGGTTGAATACAACGCCCACAATCATGATCTTCATTTTACCATGTCCGTTTGCTGCTTTAAACAGTCTTGTTACATGTACCCTTACGCTAACTGTTGTACATGCAATGTCGTTTTGAAATAAATGACATTAAACATCAGTATCGTCTGTATTATTTGCTAATGGGGGAAATCACAGATACATAAAAGTATAATATTCCAGGGTCAACTCTTAGAACATTTTATATCTCTACCAGTGATTTAAACCCGGCCTAACAATGTTTAACTCCCAACTATGTTTATTAGCAAAGAAGCATACACAAAGAACATTGCGAGTGAAGGTAATTGGTAAATTCACCAGGTTACAAAACTATAAGACAATGACATCACTACAACTTAAACAATTAGATTTTCTTAGAGGAAATCGTTTTGTCTGAAATTGATTTGCCCTTTAAGCACTTATCTGGTTAAAAAGGTTACATTTAAAATCGCAGTCAGAGAAATGCTTATACGCAAAGCTAAGCAAACAAAGTAGCAATCACAAGTGCAATCAGTGAAATGAATACTTTTTTAGTTGGAATGAACTTCCTTCATTTCCACCATGATGGGTGTATGTATCTCAAAAATGCTTGTTGCTAATTTTTAAATATCATATATGTCACGTTATTTATAGATAGGATCTAACTTCCATTCCCTTATTCTAGTCTTTAGAATATCTGCATATATAAATCAATATCCATAAATAATCCATATATGGAGCATAATCATTGTACACATAGCATGCAATTTACATAGAAATGCATTATTGATATTATACTCAATATTTTGATATTAACATGGATGTTAAATGTTGAATCAAACTAATAATTCTTGATCTTTTGTTAATTGTGTACGTAATATAAAGAATAAGCAGTATTGACACTAACGTAACTTTAAAAACATGCAGCTACCGGGATAATACGTTATTCCTAAATATTATTTAGATAGTAGTTATTCATTGTCGAAAATGTTACAGTTAGCTTTGTTTGAAATTTTCAGTTTCACATTCGAGGAGGTCCAAAGCAACAGTTATTCGTATTGGAGTTTCCAACAATACAGCCTGATCAGCGAATATGCCAATCGACTATTTTTGGTTCCACCTATTATCATTTTTGAAGATCTCTACCAGCTTATCCAATGGATACGGAGTTGCTGCAAAGACGGATGTTATAAATGCGACATATCAACTGTTTTTTCTAGGCCTCATGTATTCATTTGCGATCAAGACAAACAAGAGGTTGAGACATTATATAAAAATAGGTAAGTTCGTATATTATCTTGTGTCCTTTTTTTGCATTATATATATATATATATATATATATATATATATATATATATATATATATATTGTATCCGCCTAGCCCATGGATTCTAGTCTATGGATTTCAAATGGTTCCTAAACAAATGAATTCAAACCATAAATTGCGTTAGAGAATAATTATATCCGAATTGTTGTTTGTCTAATATGAATGTGCGTATCATTTGTCATATTAATTTCAGGTATTTTGAAAATGCCGCAATACGGACAATTGACCATTTTTTTACAGCATTCACATTGTCATAAAAAGCGCATTAATATATATGACCCTGTAAGACTGAGTTGATATTTGTGATAAAGTGCATGGCCTATCCGACATAAAGTTTTCCATGTTAATGCTTTTTTCTTAAATGTGATGTTGAAACACCTAGTATATTACATAAAATTAATATTATATCGTATGTGCTGTTATGTACAATATCTACAAAATACATGCATTGCTGCTCAATATACCATGTATCTTATCTGCTATATCTTGTCTCCATTTTCAATCCAAGACCTGTTGCTTGTAGTCATCATAATGATCATTATAATCGCACCGTTATTAAAAGCCTCTAACCATCCATCCAATCATCAGGATTGGTAGATTGCAACCTTAATTTAGCCACCCATAATTCACGGTCATTCAATTATTAGTAGCAATTACTTTCAATAGCATGAGATTATAGATCAACAATACTCATGAGGCTGCATATTGTAATCACTAGTTATGATGGCTCAAAAAATAATATATATATATATATATATATATATATATATATATATATATACATATATATATATATATATATATATATATATATATATATATATATATATCATACGAGATGATCCCTTTTGCAGCAAATATAATTCATTTCTTAAAACATGTATAAATGACCTCTTCGAACCTTAGAACAGGTGTGTGCTGGAGGAATATTTTCAAGCACAAACTTCAATTGACATTTAAACAAAGAAATACATGTTATCCCTGCACGAGTTTTGATCTGACTTCATATGTTGGTATGGCTTGTTTCATTTAATATAAGCATACAAATATTATATATATATATATATATATATATATATATATATATATATATATATATATATATATATATATATATATATATATATATATATATATATATATATATATATATCTATATATATATATCTATATATATATATATATATATATACATACATACATACATACATAGATAGATAGATAGATAGATAGATAAATAGATAGATAGATAGATAGATAGATAGATAGATAGATAGATAGATAGATAGATAGATAGATAGATAGATAGATAGATAGATAGATAGATAGATCAAACGCGTAATTTGTACGTAACATCCTTATGTATTAATTTGGCATTATGACATATTAATTGTATACTGAACGATAAGTAAGTACTTGTTTATGCGTTCCATAAACAGTAACGTCCATAAAAAATGTATGTAAACCAGCACACAAAAACTATGTCATACACACCTTGATGGGTAATGTAAGATATGATCCATGTCCGTGGTATTTTTCAACCTTCTTGTGAAGTTGTTAATAGAGGTTAACTTTAATAGGACATGTATACAGATCTTTATAAGGCCAATACAATTAACTCATCCAGAGAAGACAAATGGCTTACTTTGATAAATTAACAACCTTATAAGATCTGGTCACTCCATAATCCATAGACATTTGTTTGCAGTGAAAGCAAGACAAGACGATCTATTATTATGATACTATTAACATAACATGAGATCGACAATGCCGGTTGCTTAGTGATTGGAGCGTCCTTATCCAGTGCGAGAGGTCGTGGGTTTTAGCTCCTACCAAGTCATACCAAAAACGTATACAAATGTTGGCAAATACTCCCTAGCGTGGCGCTGAGCCTTAAAATATTAATTCAAGGACTGGTCGGCTTGGTGTTAGGGTAATGTAACAGGGTGGATCGTCATTCTTCATATTTGAGTCATGATGCCCAGAGCTTGATATAACGTGATTTTGTTACCCAATACTGAGGGAACCTACAATTGAAAGATTGTTGTAACTATTGCACTTTAATGTATATCTGCAATGCAGACATTAAACATGTTTACGATCTGCAGTTTAAATACATTTTGTTTGTCTCATCCGAACAAAGTAAGCATATACCCATCACTTTTGATACAAAGGATCATATTAGGTCTTCTTCATGTCAGTGCAGAAACAAATATATTGCAAACAAGTCATGATCACTTTTATTAGGTAGTTTCTTGTTGTACAGCAGCGTTACTATAGTAATATAAATATATGTAGAATTATTCTGGTTTGAACGCTAGGTCCTTCATATCAGAGCTCGATCAAACAACAATTTTATTTTTAATAATGGCTCTTTGTCCATTAGAAATATAAATAGTAGTACTAGTAATATTTTGTCAATATTATTTGTAATATTATTACTCTAACTATTCTTGTTGTTATTATTAGTATTTGTATTATTATTATTTTGTTATTTTTGAATTATTAATATTGTTATTATTATTATTACCATGAGATTGGAACATATCTTCTCCAATGTTAGTGAAGCAGATTCAGCAAATTTAGCAAAAAGAATGGAACAGATGGACAAAAAGGTGAGTAAAGTAATTAAACAAACGTTGGCAAAATCACAAGTGTCGCTTAAGAGATATTACTAAATCAAGAGAAGAGCATACAACTCTAGATAACTCCAATTTTATCAAATGAATACTAGTATGTTATATAATTGGGTTTGTTTAAAACAATACAATGACATTTGCTTGCAGTCGTGGAATGCAGTCAAAACTGTCATAGCCTAGGACAAAGGACATGATGCCAACTTCAAATAATAAGTGGCAGTTCGTTTTTACTTGCGCATAGTCGTTATGCAGTTACGAGGTGTAACTTATACATTCAATGTTAGAACATATTCCCAACAATTATTTTTTTATTTGCACCAGGAACGGAGTGCTCGTCATACATGGGAAACATTTATCTGCTTCAAACCAACTTGTCTCCACATGTTTAAGCGTCAACTACCGATATCATTAAACATTCCTTCAGAAAATCTAACAACCAAATATATTTAGGACTTCGCGCAAATTGTTGCACACTCAATTATAGCTACGCCGTTGTAGATTATTTCAAAAATGATACCTCCATATTCTTGTTATCAAACGTCATCACAGGGAACTGTTCTTTATCGACAAGCATTTATATATTGCATATCAATAAGCATCAAGGTGGCGGCTGATATATCATGACTTTTCATTAATGCACAAAACTGACACTTTGATATATTATCCTCTAATCAATTTACAGAATTTATATATGCTCTGATGTGTTCTCAGGTTGAAGGAACACAACCAAACATTCCAATGCTACTGAATGATATTATATTCTTATATCTGCCCCTTAGTTATTAACCCTACCCCCTACAATGAAAGGTGGTATCTGCAATGCATCAGGTCTAAACCCAGTCTTATTATTTTGCTCCAACCTCAAAAAGGGAAGGGAACATAATAATATTTACTCTTGTTCATCCATACGCAATATATTAGTGTATAATCCATTTTTTAACTGCATCTATAACTAACATCTATAAAACTTAAAGCCATGAACATTTTACTCTCATTATTATTGTCAACATTAAAGCAACTGTTCTTGCCATTACAGGAAATTTGCGATATTATAAATTTTGTATTGATACCATAATTGTTTGTTAGCAGGCTTTTACATCCATGCTACCAGCTTAATATATAACATTAAAACACCCAAAAAAGTTTCAAAAAACATCCTTATTATTAGACATGGGAACACCTTATCTGGAAAACCTTGCATAGAATAGATGGCACTGTATCACTTGTGTATATTACAATCTTAATTTAATCGTATCTACCTCGTAAAGGATGAAAGTCACACGATACCATGCCAGTTATGAGATGACATGAAAACACATTAGTTTTAATTTCTTGATTTCCACTATCAACACATAACATTGATAATCTCGACTGTGACAGACCATCAGGGAACAAATAATGTACTGTTTAATGGAATGTAGTTTATAGAACAATTTTTACTGTATTTTTGGAAACTTTTATATTGTATAATTTTATATATTATTTTAATTCCTCTTTCTAAAATTTTCTTAAAAACATTTGCCTTTGCCTCTATATTTAGGGATTTTGTATTGTGTACCATTACATATTATCTGAATACTTCTTGGTACAAATACTTATTTAACCTTCACGTGTTTCATCAGAGATACAACTCATAACAAGGACATATGATATTCAAATTTGTATGCTATGATTGCGGGCAACTTCAATACACCAACGTTATTAATAAATCACGTTTTATCATCGCCATACAAAGGCACAACTCTTCTCCTGAAAAGAAAAATCACTTTGATGTTGCGTTTGCTGCTAAACATATAAATGACTAACATTGACATAAGTCCGTTGTTTTCAATTGGCGAATATTGCTCGTCAGTGATCCCAATCAATAACATATAGCTGTCTTCAAACTGGAGCTCCTTATAATTGAGACAAAGATATTGTGCAGTCGTAATGCTGTAAAACGATGAAAGAGATGCAGTAATAAGTCAACCAAGTGAACAAGAACCACATACACGAAAACAACTGTCATCCGACGAAAAAAACTCTCATCTCAAGGATCGTTACATACCCTTGTATCAATATTATCAACACAACTCGCTAATTTGCAATCTCACACAACGGCGGCCAACTACCCCAATTGATATCAGCAGCAAAATTGTTTCACCGAATCTGTGTCCACTGTTTAGTATATGTCAAAGCAATCCAGTATATCACATGGGACTGGAAGTTACTTACTTTAGAAACCCAAAGCAAAGATTGTTATAACATTACGGTGTAGTTACGGATTACATTACGGATACATTCCTCAACCTGGTACTTAATATCCTGATTAATCTGCATTGTGTATTGCATTTTAGGAAATAAACCAATATTTAAATAAATATATATCTTTCACAAAGCGTAACAAATTAGAAAGGTGACCTCATCTTTAAACCATCGCTAACCATTTTGCAATGGTAACGCTGCCAAGGGAACATTAGCTCATCTAAAGTCTTTGAAACTGGAAATAGCGTTTTAGCTTGTATTGCTAAAAATTACCGAAATGTGTTGCTTATGATTTGTATGCATGAGGCGGCTGGAATTGAAACCAATACGACCAAACAAAATACGAACGGCTAGATATTATGGAAGAAACATTTTTATTGGAGACACTATACTAGTTGTTTGTTTGTAATCTCATCTTGAATACAGTATGGTAAGATGCATGGTGGACAAACTGTGACCTTCTTATTGACATTTTAGTAATGTTTGCAACACTGAACGTCTTACTATGAAACTAGCATTTAATATAATGCTTGTGAACATTGTGATTTAAATTAGATGTTTTTATCATTCACAGTCAATTGTAAAACGATATATACTCGCATTTGAAAGTGTAGGTCCTCAATTAAAAATATTTAATATACATTGGAAATGTACAGTATAGATACAAATACAATGTTTGGTTGCTCTATTGTGGTTAAACATTTATAGGCAACTTGGTATGGTCATCTGATTTGTTGTTCTTACAGTTAAATTGGATCGTAACGACACTGAAGGAAACAAATCGAGGAGCTAAGCTAGATGTTGAACCCGTTTATCATGTTCCAGTAATGTGAGTCAAAGGTATGTTATTCTTTGGAGATACTGGTCGTAGACTTGAAGAGCGAGTTAGGATGAGGTTTTACGTTGTCCGTCATTGGTCATCCTCAAATTTTATATTGCTATTGCTTCTGAATTGCTTGGTCGCTTTGTGGTTTGGTAAACAAATACACAAAGGTATGTACCCGTGTCGAGCTATATGAACGTTAGGGCAAATGAACGTACAATATGACTGACACAGTAAAAACTCCTCAAATCATTGATTTTACTCCATGTTCATCTATATTTATATTTAGTTTGTACTGAAGTAAGTTTCACAACGTGTTGCTTCCTCAAAATACAAATCGTGCCAATCAGAGGAAAATTATGTTAGCCACCTTTTGTTATTGATTACCCCTCTGTCAGGCGATTTATAATCTCCAAATAGTCCTTAAGGTATGGGGTGCAAATCTGTGCTTTCGAATCAAAGCAAATAAGTATGTTTTTGTAATTATTTTATTACTTGTTGCAATTCTAAATGTACTCAAACCCTGTGACTTTATCGTAGTAAAATGAGATTCCTCAGCTAAACAATATAGTAACATCTGATCTTATGTTAATAGCAATGCTACTGAAGACAAGAATAAAAATATTATTGTTTCTTGTAAAATCATTGGAGACCTCAACCTTGATATAATACAATCAAACGTTCACTTTAATGTTTTAAAATCTACCAATTCTTTAAAGTACAATGAAATTACAATATAGGATTTATCATCCCTTGTTAACAACATCACCACTTATCATTGTTGAAAAACTTATGGTAAGCATGTATCTGTTCTTAATGCTATCCGTTTTTTATATAAAATGTATATAACATTCTGGTCATTGTGGTTTATGTTATCCACGTATTGAATGCAAAATATAACTTCACGCAATATACGTTGTTTCAATTTTTGCACATTATAATTATCAAAATAATAAACAACAATTAGAATACTGCGATAAGGATTTCTTTTACAATTGAGCCGATAATAATTTAATGACTACTTTTCTTCCAGCCGACG
Source organism: Unio delphinus (assembly GCA_029339505.1). Taxonomy (NCBI): domain Eukaryota; kingdom Metazoa; phylum Mollusca; class Bivalvia; order Unionida; family Unionidae; genus Unio; species Unio delphinus. The sequence goes on from JAQISU010000152.1 coordinate 4,294,528, forward strand.
AAACCCTGCACTTCTGGAAACATGGTCGATTGCTTCTATTAAGCATAAACCTCATGGTTACGAGAAGGTATTTTTGGAAATAAGGGCACATTCAGAGGATGTCACCTTCTATTGGCACTATTGGTCTACAAGTTTGAGGACTTCGAAATCAGAAACATGTATTTAGCACCAAATATTTGTACGAGGGATAGACTGGACTGGAAGGTTTCCTTTTCCTTTAAAGAAACTGCGTCTCATTTTCTTGGACACGTTTACTCCGTCTTTGAAATTCTATTAGGATAGGGCCCCAAAGAAATTAAAATATCTGATAATCTAGATGCTGTTTTGCTGGTTTGTGAGTTTGTTTTTGCTGTGCTAGAGATTGAATAGGTATGTCTTTGATTACGCATTTCATTTAGAAAATAGTGACCATTTAAACTTCATGATTTAACATTATATTTGTAATGAGAGTTCGAGATGTTTTTGAGTGCCTCGTGTATTTACATAGTGGTTTCTTTAGGTTTCTTTTTCCAAAGATTCTAATTAAATATGAAGATATGTTCAGCATACATTGATGTTACATTACCTAGAAAACAAAATGTTCACCGACCTAGGGTACTGTTCAGTTATAGTCTTGTTATCAGTTGCGGACCGGGTGGACATCTTATCTAATTGAACGCTTTAATACAATTTGGTGTCATTTTCAAATAAACTGTATGTGTTTGATGTTTCTTAAAGGAATGCGTTTTTGAACCATTACCCAGTCAGGTGCAGGTGGTCGTTTTCAAGCGAGGTTAACTGTAATTGTTCCACTGATTACAGGACAATAGGTGAACATTTGTTAAAATCATATGGTGGAATAATCCATAAGTGAATGATTCACTCATTTTGATATATTAATATATTTGTTCTCGCCATGCCATTTCACAGATGAAGCTTTAAAGATACTGTAGATATTTATTTAGTTTGAAATTGTATAGCAATAGAATCTACACCTTCGCAGATCTTATTCTCATTTGTAAAGGTTACTAATGTTAAACTCCTTATTGGTACCTTTCTCTGAGTATTCCTATCATTTTAAGATATCTTTGAAGTCTTTGCATCATGATCAGTGATTATCATTATCCTGATGATACAGTGTACACACCTAAACATCTTGGTACAACTAATTTTGAGCACCATTTGTTACATGAATGTGGATATGATAACAAATTTCATTGTTTATTATTTAATGTGTAATGCTATATACTGTTATGACTAGTTTTGTTGTATTTTGGTTTTATTCTGAATGTTTATATATTTTATGTTTGTAACTTTGTGTACGCTAATTATTTTGTCATCTAGTATTAATCAAAATAACGTTTCATTGTGAGATTTTAAATAAACGTATGTATGAAAGAATGTATATATATTACCTGAAGATGCGAAGGCACCAAAATTTGTGAACTTCAGACAATGCAATTCAGTTTGTGGAGGATATATCACCATTTCTAAATCCTGTTAATATGAATTATTATGTTATTGATATATCTATGACCAATATCTGCATATGTAAACTATGTCCGAATATTGTGTTTAGAAACAATTTAATTGTATGATTTTTATAAAATATAAGTTGACAATTAACCTATTCGAAAGCTCCTAGTAAGCCGTGTGATACTACTACAACTCAAATTAACATTATTATGGTTCGTGATACATTTTAGCACCCTGTGGTATTTTAGTCCAAACTGTGTTTAAAATTGTTTTCCTAATGATATACTTCAGCCAAATGCAGGTTAAAAAAATTTATTATTTAGACCAGAGTCCTCAAACAATTTTACACTGACCACTGGTGAACCGCAATAACGATTCATATTGTCGGCGAAACATTTTCAGAACACTTGATAACATGAAATTTGGTCAAACACAAATAAATGTATCGATCTGAACAAAACTACCGCTATTATTATATTGGCTGTGCAATTGTAGAAAGACAAATGTTACTTTTTGTCTTTCGCATGTATGCAAAGCACTTTACACTTTGTTAGGTAACGATTCAATCCAAGTCACGAACATTCTTCAGTGGTCTTCCGAAACCCTCATCAATGTTAAAATGGTTCGCAAATGCATATGTTTGGGAATCAATGAGTTGATTAATTATCAGTTACTAGCAAGGTAGTTATGTATCATATAACAATACGTAATGTATCGTCATACATTAGCAAAGCTTTTAATATCTTTAGTATATACAGTGTTTAATAATGCACACATATACCAAACAAAATGTTGTCTCTGTATCTGACAACTAGTATCAACATTAAAGAGAAACACTGCACTAAAGGGACATTTTTAAATCTGGCATTGAAGCATCAAAAATGCAAGCCTCAAATTAATTTTCACTGGAAGACTTAAAATATTACAAATTTAATATATATTATTTTGTATAATTTTATGTATTTACTATAGAATAATGATGCGCGTCTTGCACACCACACATGCAACGGTACAAACAGTGTATTAAATAGGAATTTCAATAATTAACAATTCCAAACGCGCAAATCAGGACATAACAATTAGATATGCCCAAATCAGGGCATATCAATTCGAAAATGCCAAATCAAGACATATTAATGCACTAAAGCTGAATCAAATTAGCAAGTATGTACGATACTGTAAAATAGACTAATACTTTTGATTGTTTGAACTTAGTGTCACTCTTATATATTCTAATTGATAGTGTTTGTATAATCACCAAACTGTCACGACAAGTGTTGTTAAATATTGATTATCTAGGATAGAATCTGTGACAGATGAAAAGCACATTTTGCAGTGAAATGTATATGATTGTGCAGATAAAAACCAATGTTAATATTTTGTTTATCTCCGCATCCTCTTAATGTTGTAGATGGTTTTTAGCCGATTGTGGTTTTGCGTGCATTCCGATTTATGTCAATACATTCCGTTCCCATCACATAGTAGTCTGCAATTATACGTGTAGCTTGTTGTAAAAGATTATTTAATACTATTCGACTCATTATAGAAAAATTGTCTCACATGTGGTCAGTAATACTATTGTAACAATACCTTATACAATCAATTCATACTTGTCTGTTCCAAGCGTGCATAATCATCATAAAACAGGATATGATTGAATGATTATAATATACGTTTTGGTCTTAGTTGCAAATGTCCGACACTATATGATTATTTGCAGCAGGGTATTCATCATCAAAGTTTTGTAATCCTTATCTGAAAATACCGCTATTTAAAGACACGGTGTTCATCAAAATATTTGTGTACGTGATATTTTAATTTCCACCATTGCAAAACAGGAATGTTTGCGATAAATTTGCAATTTATTGTATTTATGTAACCGATAATTCCGTGTACTAATTATCTAATAACAAGATATGAACCTTGTAAAGCGTATTGGATGATATTTTCGCATAGTGGCCGAGAGTAGTATATATTTATTACCAAGCGCTACTTGAAATCATTGTTTATGATGGAAACAACATATTTATTATTATACTACATTATAATTAAATATTACTCTAAAGAGATAAATAATGTTGCAATAGACGATAGTAAAACAAATACAGCAGTAGGTGTGCGTGACTGCATTTTTAAGGCATTTCATCAATTTACAGAATGAAAGTTGGAACCTGTCAGTTTTGTAATACACATTCCGAAAAATACATGCTTAATATCTGAATGGCTTATTTGATGTCTAGTTGTTTAATTGTGTACTATTTGTTTAATAAAAGTAAGTAATGCATATGACATAAATCTAGTGACAATGGAAACTGTGCTATTTTCACATTGTTAATTTTACATCACAGATCGGTAGATGCAATACTGCATATTTTGGCAATGTATACGAAATAATATACAGAATACGGTCATCTTATACTTGATAAGCGTCAAAATAATGAAAGCCCTCCGGCGCATTTTATACAGCCAGTCAAAAAAATCAAGTGCAATAAACATAAAGCTGTATCCAGTCAGAAACTTGAAACGGACTTCAGGGCATTATAAACAGCCATTCTATGAAAATCTAGTGCAAATAACATAAAACTATATCCAGTAAGAAAATTTGAATATTGATAGAAGTTATATTTGCTACAGATCATTCATCGTGCATATGTATGAAAGGTTAACATGTTTGAAATTAATTAAACCGTTCACCGTTCGTAGTACTTAATAATACACCAACACACGAGTGGAATTCCGAAAAAATGGTTCCAAAAGATAGATCAGATTTGATCTGCGCTACATTATTGGGATTGTAAGAAAACTATTAAAAACCTTTTGTGGTTTTTCATCAATATTTTGACCACCGTCTTTACTGACCGCTAATGTTTTTTTATAATTTTAGTGATATCATGATCAACAACAGTAAAATAATGTTGTAATACATAGTTATACACATTGCAATGACAGGTTTACAAATTGTAGACAACCGGATAGTATTGCAGACAAGCAGCCATATTAACACTTTTAAATCAAATACTAACAATTTTGTATTAAAGTGTGATTAAAGTTATCAGTCTACTTGAATTTTTATTTTGCAATAATGATTGAATAGTTTATTTGATATATATTTAATACACAACAACGTATAATACATTGTAGAGAAGGTTTAATTCATACGATACAGCAGCAGAGGGGGCGAATCAGACAACTTTTTTTTGTTTTTATTTTTGATTATACCCCCTCCAAAATAACACTAGACCCTTCTCGCGAAAAAATAAGTCTCCGACCCTTGTCTGAAAACATTCGCGTTTTCGTTGATGTCGCAACGTCGTTGTCACTCACCCCCTCTGCTGCTAGAACTTTCAGTTCTAGGTTTACGGTGATTTTAACCGAATATTTGATCCAGTCCTTAGGACGAAAATCATTTATGATTTCACAAATAGACTAATTTGTAAAACCTCCTCTTGTAAATCAATCAGATTATTAGACTGATCTGTGAGTTTGAAATTAATTCTGGTTAATGAATTATTATGACATCGCATATAGACTGGATTCACCGGGGACTCAATTATTAAAAATCCTGGAGGGGCTGTTGGTGCAAATGAATACAAAATATATCCTTGCTGAGCTTGATTTGATCGTTCTAAATTTATTTTATAGCTTCCTTCGATCACATCACATACTAAATTGAGCGCAATCACCGTTGAAATATTCACATTGAACGGAGCAATATGCCTACCACCACCATCTGGGTCATTATTATGTTTGAGGATAGTTGTTTGTGGTTGTGGTTGTGTTTTTTTCCACGTATCATGGATTTTTTTGAAACCTTCATCGATGGCATCACTGAGAGATTTTTGTAATTCTGAGATATTATATCCTGGTAGTTTAAACTCACGAATATCTTCTACGCGTATATTACTTTTCATCGCAAACTCTGTTCTCGTTTTAGGATTATCGTCACCTAATATCTCTTGAATAATTTGTGAATGAAATGTTTCCATGTCATTGATGATTTTGTTACATATTTCTACAACGCTGATAAATTCATCTCGGGTGAGAGTGCCGGATTTAATGGATATTAACAACAGTAAAAAATCATATTCCATCGCTGTGAAATTTTCAGTAATTTTGTTCTGTCGGGGTACGAATTTGACAACGTTATTTTCTACTATTCCATTGAAAAGTTCCCACTTATTATAATCTTTATAACTCTTTATTGGATTATCAGATTTTATCCTGTCTGTGATATAATCGGTTTTTTGTGGTTCTGGTAATTTAACGGTTTTTCCTCCGGGTGGTAATTCAGGCCATCCTAGTACGGTTCTAATAGAACTCTGATAGATATCTACGACGTATCCTTCTGTGCTTATTTCAATGGCAGATGATAGTGTCGGCACATGAACTGTTATAGCTATTTTTGATTCTTTTCCAGTAATCGATTTTATTCTACGCGCGAATTCATCATTGATTTGTTCAATTTGATATGATCCGGTTGGTATGGAAACAACGTTCCAGTCTGGGGTACCGTCGGGTTTATTCTTATTTGCAAATACCAGTGAATTATTGGGTTGTTGACCACCAAATGATTTTGACCTAATATTTGGCCAACTGTGGTATACTCGTAATTTTGCTAGCGCTATCTCCTTCACTGGGACTGGAGAGGGGAAATTCACACTGAATTCTGGATTCGTTGAGGTTATTGAGATCATGCTTGTTTGTACTGGGTTTGTGTTCTCCACTATTTGTTGAAGTAATTCCATCTGTGTTGTCATTGTTATTATATTCATGATGTATTTCTAATTTTGACATCGCAGAATCATATATATCTACCATCGCTGAAAACTCACTCTCTGATATAATTGCATCATCGAGCGATGACGATATCAATGAGGATAATTGCGAGTATGCAGTAGACACAACATGAAATTGAATTATGTAGTCTTGTAGTTTCCGTTGGCTGCATGAGGATATTTTTTTTGTGATTATTGAAATTATTCCAGCGATTGTTGTTGCCGCAGAAATGCAAATTGGAACAGCTATCGGGGCCATCATTGTCACTGAAGACAGTATAATACCGGCTCCGGTGATTACACCACTCACAGCGTACACAGTAACATCAATTGCGGTAATTCTCCTGCGATATTTTTTAATTTTCATTGCATACTCCTCAGACAAGGTTTTGAGTCTAGTTTGATACTCTCTGACCTGATCATAGCGATATTGCGATGATGAAATCATTTTTATTTTAAATACGCTAGCGTTTTCAATTACGATTTACTTAAATCCGCTACGAATTCCACATACCCCGTTGTTGAGACCCTAACCAAATTTTTATCAGTAGATGTGATTGTAAACTTTTCAGTTGTATTCTTGTCGATGATCGTTGAAATCGTATTATTGACCCCGGATGAACTGGACGATTATATATTAAATTGAGACAATGGTGTTACTAGTGTTAATCGATAAATACCCTTAACGGTTGCAGTGATATCTAATTTGTTGTTTGTAGGTGTCCACTCAAATGATCCGTGTTGGATCGTGTATACTACGTTGTTGGTTTTCTCATGAGGAATTTTTGTTTTTTCAATGGCTGTTATCATCCTCGAAAGATCACCTTTGATGCCTTCGATGGAAGTTTTCGTCTCATCGATGGATTTTTTAATATCAGGGAGTTTTAGTTCAATTTTATCGAATGTAGTTCCAATAAATTTATCAATGATATTTCTACGAAATGCGGTAAACTGTTTTATGTGTTCTTCGGTTTTAGATTGAAGTGTTGCTAGTTCTAACGCAGAATCGTTGAGAGTTTTAAATCGATCTGTAATCGTCGAAAAAAGTACACCCGGTTTGAGTTTACCCTGATCGGAAAATAACGCGATAGTATCCTCGATTGCGTTTTGTTGTTTAACTAAAATATCATCCAGAGAAATATTACTGGATTTCAATTTACCCTGTTTGTCTTGAAATACAACTATTTCATTCGGGTCAACACTTGTTAAGTTCAACGTCTCAGCGATTTCATCTTTAATTTTTTTTTTTATATCCTTGATAGAATCAGGAGTTGCAGTGTCATCGGGTTTGGGTTTCAAAGATCTCCCCCAAATATCAATCATGTTATTGTAAAACTCTTTCTCTCTCTAAAAAGCGATTGCTGGTGTAGTCATTTACGACAATATGAGGTGGTTTTCCCCTTGGGTTTACCCAAGGAGTTAGAAATAGCGTCAAGGACATTTAATACTTCACTGCCGCATATTGGTGGGTCATTGGTTTGTTGTGTTGGTAGCGTAGAATACCAAGTCTTCATTGGAAGGGTTTTTATATAACGCATAAACTCTTTTGGTGGGGCTAATCCATATGAATCAAAATAGACAATCCCACGTGGATCAATAGCGTATGCAACCCAGTGAGTTCCAGGTCCGGTGCTGTTATCGAGATTAATAATACCTGTTTCAGTTTTGTTTGGTTGATGTGGTAATTGATCTTTCATAAAAACACCTCTGAAATTTTTAATCACTAGTTTTTTAGCGGCATCCATTAAATCAAAATTGGACATGGGAACCATAGGTTCGGAAATTGAAGATTTCTGAATTAATAAATCGTTCCTGGTAGTCTCAGGCCTGATCCGTGAACGGATCTCCCGCTGTACCATGAATACGGGGTTCCTGGTAGTCTTAGACCTTTTCCGCTGTACCATGAATACGGGGTTCCTGGTAGTCTTAGACCCAATCCGTGAACGGATCGTCTCTTTTTTTTATATCCTTGTCCAGCTGCCTTTTTCAACGCCATTCCTGCTGCAGTACCAACGGCTCCTAACGCCGCTGCTTTAGCCACCGCTGGGGCTGCTGCTGCAATCAATGCTGGTATTGCAGCTAATAATGGAAATATACCACCCGTTTTCATCATATTTTTAATAGCAGCCGCAGAAAGAGTAATCTGAACACCTTTTTATCCTTGAAAGCATCATTGAAATGTTTCACTTGACGAGTTGTCAGCGATAATTTATTTGCACCACCAGTCATTTGATTAGGTTTCAACGTGATTGTGGTTCCACATTTTTTAGCCGATTCTGATTGCAATTTTTTGATTTGACCAGGAGTTAACGTAACACTAATAACACTATATGACATTATACATAATAGATTGATTCTAAATCGTAAAACGATTCAATGGAAATATCCTTCGGATTTTCAATTACATGTTTTCTACTGGGGCATCTACCACTCTCATTCTTCCTCCAACACCTTCAAGTAGCATTGATTTATCACTGAGAATGACAGCAACCGCTCTATAATTCGGGATAAGGATAGGAGGTACCCCAGCAACTTCTGGACCAATCGGACGGGTTACACGGGCTCTAAAGTGTATATCAACGACAGATTGTCTCATCAAATCAAGATGTTCCAATGAAAAGTAATAAATCGGATAGAGGCTTTTAAAATCCAATTGTGATATTTGCAAACCGGTATCCACATTTAGATCACGTGCCATAAATGACAACAGGTTATGATAGACACGTGCAATATGATTCTGACCGTAATCAAGTTGTATATCCTCGGATGGTTCCTGCTGTCCGTTTATTCTCAGCGAGACTTCATTCACACCTAACTGATCAAATATCATATGACTTCGTTCTTGATTACCAACTCGCGCAGCATTCTGTAACGCAATAAATATATGACGTGGAGCTGAAACCCCTTGTTTTGATGCCAGGTGCCATGTGAATGTACCATCAACATTACCCAGTTTAATATCCGTAGTCACTGATAACCAACTCAACAACGACTTTCCTCCTTGATCCATAAATGATAGTAGTCGCTGTTCTTCTGTGATTGATGGAGTTAACACTGGCATCCACAATGATAGTTTTGTTAAAATGACTTTACCGGGAGCAACCCCAGCATTACGCCAGATTGCATCATCATCAGTACCCTTTCTCACGAGTGCTATTGTGTGTTTGGCTCCATAAATAACTTTTCGGACGTTTCTACAGAATCCAAATATGTGATGTAGTGGAATCGCACATGAAAATCGTCGACGCTGCCCATGCAACATTGCTACGCGTGTTGCAAATCCTAAATTGAGATTACCGTTAACGCCTCCGAGAATATCAAACGCAGCTCCGGGTCTAGTTCGACGTTCTGGATTAGCTGCTTCTTGTTGATTGCCTTCTGCAGTACCAACGGGTGTTAACACTTTAATGAATTGAAGGTGATCAGCGTTATCAGAGGTATCCTTTGCAAACATCATAGATGGACCCGCTGATCTTGAATAATCATCAGAATATCTTGCTAACCCTATGATTGTTGTGGCCATATCAACTTCACGGTCAATGGATTCAATTTCTTTTCCATCAATGAGATATCTAGCGCTTTCAAATAACGCCATGATGCCGTTATTAACAAAACCAACTCGGACATTTGAGTTATTGTCATATGGGGTATCAGCTGCAACATTTGTTACAAGTTCTCCTTCTACTTCAATAAATGCCTCACACGGTAGAAAATATTTACTGGTATCATGAACTTGAAGTTCAATTCGCGATCGGAGATCTGGTTGTACTGCGTGATAAGAATAAAATTGAAAATCGCGTACAGAATCATTCTTGCCAACTGGGGCATCCATATCAAATGCTGGATCAGGTGACCTTTTGAACATTTTATTCTATTTATCAGAGTCTAAATAGTAAAATCGTAAACGATTTTCCATTTTCATCGTGAAAAACGCTAGCGTGAAAATCCATAGGATTTCATCGACGTAGTTTTTTAAAGCCACTTCCCGCTATCATATTTGCAATATTGCTTTGGTCTCCTTGATTTACCATCGACGCTAGTTTTTCATCTACTGCGTTATTTATAATTTTACTAACACTTGCATGCATTTCTTCTGTAGACGGTAACGGTTTCTTTTTTCGCCTCACTAATGATGTTATTTTATCCTTCGCAGTTGAAAACGCTTTCCCGGCAAGATCTCCAACAGTACTAATACCCTTATCACGAATAACATCAATGGCTTTCATTGATAATTGTTTAGCTAACGGCATCACTTTTGGGGCCATTCTTGAAAAGAATCCTAAAATGGTATTGCCGAGGCCATCTCCATAGTATGCTTTATAAACTGGAAACCGTGAATTAACTACATAGACGAGGGTTGGTTTATCATGATTGTAATGGATGATCATTATTATAAAAACAATAGTGTTTTCAATTGTTATTTAATCACTATGATACCCATTTGCAAACTCGTCAATGAAATCTCGATATGTTTTGATATCCATGATACCGCCGGCAAATAACCGTCTACAGATATCAGCTGCTTCATTAATTATTTCTGGAGAGTTATTTCCAGCTCGGAATCCTCCTACAAGAACATCTAATCGTGATATATCATTGATAACACTATCAGGACAAGTGTTTCCAATTCTTGGATTTTGCAGTCCACTTCCGCTATAACCAGCTGCTTCATCTAGTTTTTCTAAACCCGTTTCTTGTAAATAATCATCATCATCATCATCAGGTGGTAGTTGTTGTTTTTTTTGTCTCCGTGTTGGTGTTTGACGTCGTTCTTCTAAATCATCATCATCATCAGGTGGTAGTTGTTGTTTTTTTTGTCTTCTTGTTTGTCTACGTGTTGGTGTTTGACGTTTTAGTTCTTGCCGTTCTTCTATTTCTCGTTGTCGCTCTTCTATTTGTTCTCTTTTATAATTACTAATTCCCTTTTTAAATTCCTTGTATCCTATCTCATCCTTATTCAAACGACCAATCCCTTTATTTAGTTTATACAATTAATCGAACCAATCATTACTTGATATTCTATCATTTTTATACTCGTCCTTTAAAAAATCTTTTTTTGAATTATAACTTTGAGCAGCAAAATTACCAAAGGCTTGATAATCCTTTGATTTCAATAACTAGGTTTTTTTATTAATATTTTAGCATGATCAGTAAATTTATTCAACAGAGAAACAGTCGTTTTTTTCGGATCAGTTTTTTCAGTTTGTTCAGTTTTCGCTGCTAGTTTTTCAAGTTCACCAATAACAGATTTTCCCGTCTCGGGACCATCTCCCAGTAAAGCACGCTCTACCCCCTTCGTTGCTGTGGTTACTGGTTTAAACAACTCTTCAGACCCCAGAGCAAAATCAGTTTGTAAACTCTGTCGTTGTTGCAGTTTATTTCTTACAGAGTCACGAATTGGTATAAATTTCTTAATTGCATCCAGTCGTTCACGAGCCAATCGGGTTGTTAATGCTTCATTGACCATTATTTGAAATCAGAAACCATTTTTCAATTGTAAAACAATTTTTCCCATCGATGATTCCATCCTTAACGGTCCAATTTTTTATTGCTGTGAAATATTTTTATTTTCGCAGTGTGAAATATTTTCACTGATTCAATCAAAAAATGACAAAAAAAAAATGAAAATCTCAAGGAGATTTTACTGTCTGACAAAATCTTTTGAGGGTTGGTCAATCAAAATAGTTCATTTTCTTGAATTAACGCTCGTAAGTTTCTAATTTTAGAATTAACTTCTTTTTTCAATTCATATTCGTTACCCAATTCTTTTCGTATTCCTTCCACGATAGTATATAACGGAACAAACACATCTACTTCACTGGAAAATGCAAGAGAGTCTCGAATAGAATTTTGAATTTTTTTGATGAGTGCATATTTCTTTGGTAACATATACTTGTTAGTGCTAACTCCGTATTCTATATCCTGAAAATCCGACTTGATTTGATCAGGATTTAACCCATCTGACAATTTAATATTCTGATTTTTCAATTTTGCAATTTCAGCTATGATGCTATTCATAATTTCAGAATTCATATATGATAATACATATTTCTAATTCATTTTTCAAAAATAAAAGAGCCGTTAATATTTTTAAAATTCAGTCTGTATATATAAATATCTTTTTTAAAAATTCAGTCTGTATATATAACTATCTTTTTTAAAAATTCAGTCTGTATATATAAATATCTTTTTTAAAATTCAGTCTGTATATATAAATATCTTTTTTAAAATTCAGTCTGTATATATAAATATAAATGCAGACAAAAATAAATAACAACCATGTTGAGCGGTTATCAGTCATTTGGCCCCCTTGATATAGGCCACTGTGTCTTTCATAGGGTTCTTTCTATGAGTATTTCCATTTTTTTTCTGAGATTTCTTCGATCTCGATTTGACACTATTTGGCCGGTAATTCATTTTTGAACACCATACGGGGCTACCCAAATGTGATGGAGAGCTAATTACATCCATGGATGTTATTTATTTTAGGTCATTTATATTTACATTCACCGGAAACATATTCCCCTAAGAGTGAATCTAACTCGTCAAATAACGGGTTAGAATCACAAGAGGGTATGTTTACGTGAAATGACCTAGAGGTTACATATATACGACAACACATCTTTGGAACTCCTTGGTTCCCTTCACATCCAAGTAAGCCCAAAGGAAACCCGTAACATACATCTCCGGAAGGGAGGCCTAACGTGGCAAACGCCATCTTAGACCGCCCAGAAGATATGCTTGGGGTGACGTCACAACATATACTTAATTAAGGACAGTACAAATACCGTATATATTTCCACTCGAGTGTTGTGGCAAATTGTAGGTATACATATACTTAATTAACTTAATTAAGGACAGCACAAATACCGTATATATCTCCATTCAGATTGTAGGTATACATATACTTAATTAACTTAATTAAGGATGGATTATAATTCAATGATGATGTAATGATGATGGGACGGCACAGACATCACAAACATGAAACGACGGGGCTGATTTTCAAAGGCCAATTCGACAAATCAAAGCAACCCATGAAATTAAACCCGGTTGCATGATTGAGTAAAAGTCAACCACGCACACGTGTCAATGGCGTGGGTTATTTTTTGACAGGTCGGATTGGCCTTGAAAGCCCCAGCTTTAAACCTTTCATTTAGTATATAAGGTGACTAATACAGCAGCGTCAATCCACAGAGTGTGTTATTTTATTTTCTTGAATTACTTGTTAATGGTGCTTCACAGTATTAAAATGAGACAGAATATTTGCATAAAGCACTAAAAAAAAGAATATAATCGTTTTAAAACATTTTATATTTGATTTCTTTTCTAATTAATTATAGCCCAAGCCGCTGAATCACAATTTAGGGGGGAATAACCCACGCCATACTGTAATGTAATTTTTATAGATGTAGCATTTGTACATCTTTTATAGATGCCATGTCGGCATCCTCTTTTTTTTAAATCTTTATTCAATATTTACATATTAAATTATACAAATGATAGTCAACCCCCCCCCCAGCACCCGTCACTCATACACACATTTTCACCACACTCACTACATACAGACATTTAAAAACACTTATATTTACACATAATAGTAGAAACATATATGAGTAGGTGGGAGGGGTTGTTATTCCCTCCCTTATCAACTCGACACCATCTAAGGGAGAGAGTATATAAAGGGAATTAATACATCAATCCGCAAGGTATGCTATTTTATTTTCTTGAATTACTTATTAATGGTGTTTGACAGTATTTAAATGAGACAGCATATTTGACTTAAACACTAAAACAAAGAATATAATTGTTTGAAAACATTTCTTTTCTTACAATACAATGCCCACCGCTGAATCACAATAACCCATAAAACAAGTTAACACAATCTAAGGGAGAAAGTATACACGTGTGTTATCCTGTAACGCCTGCATCTCCGGATCACATCCTATGTTTATGAAATACGCATTAATCGCACGTGAGACAGAATATTTGACTTAAACACTAAAAAAAAAGAAAATATTTCTTTTCCTATAAAACAATACTCAGAAGCTAAATCACAATGATAACTCCCTTGGTTATATCATTTAAGAGTTGTCTCCCTTGGTGTTATAGACACATACGAAAATCGAATTTTTTGTCCTGTCTTTTTTGAAATGGTAAAGAATTAACAAGCACGGGTGAGGTCTGAATTCTTGGTTCATTTGTATAATAACACTATTTTTCTAATTCATTGTTTGGTTTAATTATAAGTCTCTGTATATAATCTTGAGCAGTCTTTATTATTTTGTCATCGTTGGGGTCAATGACAGTATTTTTTATTCTTTTATCATAATAGCGTTTTAGTTCCACGTATCGTTTGCCGCCACACATAACGCATAATTGCGACTTCCCCCTGACCCCAACCCCACATCGAATACAGGGTAACGGACCAAGGCTTCCACGACGAAAGCTTTGCATATGATACCAACAGAATTCATTTCTGCATGATTTGTTAGACGGTGTCACTGATCCAATCATAAGCCATTTGCAATGATTCATTATACTTAAATCTTTCATTTAAATACTTGTTTTAATTATAGTATGGAGGAGTTCGAGAGATTATCGAAAATTAAGCCCTGGAAAAGTGTTCAATTCAATCTTGATAGAGTTTCTGATACACCAAAGAATAAAATTCTTGATAGAACCTTGATTAGTAAAATCAGAGACTGTTTTAATGAATTCAAGCGTGATGGGGCAGCTCATTGTTGGTCAACATTTCGAATTGATGGTGTTGTTGACGCTACCATGAATGATGAAAAAGCAGCAGTGATAATCTCACGTCTTGGGGAAGAAAGAAATATTTTTCGAATAAAATTCCTTATCCGTGATAATGGAAAATGGATCATTAGGGACAAATACGAGCCTATTCTTAAGGACAAAAAAACTGTCACTGTGACTCAGGATTCAAAACCAGGAATTTTGACTGGAATTGACAAACCCTACTACGAAAGATCTTATCCTGTCACAGCAGTTGTTTACGGGATATATCCGCTCAATGAAAAACCTGATATTTCAAAACTAGCACCCATGAAATATTCGACAGGGCTCAATTGTGTAGCAACACGAATAATAGAACACTTCACAAATGCGTCCCGGGGAAATAAACTAACTGATCTAAGACGAAAAAAAATAACCGAGTGGGAACTGACAGTGAAACAGCATGGGGCAACAATTCAAGATATAGCCAAATTAGAAACATCATTGAGATTTCCAATATCGGTAAGGACAATCACCGGAGAAGTATTATACGAATCGAAATATAAATCACAGGGAGCTCCCATTGAAATTATTGATCATAACGCACACGCGTGGTCATCTGCAGTAACAATATTCCCACGGGATAGAACCGTAAAATATCTGTTTGGAACCGAAGAGTTTTTTTCAGAGCAGAAATTATTTGATGCTATTTACCATTTGAGTAAAAACGATTCTGTGTCAGTGTGGCTATTTCATAGTACTTCAGACGAAGAATGTAGATTTGATCAGTTTGTAAGGCCCAACGGAGAATTGTACCGTACTGAAGAGCTGCATAATCAAATGAAACAACTAGCTAGTGAATTTTCTCCCCAGAGTTCTGGGGGGGAAGACAACGATCAATTATTAGCAAACTGTTTTACAGTACCATCAGTTGCAGCACATTTTGCTAGAAAGAAAAACGCGTGGAAACCAACCCGAAGTGAGTTCTTATCAGATGTCAAATTGTCTTGTCTTGAATACAGCCATAGAGGATTATGGAACACAAAATACACCGCTGATACCGTTATTTCAGTTGATATGATTGCATGTTATCCAGGAAGTTTTCTTGGGTATGGAGAGTGTGAGAAATATTTCAAACGATTTGGACACCCTACACACGAAATGACCCGTGTTGCTATTAATGGACCACTGCCACATTTCGATTTAACCGGATTCGCTTGTGTAGTATCATTTGAAATGGCTGAAGGACTTCATCCGTGTAGTTATCTTTGGATTGGTAAACACATGTCTGAAAAACACTGGATGCCAATAGTGTTATTACGGTATATGCTTGATTGTAAGATGTTAAAATCATTAATTGTCAGTGAAGCAATTATATCCTATCGAGCACAGAAATCAGTCTGGTTACCACAACCTGATCTAGAAAAAATAATTAGCGAAGAGCGAAAACTGTTTCCTGATTTTAATGAACAACAAATCATGGATTGGTCCAGACAGTTATTTGAAATCAGAAACAATGAAGCAAAAGATCTTGGACGAAGAATAATCGGTAAATTTACCCAAGGTGGCAAAGATGATAATACGAGATATTCTTCACGATTGATTATAGACAATGCTGAATACGATTTTGTAATCAAAGATTTAACGAATAGGGGCTTATATGTCAATCGTAAGGACGCATTTATGTCCGATGGAACCAAATTGGGTACAATTGTTACTTACACTGATGGATACCATCCGCAGTACACACATTTGAGAGCTTCTATGCTTGGTTATGCTTCTATCAATCTGTTTTCAATGATCAATAGATTTCCTACCACCGCAGTTAGAGTTGCTACTGACTCATTTTACATAAATAGCAAAATGGCTGATTTTAAGGCTACTGGCAACGAGAATTGGGGGTCATGGAGAATTAAGAAGGAAATGCTTCATGATTATATTCCATCAGCAGATGTTACCATTGAAAATAATTACTTAGAAAGCAATCAATGTTCAGAATTTTCTAGTGCACCACCGATTTCGGATCCAATCTGTAGATATAAAACAGTTTATTTAAACGGTTGTGGCGGGTCAGGAAAAACAACCCGGGCAATTGAGTTATATCGTGGGAAATCAAACATGATTGTGCTAACACCAACTCACAGACTCGCCAGAGAGATGAAACAACGAGGGGTAAATGCCTGCACTTATCACAGCTTTTTCCGATGGAAGGGAGATAAATGGACTCCTGAGCGCATGGGAGAGAAATTTATTCCTGAAATCATGTTTTGGGATGAAATAGACACAGTGTCAGAAGATGTCTTAAAAATATTTCTTGAGTGGTTGTTATTGAAGAATACAAAAATCGTCATGTGCGGTGATCACGGGCAACCACCGCCATTTGTCGGTGCATCTCCCCATGAATGGCTAAAGGGTTTTGTAGACTATTATGAAGAAATTGATACCGATCATAGATCACTTGATAATGAATTAAAATAATTTAAGAAACTAATTAGATTACAACCGGATAAAATCCAGTGTGAAATAGCCCGTGAAATAATTTCGGAAACTCCCATGAATGAGTTTTGGGAAGCGTGGAGACCAAATGATTTAATCATTGCAAGTAGAAAAATAGTCAGGGACACACTTCAGATGAAGTTATTTGAATTGCATAAACAAAAATTTGCAACACTTCCAGTACCGTTATGTTATAGGCCATCGGATACACGAAAACAGAACATCGAAGTTGATATTCCAGGCCTGACAGAGTCAGGACGTGAAAAGAAGATTCTCGTATTAAATGATATTGTGCTGGTAGATATCAATGTCGTTGAAGATGCATTGCGTGCTAATAAATCCCCATGGACGCTAGGTTATGCAGCAACAATACACTCTTCACAGGGATTGACTATATCGGATACAATTGTTTGGATGGTAGATAATCGCATAGAATGGTCGAATTTAGTCTATCTCGCAGTGTCTAGAGTACGAAAAATAAATCAACTTCGAAGAATTGTCCTGACAGAGTCAGGCGATGATGAAATCATTGGTGGCGATGATAATGACACCACAATAGATGATATTATTGATAAAAAACTCTCCGGTTACAAACAACAAGACAAACAAAAACAACGAGAATTTGATATTGATGCTGAATTAATAATTACTCTGAAGCAACAACAGAATAATCACTGCGCGAGTTTTAATTGTATAATGCGTTGGCAGTATTCGGATAAGGATCCTCGCCAATTCACCGTTGACAGAAAAAATAACAATCTCGGTCATGTCAGAAATAATGTGATGTTGACTTGTCTTGAGTGCAATAGACGCAAGGGTGCTAGCTAAGCCCATGCGGTGGTAATTGAGTATCCTCAGGTATCACATGTAATTGTTGTCTAGTAAAACCCCGTTGAGGGGCAGTTGAATCCAGTTTATAGATTGGAAGTCTACCCGTAGATCGTGTTATACTAGATATCTTATGCGTAGTGACGCTCCAAATAGGATCAGTAGCCCTTTTTGTGCCACCCTCAAGCTCTCCTGGTTCGTATAAGTACCTCACAATGACATTACTACCAAGAATTGGTTGGGAAACGCTAAAATCTTTTTGAATTATTATTTCAGGTATTGACTTCTTTTTAATCGCATTGATAGGTTTCATGTTGATGGTTCTAGTAATCTCGTTATTCAGTGCAGTAATCACAGCTGGTAACCTTTTAACCCATTCACGGGATCTTTTTTCTTGGATGAATTCTTTTGCGTATTGATATCCAAATAACCGCTCAGCAAGGGTTTTATTAAATCGTTCTACAATGGCCTGATCACGATGCAGTGCAGTATGCCCTCGTCTGATAGCGACATTGTGATATTTCATTGTAGATAACACTGCACCCTGAAATTCCTTGCCCGGGTCAACTTGTAACAGATTTGGCCAGTGCAGAGGACTCCTTCGATAAATCCTTTCAAATGCAGAAGCCACTTCAGTGGCTGATTTTGTTTTTAACGGTTCTGCTTCTTTGTATCGACTTGCAATATCAACAACTGTTAATGCGTATTTGTAACCACGATCATGTGGCAGAAATAATAGATCAGCCTGATGAACTTCATTGGGTCCGGTCACATCAAAATGCGAGAAATTGATTTGTTTAGGCGGTGGTAGATAAATTTGCCATTGCCTGTTTGGATAACCAATGAGCCGCAGTGGTTTTTTTCACTTTCGCAGCGCTAGCGAGTTTATGGATTGCTGATTTACCCCTCCAGTATCCTCTTGGGGAATAATAAATAGATTCCATGTTGTTATTAATTACCAGCCCCTAACATCAATTTACTTTTCATAGCCGATTTTATCAAAAAGGAAGCCAATTTTTCTTTGAAAGATTTATCAGAAATAGCATTTAACGCATGAATTAATTTCACATCTGCTAGATGCCTGTGCTGCAGATTACTGCTTTTATAAGATACATCATGAAGGTGACAGGCCTTATCAATAGCGTTTATTGGTTCCTCACCGGGTCGGGGCTGATTTTGATCATTGAGTCTGATATCAAGTCTTGTTCCCGGTCCACAATAACTATACCCTGGAAGGTGTTTTTCTCCGGGGTATTTTGCCCATGGGGTTCCAGGGAGTTTAGTTAGCTTGGCTGCGATATCACCTCCTCGTTTTTTTTTAAAGGTTCCTTGAGTTCCTTGGGTTTAGAAACAAATCTAAATTTCTTTGTACTACATTGTATGCATTTACCAGAAAGCGCTGATCGGTTATTTTTAGTTGTAATCGTCGTCAAGTCATCTGTGCCAGTACGTTTTTTACACTTCACACAATATAGATCCATAATTTATATATAACGGCATGAATATAATTGATTATTCAGCTACCCGACGACGGGAACCTATTAAACATCATGAAATGTTGCCGAATTCAATTAGAATGATTATAATCGGACCATCTGGAAGCGGAAAGACACAACTGCTACTTAATTTGATAACGAGATGGATGAAATGGAACAAATTGTATTTAATATTCTCGAGTGTAGACGATCAGCGATGCTATGAAGTGCTAAAGGATTTTAACGAGAAAGCAAAAGAATTTCAAATCGATGAAGATTTTATTGAGTTTATTACTGATATAGAGGAAGCCCCTTCCGTGGAAGACATCGATGGAAGTATTAACAATTTAGTGGTATACGATGATATCATGTTAGATAATCAAAAAAATCCTGCTAGAATATTTTCCCGAGGCAGGCATAAAAACACTGATGTGATCTATGTCACTCAACGATACACACAAATACCAAAAGTGATCAGAGATAATTGCAATGTGTTGTGTGTATTTAACGGCGTTGATACTCATACGCTACGAAATATTCATCAAACTTGGTGCAGCGGTGATATGAATCATAATCAGTTTAGAAATTTCTTTAGTCACGCTCAGTCAAAACCACACGGATTTGTGACAATAAATTTAGCAGACCCTAGGACACGATATCGTATCGGACTTGATCAAATATTCGGTTAAAATCACCGTAAACCTAGAACTGAAAGTTCTAGCAGCAGAGGGGGTGAGTGACAACGACGTTGCGACATCAACGAAAACGCGAATGTTTTCAGACAAGGGTCGGAGACTTATTTTTTCGCGAGAAGGGTCTAGTGTTATTTTGGAGGGGGTATAATCAAAAATAAAAACAAAAAAAAGTTGTCTGATTCGCCCCTTCTGCTGCTGATACGGAGATTCTAATCCAGGTTCGCGGATAAACATCACTCACCGCTTTGTCTGCGCACACCAACCCATATTCCATCATCGATTAAACATACATCACCAAAACAATGATATTACTGTGTTGGTTTCGTGCGTACAGACAATGTCATAGGTACCTTTGAAATGCTAGCATGAGTTAGAATATCTATAGATTCACCAACCTGAATATTAGTATGTTTGTATAATGGAATTTGATTTGTAGAATATTTGTATATCACTTCTGTTCTGTATCATGTATAGTCGTAATTCTCTGCATATATATATATATATGTTACTTCAGATAACTAAGATGTACACGTATCCGTTTTAGTAGAAAGAATTGGATATTATTCTTATTTTATCAGTGGCATAAGAATATTGAAACTAAACGGTTAGGACTATAGTATATTGAGTGCAATTGCAAACGTATTGAGATTTGGGATCGTCGTATGCTCAAACTAAAACGCACCATAATTCAACAATTAATTCCTAAAATTTCTAAATATACTTTGTACAAACCTATTTTATTTCCTTTGTATGAATAAAGTTGTTTTAAACCAATATTGCTCATGGGACATTTCTCTGTATGTATCCTTTCTCCTGTGGATCAGCTCTTAAAAATCTGGAACCCATCGCTGTTGTGTCCTGCAAAATTAAACTTTTTCCAACAAACGTAGGTCTCTAAATCTCTTACCGCCAATTTTCTCTGCCCTGATTTGCCCCTGCTAAGTAAGTAGGAAAGGTCCTCACTCTTAATGTAATATACACTTACATGATATTACAATATGAAATAAATGCGTACAGTAAGCAGCATGGTAACTTGAAACCCATCCACTATACCTTAATATTCATAAATTTCTGAATAATAAAGCTAGTTCATTAGTGCAACAAACATCAATCGCTGGTTATCTCAGTACCCACCTCAACCACCATCACAGCGGATGACATCCATTTTGTCATAAGATAAAACAAGTACACAGATTCAACCTATATTTAAATATACACAAACGTCACACTGAAAATTTACAGCGACCGTTTGACTACTCATTCTACATTTAGTTTAGGGTCAATACTAAACAAGATGATTAAAATTGAGATGTACTTCAAATAAACAAAGATACCCACATATAGATAAGTCTATCTAAGATGATAACAAAAATTCATTATCTCAATCATTTAGATTTCCTGGTTTTCATATTTCTAGCAGTCTCTCACATTAATCGTTACATTTCGTGTTGCGAGTATGAAGCATTAACCGGAATACGTTATAAACAAGTTTTCATGACCCAGAAAATACGATTTTGTATTGTATTTGTATGCTCATTGATATATTAATCAGACTGACCTCAAAATATTTGATATTACATCAGGATCAATTTTTTTTAATGTTTTAACAATTGACATCTAGAAACATAAAACATTAAAGTCATTAAGCGAAATATTAAACTGGTAAAAATGTTAAACAATCAGGTGTCATTATGTGTTAATATGTTTTTCTCTAAAACAGCAAAAATTGGTTTTAAGACAGCATTTTGAAAACTCAGCTTTTTCTATCATTACACTCAAAAATATACTCCAAACGAATGAGATCAAGTTTCTGTTATGGACTATGTGTTTCACTGAGTTATATGCTATCATAGTACCGTGTAATCAAGGAATCTATTCCCTGTAGAGTATGTTATTGTAGTCATACATGGTAACTTTCTCTTATAACAAACAATAAATTGCTACAAAGAAGACACTTGTCTATTCCATCCCTGAGATAGTCCAAAAGATCACATGGTAAGAAACAAAACTAACAAAGTGTACAAGAATAGACTAACACAATTTTATTGATAATTGTAGCCCTCTGAGCAAGGATAATACGGAAATTATTACAGTCCGTTTCATTTCAAGTTTCGATTCGAAATCAAATCTTCAATGCGCAAGAAACGTTGCTCATTGCTCAATGGGATGAACACATTTTATAAGTTTGCCAATAATTGTGGTGATATTGAATTTTAGTTTTAACGCTCTTTACGAATGAGAAATAAATAGAGTAGTCATTGCTGTTAACTTGACATGTTTCATTCTCTATGAAATCATAACAAAGCAGTGCTAAAAGTAAATCGGATTTTGTTTCAGTCTATGCCGTGGATGTGCATGCAGAGATAGATTATATAATTATATTCATATGCCAACGGTATTAACATTCTAAAAAATAATAGTTACGTTTTGTTGGTATACCAAAGTTGATAATATGTGGGAAATGTTATTAATTTAGGAAATGATTGCTTGGTCTCTGTGAAGTTAATGGATATTCAAAGATGCAGCAAATTAAGGCAGGTTACAAAATATTATCTTTAATCAACCTTAACCACAGCCTCACGCCAAAGAAAGTTCGCATTGGAAATATGTACACAACACGATTTTAACACAACACAGGCCATGTTAGTATCATTTCAACTCATTGAATATATTGACATGCAACATGTAATTTTGACAATACGTTCATCCCTGTGAGTCTTGATTTTACTCAAGACAGTGTGCTTGACTTTGACCATCATCAAGTAATGCATGTGCCAAGACGAAAACATTAACACACACTTGAAAAGTTCTTAAAAAGCCTTTTCTTAGGTTCACCAGTATTATTACTTTTCTCACTATCTCTAGACCTAGCTAAATAGT
The DNA here is from genome assembly GCA_029339505.1 of Unio delphinus. Taxonomy (NCBI): domain Eukaryota; kingdom Metazoa; phylum Mollusca; class Bivalvia; order Unionida; family Unionidae; genus Unio; species Unio delphinus. The sequence goes on from JAQISU010000152.1 coordinate 4,317,868, forward strand.
CCATAGTGGAGATATATTTCAATGAATGTGTAGGACTGGCCGGCTGTTAACGCTGTTTGACTTTAGTTGTCAAATTAAGACCATTAACGCGTTTGTTCAATATACACAGTGAAATTTATTTATGAACCTGCATCGTTCATAACAAAATGTCTTATCTAGGTGAACGTCTCAGACTTGTTGAAAGTCGAAACCGGAGTTCATGTGAAACATTCCCTAAACAATGTATCTCAAAAGAATTAATCTTGCGTAAACGTATGAATAAGGATAGATCTTGGGTTCTCAAATTGGCCTAAAGAGGAGCCTTGAGGTTTAGGTCCTAAGTTCTTTCCTTGCATCCGTTAATTAACTGCGATTTATATCAAATAAATTGTATCATAAAAATATGATTAATCTGCGGAAAACGAAACTTGCAGGACAAAAAAATGTGTTCGAATCACATAAAACAATATAAACTGCATTCATCGATCAGACTTCATTGCCTCAGTCAAAAATGGCTTGTCTCAATGGCTGATGAAAATGGGAAAGAAAACTTTATTGACATTGCTCGGTCACTTTTAACCGACCAAAGCCCGAGTATTCAGTGGATACAATAAATGTTATTTGTACTTAAAAACAGGCTGATGTTGTAATCACCAACAGACAATCCGAGCCTGGTATGTTAGTTGGATGGATCACTGGTTATTGACCATTTTGCCTTTGATGGAAAATTACTATCACTTCTATACTGCGTGATTGTCTACCACTATAGTCAATTTTAACCGCAGTAGTAAATTACTGCCACTGATCACTGTCCATTTTGACCTCATTGAAATTTTAATATGGCTTCAATACTGCATGGTTTTCTACCACTCAGTACAACTTGGACATCAATGGATAATAATATTATCTGTGTTATAATTCATCTTTGCTAATCCCATGGTTGCCACCCCAGCTCTTTAGTAAACATACATAGGTAGCGGCAAAGGGAACATGACATCATTGATTAAATATATCTTTGTTCATTCCGGGTGCACCATTGTGATATTGTAGTTTGTATTCATTCTGAATCGAATGATAAAGTATTGTTAAATGTTGTCGAATACTATATTAACATAATTTTGTGTCGGATACACAATTTCCCAAGTATAGCCTTTTAAGAACCAAATTGCAGTCCCTTCTAGAAGGTTGGTATAACAAGGTTTAAAATAAATGCACCTAGTCTTCTATATGACATTGTCGTTAACATGACGCATTCCGGCATATAATTATAATATTGATATAACGAGATCTTAGATTACAGAAGATGTAGCATTTCTAATACATAATACTATGTACTTTGTCGATAATTTACAAATATTCCCACAATGAAATGATTGTTGTGAAGTACACCTCTAATCAATGGTAACAAAGAGAGAATGAACTCAGCAAGCGTTCTTAACATTCAACAAATAATTTTTTCCGCGAAAAAGGATGTAAAAAAAAGAAAAGAAAGAGAACTTAACATTTTTAAGAAACAATTCCTCAAATAGTGCAAGAATAATCCACGAATTAAATTACAAAAGACTCAGTAATGAGATGTTCTAATAGATTCAATCTCGAGTCTTGCTGCAAAATCCAAGATGGACAACGATAACGTAGTTCGAGTTATTTTGAAAATCCATGATGGAAGACGATGACGTATCCGAAGTCTGTTTTGTTTTATCTGTAGTTCCTTGTAGAATCACAATATTTAACACTCCGGAAATCCAAATAATATTTTGATAAACTTTGTGTAAGAATTACGTTAGAGCATACATTATTTTTCCAGAGATAGGAATCAATAATTTAAAATCAAAACGATCAGAAGAAATGTAGACAAGGCTTCAAAATGTTGGCTACAAAAAAAATGAATTAAGGTCATTTGTAAAATCAAAAAACTAACATATTTCGCTAAAACAATGACTATATGACTATATTGTCTTCTGATACTTAAACCAATCCGAACTTGCGAAATCACTAAAGGAGGGAAGGAGTACGTTTATATTACGTACTCCTAAAATAACCTTGACGAGAACCAATCATTTTTACTTTAAGAAAAAAAGTTGTTTACATCTTCACTAGTTCAATCTGGACCTTGATAAACACCAATCATTTTAAAATAGAATATAAAATTGCTTACGTATTGCAGCTAACCTGAAATCAAGGTCAGCATCTAAGTCAACATTACTTGTTTACCAAAGAATAATTAGATCAACCGTTTTTCTGGGAAATAAACATCATCTCTAGTGAATTACAATTGTACATTGTACATTACAGTGGCTTCTAATGAAAAATAAAAAAGACATTTAAACTGACAAACTATATTAATATATATATATATATATATATATATATATATATATATATATATATATATATATATATATATATATATATACATATATTAAATTAGATATTGGTAACAATCTGTAGAAACTTAATGCAAATAATAAAGACTGGACAACATATAACACCGTCATTAATCAAGGTAATGACCTTATCTAGTATTGTCTTAATTGAATACACCATTTAAAGGCATACAACCTAAGTTTTTCGACTTTTTTGTTCTTGCAAATGCATGATATTATGAAAAGTATAGTAAACATAATGAGTAATTACAGGTCATTCAGTTTCAAAAAATGTACATCTGTAAGTTTAATCAATGAAAATATAACGATTTTCTGTACGGATTGCTAATTAATTATGCAGAAACGGAATTTACCGATCTTCTCCGTAGTCGTAGTGTCACATGAAGTCGAGGTAAGCATATGTTTCGCTTTTGAGTAATTATTGCCCTATTCTTCGTCTGTCCTTCTCTTTAGTTCATTATAGTCGCCCACAATATATGTATTGCTTATAGATTTCTCATTATATATGATAAATTACAAGAAGTAGGCGAAAACGTCAATACGATGGAAAATCCTAACAATAAGAGGTTCCTTTAAGGAGCGATTTTTGAAAGTGTTTAATTGTCGTGTTTGTGAGATTGTGTTACGTTGTAAGATAAACCAACTAAAAATGTGATAATTTGTATCATTTTAATCAGAACCACTATTAAAAGGCAGCAGAAGAAGATAATACCACCGGGGGAAATGGCATAATGCTAATAGGATATTTATTTTATGGACTTAATGGATACCTAAGTACTGGCAACAGACATGTCATTCCATGCTGTTGTGTATGACGTATAATGGATAAATAATTTTGGCCAGTACCATTTTGGATTTACTCAAGGAAGACTTGGGTAATCTATCCAATGATACGTTGTGTGAATAATGAAATTTATGTTTATTTTAAGTTGTATAAAGCATTTCTTTTGTAGTATGCAATTTTTATTTTGCATGAACAAGTTTTGTTAAAAATTGTTTTAGCTACCTACCCACTAAAGAATGATTATATGTATGGCTGTTTTAAAAGCAACTGTGAGGAGACTGCTTATTAAAAACATGAATTGAAGTTGACTAGCATTGTCATGGGATGCAAAGGATGTAAACAACGAAAATACACTGGTGAACATGATTTTAATTATGCATATACAGTAACACATTAAGTTAAATGATAAATAACGCATAGTCATGAGTTGAGAAAGCAAAACTTGTTGCAGTGTTTCATGAATAAAGATTGGCTTGTAAATATCAACAGAACTACAAACACTAGGATACTATTCTATCCAGATACTGCTCATTAATTTCAATTACATGTGAAAACATTGGCTCTGGAAACAGAATAAGGTTCTTAAGACTTAAATACTAGTTCATCAAAAGCAACATTGAATACTTATATCACATAATATGTGCATCATCAGCCGTCTTATTACAACTAAATCAAATATTCTTGACACCAATTAAATGCATCAAATTTTCAGTTTTTTAAATGTGTTCATTTACCATAGAAATAATTATATCCTTTATATAAATACCCAGATGAATGTACACAGCTGCATACACTGTAAAACTGTTATATATTATGTAATGTACTAAACTTATATATGTACAAATGTGCATGTACAGACATAACTTTAATTCAAGAGTACAGTCAGGCATAAAAATGAAGGATATCATCAAAGAATAATTATGGCATATAATATATAGAGATTTTCCGTGTTTTTTAGGTTGGGAGGGGTGCTACCAATATTATTTAAATTATTACAAAAGACCTTCCGGCTTGATTTTATGAGGAATTGAAGTAGTGACAGAGAGATGCAATGCTCAGAGCTCCCATTCAGTGGTGCCAACAGTTAAATTAATGAATACACAAAATGTGAAAGTCAAATAAACAACAATTTAATATCATTACATAACAGTCATCTCTCAAATGAAACTCAAATTAAAACCCTATCACTCGTCTTTAACTCGACCAAGTTATGGCCTATTTTATCATCTGACTGTAATTGATTTTCCCCCTGTCCTGTGTTCCTACTCATCTGTATGATCTTTCTCTGGACTGGTAGTCCAATTGCCTCCAGTCCGTCTAATGTCTGCCTCCGTTCTTCCTTTCTCTTTGTCTCTCAGAGACATTTTATATGAGAAACTAGTGTACCATTACTATAACAGATTGATTACAGACATCCCATTCCAAAATACTAGACAGTTCTATAGAAATTACATTGATGTTTTAGTATCTTGTGCTTGTTTTTTTATACTTTTGACAAAAGTGATTACCATTTACTCAATGCCAAACTTTAGTACATCACCTAAACAAACTACTGCAGAGAAACAAATATTGAAATTAAGCCCATGCCCTCACCCCCATGTATGTTTCCTATTGCATTTCTTTTAAAATTAGGGTAGCTAGGCACACACACACACACACATATACTGATTAGTATATATAATGTACGAAGTACAATGCAAAACTGGCTCAGATATACATATCAAATTCAGGAATGCAGGGGTCATGCTACCAGTGTTGATGCTAATTAGCCTACACAGACAAACTCTTACACATTCACAGGGGTGTTTTAATTGCTAACTGACCATTAACCCTGTTTGCAACATATCACTGCTCAAGTTCACGAAATGGGGCCTACTATACAGTGATGGAAATATGCCAAATTCTGTTTCAAAATTGTAACAGTGTGTGTGATTTGGATTTTTAACATACCTTGAACAATTTTTGAGTCATATTGCTATGATGTTTGAAGTGTCGCAGTTTATAGTGATGTCTAGCACTAAGGCATCATGCCGCAGACATGAGGCATGACATCCCACCCAGTTACATTATCCTGACAGTAGGACGACCAGTCCATACACTAACCTCTTAATGCTGAGCACCAAATGAGGCAGCTGTTAATACCATTTTTATGTGTTTGGTATGACTTGGCCAGGGATCAAGGAACCCCAACCTCTTGCATATGAGGTGGATGCTCTTAACACTAGGCCACTGGAACGGTCAACACCAGTATGTAAATAGTAATTTGTTAACAAATATAGTCGGTGAATATCATTTCTACTTTATTTATTTTTTAATTAAAAAAAGACAGAAGTTAACAGCATTATTTTCTTTATAACATCAGTTTAAAACTGTATGTGAACCTTTAATGGCATGTTTAGCGGGAACAATTAAATCAAGATGAAGAGTATGGATTGAAGTCATTTGCTCCAATGTACATTTTTTTCTTTTTGAAAGTATACTAGAAATCTTTCTGACTGCAATTTTACACAAAACATTTAGAAAATAAAATTATTAAAACGTACTTTATTATGCAATAATACAGACTTGTAATTACATGATTTTAATCTTGTTACTTCTATAAGATTAAATGATTTACAATGTATAGCCTCTGCTGTGCTTTTGTTATACATCATATGGCCAAAATACACTGCATTTACCTCAATCTAAACATACATATAAGACTAGTATTAATGCAATGGGTATGAAAAGTTAGAAAAGGTTTTACATCTTGTTGTTAAAATGCATGTTTTTTTAAAAGTTTTAAGAACATAATCAACAGTGGTCCGAAGATATACTGCTACTTGGAAATCAAACAGATGCTGGACTTCAGCTCATGGTAGACACTTCAAAAAAGACTTAGTCAAAGTCTATATGGATCCATGGTAGAGAACATTTCTTACCATACAATCACTAGAATAGTCTCTCCATAACAATTTGATATTAACAGGTATTACCGGACTAAAAGGCCTAAATCATTTTAACTTAAAATGAGATTTCTGCTTTGTAACAATCTCTTCTGCAGGTGGTGGTAGTATTGGAGCAAGTACATCAGATATTCACCTAGGATCATATATGTCCAAAACAACTGGCTGGTTCATGCCAACTCTATCATCTAACCTCATTTCAATATTTTCATATTTATTTCTGGAATATACAGGTACTGTTGATCAGCTTTCTTTGGGTATGCAGACCATCTCTCAATTTTTTGTTGAATGACCTTTGATATCTGACAAGAAAATGCAAACATTTCACTGACAATGTCATTTTATATCTTTTTATTCTGAAAAGTCCAATAAAAACTGAATACAATTACATGTAACAAATCATTTTGCTACAGATGAAAATGTCAAAATAGCGAATCTGTATCTTACCCATATATCTTAAAAATGTTTAGATTCTTTACAGAATTTTCTAATTACATTAGACTAATTCTAACCAAAATTGGTTTTTGAAATTTATTTTAAAAAATGTCTTCTGTAAAAGATAAAATTGTACCACAAACAGATGGTTTATCAACTTTCAGGTAAAGCAATAATATTTTAACAAAGATGAATTATTACGTTAACAAGAATAAAGTTTATTACCTTATTGTTCCATCTGTGTTTACAATCACATCTGTCAATATGATTGTTATAATCAAGAGCTGCCAACAGATTCCTAGCTCTGAAAGCTGATGGCTTATATGAATGTCTTTTGGAGGCATACAATAAAATCAAACTTCTGGAAATTCTCCAGTTCTGCTGTACTTCTGAAACAAAGTAAAATGACTAAATAAATAAATTGATTCAGATGCAGAGAACTATTAACATTTATAAATCCCCATTAATCTGTTTCGATGAAAATGCCAATGTACAGTAGCATTATACAGGCAGAGAATAATCAACTCATTCCACCCATACTATTATTTTTCCTGGTCACCTGGGGGTAGGGAGCGTATTTGTGGACTAATTTTGAATATATTGAAATACATCTGTTTCCAAGAGATTTGATTAGATATACACCTAGGTGTGCTAGAAACATCATTCGGCATAAGGGTAAAAGTGGGAGTTTTTTCCTTCTTCTGACTCATCATTTTCCTCCTGGCCACTTTTTGCTTCCATCCCCAATTTATCCAACATTTGCAATTGTTCACCTGTATGTGTATAGCTCAGACCGGTGTGAATTAGATTGCAAGCAAAAAAGTAAAAAGTCCAGAAACAAAATCTGATTCCAACTATGGACATGTGTGCAAAAATCGGGCAAAGCTTGACCCCTCCCTCCCTGTACACATGCATACTTTTTATTTACACACACACCATCTGCATACATGCGATTGCCCTCCCCATTCTGTAGAACAGCCAATATTTAATCCACACAGAAAAGATCAAGGATTAACAATAATATGTATTTAATATAACAGATAGTCCACCAATGTTGAATGTCTGGCTGCATCAAAGAAATAAGCAGCATAACTTTAAAAAGTTTGTCTATTGTCCACTAAAACTCAAACACCAACTGAACCCAGTCAAGCAGGTTACTTATTAGACAAATTAATATCGAGGTATATGTGTACGTATATTATCAGTAGACCACCCACCCCCATACACAAGCATATGCATTTGGGTAAACCCCCCTTGCCCTCTCCATGTGTAATAAATGGACAAACCATAACTATGGCCTCAGTGTGGTTTGTATTTATAATACAATGTATTAATTTTCTTTCTGTGATAACCAGTATATCTTCATTATTTCAATTATGCATTGATGCTATATTTAAGATAAATTGTAAATACCCAATTTTTACTTTTTTGATAATACACAGAAAAGAAAGCTTTTGTGGGAGCAACTTTCTGTTTCATACACAAATACCATCAACAAATACCAATACAATACTATACATTACTTTTAGTTTAGTTACATATATCATGCATGTATCATAATGGTTGTTTTTTTAGGATACTTAACTCAAATATTCCCTTTTATGTATGTATCACAAATTTTTTTGTTAGTATACTTTCTCAAATGGGTTGATAAAATTTTTAGACTTTTCCATCAACTTCAGACAAGACTGAATCCCTTAAAATAAAATTTTGAAATGTGTAAATACTAATGTTGAACTTGGGAATCTTTAGTTTTGTATCAAAAGAAATTATCATTTATCTTGCTTATTAAGACTTGAATGATAATGTTTTAAGAAATAATAATAATAACTTATTTAAAGGGGTGACTAATTTAGTCAAAGACTATTCTCCCTTCAGGCCTTTTAACTAAAATACATACAGCATGATGAGGAACATATCAATAACAAAAAATAGACATATGACAACAAACAATTTACAACAAAAATATTATTCTAAATGAAACAAACCAGATTTTAACAAAATGTACAATCTTTACCAACTGCAAACTATTAAACTAATATAGAATGATACATTTCCAGGTAAATCCTTAGATGTGCATCTACCAAAATATTTGTAAACAAGTAAATATACCTATTTTTTTTTTTAAAAATGTAGTAATACTTACACAGATGCCATATCTGATTATGATGTGGTTATATCAGACACAGCAGGAATTTGTATCATATGAATTGTTGGCCCAGGTGTAGAAGTTGTGGTCATGTCTTCTGTGACATTTTTCTGATGTTTTCCTTGCACTGCCATTCAATTCATTACCTAATATAGCAAGGGAAAATAAATGTTTTATTAGACACAATAATATTATATACTTTACAAATAATAATATGCATAATATATACTTAACTGTATTGCATTACTTTCATTTACAGCCATCACCATTTACATTATATATAATTTTTTTTAATTCAAAAACAAAAAAAAAAGAAAACAGTAGTGACTGCTTGCCTCTAAATAAAGTCTTATGGTTGCGAGCGAAAATGATGATCATTAATACCCCTTTGATGGCCTCAAAAATAGTAGCAGTGGTGTACGTACATGCGGTTTTCAGCGATATTGTTGCAGGGCTGTGACATTTTATTTCAAGCTAAATGGAATAATGCCAGTTTATATAAAATATGTTATTTTAAGAGTTTTGATAAAGAGTTAACAATACAGATATAAAATAGCGGTATAAAAACTTGACTGTTCATTACAAAATTGAGATTCACCATCATCCATGACACCAGTATTCAGCAAGAATTTGGCGACCTCTGGATTGGTTTCCAGGCTCAAAGTGGACTTCTTTTTATTCCATCGTTCATGCTGGTCACCAATACATATGCGTGTGATGCCATAATTTGCCCAAAGAGCTATTTTTTCCCCTCCTTTCAGAATCTAAGTTTTGGTTTTCGATCTAGTTGTGAACACGCCATTATTTTTGTAAACACGTCTTTGCGCATGGCTAAAATTCTTAATCTTCGGGAGAGGTCAACACAGAGGTTACATGAATATAGGCGTGGCAAACAGCGAATTTTTGTCTGCAGACAATAATTCAGAATCGCGTTTTTTATCACAAAATTTCCGATACTAGCCTGATTTCGGCCTCAGAAACAGCCTGAATCGTAATTATTCATCTAATTAAGTAATCGTGAACTGAAAAAAATAAATATATAATTTCATTCGTTTTTACTTAGGTTGTATGCCTTTAACACTATGTATTGTATAACCCGTCAATTTATGGTGAATGTCGCATGTTAATGACTTTAAACCATGTGCATCGGCATCATTCATGCACTTACAGCTGTCAAATCAATGACCCATCTGTATGATAAGTTCTACAAAGCACATACAGGATCTGTGTTAAAATGGCATGCATGTAATCATAAGTTAATTTACATCCTAATGTGATTGCAGATTAATTTATGAGAAATATACTAATGTTCTTTCATGACATTGGCAATGACAGATACCTTTCTCCGAAGCAAATGTTGATTCAGATTTAATTATTCTTGTCTTCATGTCACCTGTAATAAATAACGTGTGAGGTTTTGCTGCTAGTGAGACCCTAAAATATAATTAACATAAGGTACGTAGATTAGGAATAAAATTACTGCAGAGTTCATTTGTGATGAGAATGCATAAAACCTGCAAAAGGGTAATATACATGTTACATAGCTTGACAGATTTATGTAACAATGAAGAGCCGAGGAATTAGCTGGAGAATGAGAATGTCGAAAGCACCAGTCTCTGAGGACATATAAAAGGGCTCGGTAGATCATAAACGTATTGAGACTTAATGCATTATTTTAAAGGTATAAAGCCGAGAAAGCTGACAGGTACCTTTTTATTAATTAATGATTTTTACTAGTTAGAGTTCTATATTGTATCTAAAACTCCCATTGTGCGTTACATAAAATCATTAAGATGGAATATAACGGTGTAGTTGTCGCAGGCCTATTCAATACTAACTATGAAGCACCGTTTGTAATACAAATTATAGAACACATACATAAAGTAATAGTTCTTGTTTTATGCTAAAATTATGTAAGAACGTTAGGAGTAATCAGATTTTGTATTGATCATCTCTCCAAGATAGCAATATCTGGCATTGTTTGGGTGAAGCAAACAATCCTTTTATAGCAGAAACATTGAAAGAGCTTGTGTTTATACTGAACGCTTCAAGTATTACGATACTATGTCTTGCATCAAACACGCATGATTCATATGTGAAAATTACATGTCAGCCTTCAATATGTTCAACAACAACATTGCTCATAATACATTAATTACCAGCAAATTGTGCTTAAAGAGAAATGTAAATGTCCTAGCCAAATGTTCTAATTTCAGCTTTAATGACCAATGAAGCAAGACATGCAAGGAAAATATGGCATGTTTATTGTTCACTCCCTATGGAAAGGACGGGAAGTGTAACAATAATAAAGACGGAAACCAGTTGTTTTAACATATCCTCTGTTATATTAAGTAAGAAAAGTGTCTTTCTTAGCTTATAGCAGTTGCTGAAAATGTATTACATCTAGCATCTTAGTTAGTTTTCTTCTACATCTTGCTGGGTACTATAGCAGTTGAGTCACCTGACCTCTACGTTCTCCCGTTTTCAAAGAAGTTTTGAAAACAAAGTCACAAATACTCATCACACTCCTTACCATCTTCTACAACTTGCTATCCTTACTGCGTAGGAAAAAGAGTATAATGAGATAAGACGTGAGGTATATGTTATCGTGTTAGTATACAAGCAAATCAAAAACGTTTAACAACACCGTAGTGTTTCATCTGTCTGCCCTCAGTAATCAACCACCAGATCGCTTTAGGCAACTATGTAACAAGTAAAAAGTACTAATCAGACAGACATACAGACAGACAGACAGACAGACAGACAGATAGATAGATAGATAGATAGATAGATAGATAGATAGATAGATAGATAGATAGATAGATAGATAGATAGATAGACAGATAGATAGATAGATCGGTGTGTGGGTGTGTGTGGATGGGTGTGTGTGTGGATAGGTGAGTGTTGATGGATGGATGGATGGATATACAGACAGACAGACAGACATACAGATAGATAGATAGATAGATAGATAGATAGATAGATAGATAGATAGATAGATAGATAGATAGATAGATAGATAGCTGTGATTTTAGGTGCGACATTTGTCGCACTTCGTATAAATATCCGTAGCTTCTAGTTTTCCTTACTACCCAAGATTTTAATAGAATTTCGGCAGGATTGATTTCGGTGTCTCATAGCCAGTTACATTAAATGTACGCAAGGCTATCTTCTAACGTTAGCGCAGTTTCAGAGTTATTTTATAGTTGTTAATTCCAAAAACAAGATTACCAAATAATGTCACGCATTTCGTTAGAAATGATTGATAAACATATGAGGAAGTTTAGTCTAGGTAGCTCTGTCTATATAGCAAGTCGAGCCTACGAAATATAAACGTATTACTTGTACATCTGTTTCGTTTCGATACAGAGACACCGCTTTCTCAACCCCTACCAAACGTGTCAGCTAAGGTTTCAACTAAGTCAAAAATGTCGTTCATGGAAAGGAGCTGTTCAGCATTTACTGAAGGCTGTCTAAAGCTGCAAATACGGTATAGTTTAGATGATATATGTTTATTTATTCTCTTTTAAAAATAAGTATATTATAACAATCATTAGTAGTAGTATTATTAGTATTGGTATTATTATTATCATCATCATCATCATCATCATCATCAAAGAACTATCAACACATCTGCTGAATGAGAGCTGTTCCACTTTCTTCTATAAACAATCATATGGTTAAACATTTGGCGGTAGTAGAAATCTTCACGTTGTTGATACATAGTCTTTACCTTTGTCATGCTCATTTTAGGTACGTTCACATGCATGCTTATGACTGTAGTTTGATTTCGCGTTTCTTAAGATTCACGGTGTACGTTAGATTTTACATTGCAATCTATGTTAAATTACTCTCTGGTCCCTTTGTTCAAGTTAACTTTGTCAGAGATGCTGATAATATCCAGGTCTCGTGGTTCCAGATAAAAACTGGGTCTCTTATGCAAATGTCCTAAATGCTCGTTAATATACTTTATATTCTTTAAATCCTCTCCTGTTTTTGGTCCATCTTGATCCACAACTATTGTCGATTCTTCCACATTGGTTGCTGTACCAATGTAGTTTTCTAGTCTGCTCCCAAAAGATCCATCATCATTAAAAGGAACTGGGTATGGTTCGGACTCTTTATCCGGGTTTTGTAAATGACTCAATGCGTGTTTCTTTGTATATGGAAATTCTTCATCAACATCACTATATGCAGCATTCACGTCAGGGTTACCTTTATGCAAATGATTGGAATTTACTGGTGGTTTTGAGTTCAAGTTCTTGCTTTCTCTTTTCATGGACCTGCGATAGAAAAATATGCCATATGACAGGTTAGAATTGCTTTACAAAATAATTCTAGAACACATACATATTATTGCAATTAAACTGAGAACAACTTATCTAAAAGTAGCGAAGAAACAAATCATATTACATTCACCGTTTCTTCATGTCAGATATTATTTTTATATAATGAGACATTTAGTTTGAATCAATGAAAAGTAACTAAGACCAATAAGCATAAACCATGCAAATATTTACAAACAAAACTATTACTAATGTTTTGCTTACATACAGTTGAGGGAAATACATTGGTAAATTAAACATTCCTCATTATCTAAACTGGACCTTTCCAATTAATACACACGTAATGCACATTTTTCCGTAATAAATGGTTATATCGTAAAGCATACGTAACATATATGTAATACAGCCTTCTAATTAGAAAGACCGCAAGGACGATAATGACGATCAAAACAACACCTGCACCAACAACGCCTCCAATTAAGGCTCCATTTTCTGTAAGATAAATGTTAGCACTATCACTGATTAATATAAATTGAAACATCCTTTAATACACATCATGCCTCGGCTACATTTATTAATTTAACTTAAACATATACACGCAATGAAATAATGAGACATTTTATACACCATCCATCCATTATTTGTGCGTCACGAACTAATATTTCCATTTACATATTTCAACAAACCAAATGTTGCTTTTGAGGTTTTGATTAGTGAAGAGTACTAGCAGTTGTACAGTGACCTCTGTATGTAACTTATATAGACGCTGTCCTTAATTATTAGTATTATTAGTAGTAGTAGTATTCTTAGTATTATTAGTAATGGTATCATTACATTTAATGATTTATTTCTATATATCGTGTATGCTGTCTTAACAAATCGACCAATCGTCTAAATGGTCATAGACTGAACGTACATGACTGTTTTTAATCGATAGTCAGTGCCAACCATTTCAATAACACTATTGATAAATACAATTGTCACAATGACAAAGAATTAGCTAAACGTTGCTGGAATATTATTTGCTCGAAAATAAGTTCTTTAGAAATATACCAAACAATGACACTATATGTCTTGCAGTACTAATTTGCTGTCTTGGTCTCACTATTACCTTTCCTCGAAAACTTGTTTCAGCTTCGTGAATACGTATAAATGCTGCATTAAGCATTGTGAAAATGTAGTAATGATTGGCAACATATTGATCGTGTTACCTGTCACGATCTAACGTACGTTGTCTCTGATGAATTGCAAAAACAAACACTTTAGTTAGTATCATTTTTCATACACTTACCATCAAATCAAATAATTAGTATCATTTAATGTTTGTAATGTATACATTTAAATACCCAGATTTTCATTAATTGTGTGTTGTTTCCTTATTTTCTATGTGCGAATTATAGTTCTTCATTTCCTTTTAAGTTTTGATAAGGAATTATGTTTTGTTCTGAAAAATTAAAGTTCAGGTAGGAAAAAAGACTGAACTCAATAAGTTGAAAGAGATATACATCTTACGCAAGACGGATAAGGAAACAATGAGTAATACGAACCTTGCTTATGGACTTGTAAAACAGACGCGCTTGTGGAATGTTTCTTGTTCGCTGCAATATTAGTTTGATTTAGTACTGTATTTGCAAATGTCGTTGACATATTTATTGCATCTATACGCAATCGAGATCTTCCCTTTGTCCAGCTTCTGAAACAACAAAATGTTGCAAATCAGGTTCAGGTAGTAGTCTTACAATAAAATTGATTAAGTGTAATCGTATATGAGTGTGTTTGAATTTTAGGTCTTGTAATGTGGCATTAGGCATAATGTATGAAAAATAACCTGAAAATATTCAAACACACAATAATATATGAGGTCAGTCGAATATGTCTACTCTTGGGAACTTGAACAAAGTGTCAAAATAGTATTTAGTATTCCCATGGATGCCACGCGATCAAGGAATAGGGACATCAATGATGATTATTTGTTTTGGTTTTTTTTTTGGGGGGGGGGTTGGGTTTTTTTTTATTAATACTTTCTCAGCACATCGTCGCCAGTTTATTTAGTGGAGGAAGAAACATATCCTCTCCACCATACACCACATTTGAATAATCTGATGGAGAGATTTTGTTGCGTCACAAGAACAAGATAAAAGAGACTAAACGATTTCCATAGATATCAAAATACTTTAATGTGGATGCTTAGACAATGTGAAATTCTGAGATCGACTTTTATATAATTGAATTGTTATACTCGGTATATTCTGATAAGATACCTAATAGTAAATATGCATCAAAAATTAAACAATTGAATAACTCTATAGAACGACAATACTTTCAGGTATCAACACATTAAATTTCAAATATACCCTTACTCAAAAACGCTGTGCTTTACTAGCGATGGATAATTACATTATCCACGTGGCCACTTCAGAATGACAATATTTTGTATGTCCTTTACGAACAAGTTATTACGTAAGGTGAAACAACTTTCAATTGGATTGCCTATCCACGATGCAATGTTTCACAGAATATGATCCTTTAGAATATTGAAAGTCAATTGGATTTCATACTTAGTTTCATTTTGATACTATCTTTACACGGGCAAGGCAGAGGTTGTTCATTTATCTGATGTGGGGAGATGGCCGATTTGATTTAGGGACTAAATATATATTATACCTAAATCGCATTATATATCCTGATGAAGTTTTGGTACGCTACACAGATTTTCCAAATATAAATATTTTTCTTGTCTTACTTTAACATCAACTGCAAGAAAACTGTAAATGTAATGATTATGAGGAAGGAAACAGCATACATTTATTTTAACAATCTCGCTAAAATCAGTTAATTGTTGCCACTATTGCCTAAAAACACAAGACGCAGTGGGTGTGCTCGGCATAGAACAGTTGCTCCAGAGACATAATATCGTTCTTACTGTACAGCTAGTTCCTGTTTCATATATATATATATATATATATATATATATATATATATATATATATATATATATATATATACACAGAGAGAGAGAGAGAGAGAGAGAGAGAGAGAGAGAGAGAGAGATTATTTTCTCCTACTGGTAACTGCCGTTTGAGAAGTTAGACAAATACATAGTTTAATTATAAATTTCCGAGTCTTGAAATAAGAGTGGTTTCGATTGAATATTATACAGATTTATAGCTCACTTAGAACAGGTATGTGTTTGTATAACTAAATATTACCTGTAACATAAACCTTATCACAAAATAGCAGCCTTAAGACTAATCGTAAAATGTTGAGTAATGTAAACACTCGTCTGTGTTTGCAGAGTCTAACAGCTAAATATAAAAGTGTAAGAGGTTTACGTTATGATTTTATTATGCGTTAGTAGGCATGAAAAAGTTAAAACAATGTAACTGGATCATGCTCAACCAGTGTGTACCTCTCCCTGAATAACTCGGAACTGTATTTAAAGTGTACTTCTGTAGTATTATTGTTCATCTAGTTTGCATGCTTTTGTATAGGATTGGTTCAAAAATGAAATAACAAGATAGGACAAAGTTTCATATTCAGTAAAGGCCGAATGTATATATATATATATATATATATATATATATATATATATATATATATATATATATATATATATATATATATATATATATATTCGTGTGAAAAGCAGCATAGCATGGTTGCTAGATAATGATGAACTACAACAAAATATACTAAGAAAAATGTAGCTGAAATTTGACATGCGTTCGTACTGACAAGGATCTTTCATCTATAAACTTGCGTAATCAAAATGGACAGAAGATTGGATGTTTTGTTTTCTTCCATGATAACTCTATGTATCAGTGTAAATGAAAGAGTGCTGCATTTAATGTTCATGAAACTATTTGGATAGAAGGAAGTGTGCTGAACATATTGCCGAGTCCCTCGGTCACTTCGTGCTGGGCAAATATGTCATCAAGGCAAATTGTCCTTTTTCAGCAGCGAAAGGTTTGAGGCATCCCTTATACTGCTTCCTGATATGATGTGGTAATGAAGGATTTATCATTTGCCATACGGAGGTCTCGTGGACAGAAGCTTTGGCGTAAACTATTGCACTTCTATTGATTCTTGTTTCACTTTAGAGACTAGTATTCGTTGCAATCTCAGTGAGGCTGTTTCCATATAGCCTGTGCTCAGGGGACATCTCTGCCAGTTTAGGCTGATTGCCTGCCAAATTCCTTCGCTGTAGCAGCGACTTCTAATCAAGAAAACGACATACGAATGTTGGCCTGTTGCGAATTACATCAACCTGATCATTAAGTGGAGCTTCGATGAGTTAAGTTACTAGCGTAGCTTGGCTTATGATAACCTTTAACAAGGGTAGAGGTGAAGATCATTCGATCTCATTCCACAAGTTGTAAGTTCTTAGCTGCTGATATGTCCATGGCTATATTATCTTAGGTCTCTATCCGGTTCATTCAGTGTACAGGCTTCCACGCATGTCAGGTGAGATTCGGGATTGGAGAATATAATCTTCGAAAGAACGGTATTGATACTGCCTCACTGATGAGTATACATATTACACTTTGGTGTGTGGGAGTGTATACCGCCAATACAAGTTTGAGATAACACATCTGCGAGAAAAACAGTCTGTAGGTGCTTGTGATATTGATGTAAAGAGCTGAAATGTAAGAAACTCTTAAAAATGGTGGAATTAATTGAAAGTAGATTCTTCCGTAGTCATTTGAAATGTATACCAGATAGGTGTTACAGAGTAGTAAGGAGGACATAACTCCAATCAGACTGGGTGGAAAACCAGTCCGAACCTTTAGACTCAGTTTGCAAGGTAGCGAAGCAGTTGTTTCTTGTGCTAAGTGCGAAGTAGATGGAGAAGAATATTGCGGATAGTAGCTCACTATAATTGTAGCAAGAGTGAGCTAGATCGCGTTATTAAAAGATGCCAATAAATAGAGATGCCGTTTGAGTGGCACAGACATGAGGACTTGACAAGTGAAGAGACATCACTTGACATGTGGAGCACCAAACTGAACATCGTATGCTGAGCATGTTTATAGGTAATGTGCGGGTCAGTTGACTTATCAACTGGATATCGTTCACAGGAAGTCCCAATGTCTCGGCACTGTTTAGAATGATCCGCAAAGGTACCTGTCTAAAGTAGGCATTTTTCGCAGAAAGTGCCTAGTAGTTCTATGTGGGTTAGACTGCTGTATAACTGGGTTGATTAACTGGGTTATATAGTGCTTAGACTCTACGTTGGACATACTAAGCATGAAGTACTGCCATCACAAGTAAAATCACTGAAACTTCACTTATACCATTCTCAAAGGCCATCATAGGCCAAGCTACGCTTGTAACTTTGCCCTCTTAATACGTAAAGCATGTATGCAAAATGTACCTGTACGTATTTAACCACGACGGAAGCAATACAGTAATATAAATTAGTTTTTATACTACACACAAAGGCTGCACTGAGGCGTTGTTATTGACATTTACTAAGTAGAACCAAAAATATCCTTTGTGAGACAACATTACCTGTAAACTCTTTAAAGCTATTAAGAGTGTGTGTGATAAGATAAGATAATACATAAAATGTATCAAGATGTATCTGGACGTAGCTAAAACTATACGGCGTTATTTATTTAGCTGTTTGTATCACGCCTAGACTTGCGCTTATTAATATGGATATAGCAATGTGAGAGGAAGATATCTTGTAAGAATGTAAGAATCTATCCAGTACGGTGAGGACGTCAAAGCGATAACAATTAAAGGTTAGAAACTTTGTTGTCGACGATAGAAATAGCAATATTTGGAAGAACAAAGATAGAGTGTACTTCCCATGGAATATGAAATTAATCCAGCCTGATTTTATGTATACAACTTCCAAACTACTTAGATAGATTTTGTCAGGGATCTTTCCCTGTCTAAAACGTGCTTTTAGGCTAAAACGAAAGTAGTAACAGAGGAGTCCACGGGATCTGGCGCCTATCAAGGAGAGATAAGTCATTTTGTGGCACGTACACACAATGTCCAAATGATTAACTACAGTTTCCAACCATGTTGTCCCATCGTTTGATCCCATATAATATATATTAATACAATCAAGTACCAAAGTATCTTGGCAAAGCGTGAAAGATTGTCGTGTTGTTTATAGCAAAACGTGATGTTCATTTCCCATAAAGCGTATGTTTTACCACCTGCTTATGCAACACAAAAGCGTTTAGTTTAGAGCCAGTTATAAGTTCTAAAACGGGCATATTTTCCGCATAGTATGAAGTATTAGAGGTTAACAATACTACAGATCATCTTGCATATGACATTCAAACATAATATATATATGCTAATATATGCTATACCTTTAGATCTTACGGTACGTTTTAAAAAATTAATTTACTTCCATGTAGAAAAAGGAACGTCGTACATCATATTTTTACAGGATAACACGCTTATGTAATACTTCCATCTAGAAGAGGAACCGATTGCATTTATTTATTTTTAACTTTTCATCCTACAAATTCTCTTCACAAGCAAATGTACATCATGAAATATTAAATGGCATATACATATCCAGGAATTACTGCAGTCTCACTGAAAAATGTATATAAGTGTATAACAAAGGGATTAGCCATGAAGGTGTATGCGCATGATTTCTAGCTAAATGTAGGTTACACTCATCCTAAGTTTAATACCGCCTAAAATACTCTTTAATATTTCAACTGTGTCCTATACAAATCGATGACGTGGTTTGAAACACGAATTTATTTCAAGCAAACACTAGTTAGTCAGTGATAAAGGATGCCTCTCATCTTCATATCATATTTGTTAGATTGTTATGCGCGATAGATAATATATGCTAATAGGAACAGAGCAGAAAATGTCGTATTTTGTGCATTTTAGCAGTCAAGACGCTATCATCTGCAGTCACGAATATGATGGATGCAACATCTTAATAGAATAATAGTTACTATAATCGAAATCCTTCCATTATAATGTAAAGGTAAAGGAAGAGTTAATAAAATTTTCATATATTTTTTTTAGATTATGGACGGAAAATTACACTTTTTTATTTGCCGCTTTTATACTGACGTATTATCAATACGTCTTAGTAACCTTTAACAAAGATAATATAAGGCTGGTACTTACCAATACTCACACAATTTTAGTTCATACCACTATTGTTCAAGCAGTTCATTTCGATCACTCTAATTTTGCAGTATTGTTGATTCCATCAGAGATAGAATCAAAATGACTGGAGTTTAAATCCCTTCTTTTTCTGTTGATGAAGTTGAGATTCTCACTTTCGACTGTGATACGTTATGTAGTGTGTCGCAACCATCACTTCATTACTTTAGGTCTATATAACGCCTTTAAATTTGCCCTCCAGCATGAACATAATACATGACAGATATGACAATGCCGACAGAACCAGAAGCAATGATGAACCTGTACGTGCCGTTTTTCATTTATATGCACTTATTATGTCAGTAAGTAAACCGTGTTTGATATATCGAATCAACATTTGATTATTTATGGTAGATTATCAAGACCTTAATTTTGTGTACTTAATAGATAAGATAACCCCGATAGTTATATCAGCAGACGAAAATTTGACATCACGTTATGCCCATTACATTGTGTGTTTAAAACCACGATGCAGCAGTTATGTGCGAAACGTCGCATATTGCAAATTGTATAAAATAATACTGAATCTTAATATATAATGGGCCAAACGTTTTCGTTGGGTGCCATTAAAAATAGATAATATAGTCGTTTCCTCATATTATCAGAGATGTATCTTTTCCCTTGAACTGAGATATCCATGCCATTATTTACATGCATACGAATAAATCCGATGCTAACCGGGACATCCGTGGATCAAACGATTTCAGTCGATAGTTTGAACACTAGACATAATGACGTTACGGTTGTAGACAAAATAAACCAGCCCCAATCCATGTCGGATAAGTTTTTTTTTTTGTATTTGAATCGCAATTCTCATTTTGCGTTTGAAACTATGCAGTACTCGGTCAAGTATGTCAGATTTTTTAAAATCTTTAAATGCTAAACTAATGTACATTATATGTACCAGTCCTGTTCACATTAATTAATAAGGAAGTCTTTAACAGTTGGGCTTGTCGTCATCCTAAGCTGGCTCTTCAAAGAATTCCAAAACTCCAACTGATCATTAATCTTCTCTATAGTCTTATTGTATCTACTGCACGCTTTGTCTTCTCAGATCCACTCTTTGCTGGTGGTATCTCTTAATTCTATCAAGATTTTTTGAGCGTTAGTTAAACCTGACAGCTTAGACATTTCAAAGAATGGTTCATGTGAAATAATTTATTTTCTTACGGACGTTTAAAAATTTAATTTACGAACAAAGTTCGGGATGAGAGCTTTGACGTACAATTCTCATGTTTGGTTAGAGTGACTATGTTTAGTAATACAGAATGTAAATGCATTTTTACTCTCTTGCAAAATTAAATGGAACTCTCAGTATTTGGTTACCAGTTTTAGGTTTGACGTATTTCACGGCCAGGTACTTTGCAAGGAAATTAATAAATACTCTCGATCGACCGATTGATCTATCGATCGATAGCTAAACACTGTATGGAGGTATGGTAATCACGAACATACACTCAAGGTCATCAATAAAGAATCTTTTAAACCTTTCGGTGACGTGGCTAATCTTTTCGAAAAATAACAAAATGACGTCAGTTATGTTGGTAATGTTGCTATCAAGCATATTGTGTATTACAGTTAGATATATTACGGTTCCAGATAGCTTTGCTGTTCGTGTCATCATTAAAGATATGTACACATACACATACACATACACACACAGACGGACTGACGGATAGATAGATAGATAGATAGATAGATAGATAGATAGATAGATAGATAGATAGATAGATAGATAGATAGATAGATAGATAGATAGATAGATAGATCGTTACAACTCGTCCTTTTCTTAAATCGTTACAAGTGATAAATCTCTTTAAAATAAACTTCACAACTTAAATGATATTTGGTGCCTATGCATATTCGAGTCAGAGAGAAATAATTTAGAAGACTCACTGATAGTCATGTGAATGGTCTTTAATAGTTTAAAGTCCTTCAATTTACTTTTTTATGCGTGACCCATATAAGAGAGCTCTATTCGAACGTTGGCCCCTATAAATATATATCTGAAATAAAACTTGATGTGTCTAAGTTAGTTCGCAAATCATCAATCCATTTCATGAAGAACTTAGTAAATTTAGATATGTTCTATACGAAATGTACGTATCCTAAACTGAATATGTTAGTCGAAGACAGAGCCAGGGTTGAAGCGTATTAACACGGTGATAGTGCATTAAGTTAATTTATTTATAGGAATTTAAATGACAATCCCAATACTGACTGGAAATAGTTTAGCGACGCGCTTAACTGTACGTTTTCTAAGTTAGGCTCACCCACATAAGCGTTTAATTTTATTCATAGTACCTAAACCTGAATAACACTGAAACTTTCAAGTATGTACAGATGGAGGTTTACAATTAGCTATGAAATGTTCGAAGGTCAGATATCTGAAAAAGAACAAATGAAATGTTGGTACAGTTGGACTTTCGCAGAAGACCATTCTCATGTTTATCTAAAACTGAAAGAAACAGATGAGCACCCAACTCAATCCAATGCCACAATATACACAGTTATATTTTCACAAATAATTAAGCGTAAACTAGTGACAGCTCTAAAAACATGATACACATTTGAAAAAAGGTCACTGTGGCACTGTATGTAGAGCAGAGTGAGTAAGATTCTGCGAATATAGCAGGAAGGTGGACGTCATCGATTAATGCCAAAAGATCTTGACCCCAAAGTAAACGGGCTAAGCAAAATTATAGGCCATTAGGCGTGGTCAATCCAATTTCGATAGTAATAAACAAAGTAAATCAGGGATATACATGATATACGAGCAATTCAACTTATATTAGGAGGAAGTAAAAAAAAAGCCATATGTGGTCAGTATTATGAAACATCAGTTTATCTAGTTTGTGACTCTGGTGATAAATTTTCTCTTCTGCTATTGGTGCCTCTTTAACTCAACTGCCAAGTAGTCTTAAAGAAACATGTCCATACCCATCCCCGACGCAAAATAACAATTGCAAGACACTAACTTTAAGAGCGATAAATTTGACCATAGTTTATATATTCTGCAACTATTATTTATTTTATTTATAATGTATAAGTAAAGAAAGATAAACATTGCATTTATCGTGACTAAGATAGGCATATCCTTTTAATAATTGTGGGTACAGCTGGGATATGTCCGATTTCGCCTTGAATCAATTTGTACAAAGGCAAGGTTAGTTTCTGTCATATTATGGCATACCCTACGGCTTTATGGTATATTAAGAAACAATAAAATAATTGTGTTTAAGTCAACACTGATCCATATTAACAACGAGAAGAAAAATGACTACTGTTTCTCAGTAATACCAACAAGACTTTCTGACTGTCTGTTGATAAGAAATGAACCAAATTTAAAATATTTTTAAATATCAGGTAATCTCTACGTTAAAAGCAAATGGAAAAATCAACACGACAGGTTTGGTTGAATTTACTTTTTTAAATTGTTACAAATGTCTTTACCCTTTGAATAGAATGGGACGATCCCGTCTTACTTTTTTTATTCTGACATAAAACCATGAGTGTGTTGCTATCATTGATAAACACAGCATTATAAAAAAATTAGAGACAGGACAAAACATTAAGAATAACACAGAGTTATCGGTGACTGCAGTGTCAGTATATATCGACACATAAGCATGAAAACAGACTTTCTTTATGACTATTAAACAATAAAACAATAAAAGAAAGTAAAACCTATAGGCAAATATACAAGTTGAAAGGACGAGCTAGCAAAATGAGGTTTAAATATTTTCCAATATGAATGGAGAAGACCACTTGTAGAAAATACGTTAATTTGATTTTCTGAATGAGAAGCTTATCTCAACATTGAATTAACAACAAAACGGTTAATGTATCCATTTAATTACCAAAAGTAGTATTTTTCTAGTTGTTGGCAACATTTTGTATAAATCAAAATCATTACAGTGTTCTGCATGGGCTTGAGCAAAAATGTATAATGTGCTTGTCAAGTACTTCAATATTACATAATATGTTTATACGTGACTTGAAACTCTGTATGTCATGTTTCAAACTTGACCAGTTCGCTAATATAGTCAATCAAGGGACACTTGCTAAAAATGTCAACAAAGAAAAGTACTAATGTCAACAATTTAAAACCATGTTGAAAAATGGAAATTATTTTAAGGTGCGCATAACTACGTTTAGATGATTCAGTAACTACAAATGACAGCAGCTTTAGTTAGTTGTATATTAAACCGAAACAGTATATATTTTGCAGCACACAATTATCCAACCGTGCAAAGTATCATTTGTTTACATTTTAAAAGTATATTTTAGAATGTTAAACGACGACAACAAAGATGCCGTGTATTCAATAACGAAATTAGTTGCACTTGCTGTGACAATGTTTTGATGGTGTCAATGTTGTTGTCGTTTATATGACTTAACGGTGTAGTAATGATATTTTCAGAAATTACTAATTATATTTCACAAAAATATATACCTGTTTCATAGTTTTACAGCAGCCAATTGTTTAGTTAGAACAATTATGGGGCATATCTCATATATCAAACACTAAATAACTGCCCTGGTGGCCTAGTGGTTAGAGCGTCCTCCGCGGAAGCGTGAGTTCGTGGTTTCGATCCCCTGCCGGGTCATACCAAAAGACTTAGAAAAAAATGGTACTGACATCTTCCTCGCCTGGCGCTCAGCATTAAGAGCTTAGTGTTAGGATTGGTCGGTCTGGTGTCAGGATAATGTGACTGGGTGGGATATCATGCTACATTTCTGTGGCATAATGTCCCAGTGCTTGTCATCTCTATAAACTGCCTCACCGCAGATATCGTAACGATATGACTGAAGAATTGTTAAAGTTACGTTAAATATCCTAATCAAACAAACAAACAAACTAAATCGGCCATGATGATACTGCCATATCATATTTTTTCTTATGACAAATAGTCAATTCATCAAGCACATAAATAGTCTGAAATTCACACTGGATAATAAATTAAATATACCATACAAGCTTAAAAATGCCTGTTTTCTGGATAGTTCTGTACAAATTATGATTTACCTCTCCACTACCGTTTCTGTTTCTGCTTGCTAAATATTGTTCATGCAATTTTAGGTGAAGCAATTATCAATACGTCTCTATTAATGATGGGCAACTACTGACTAACATCTGGCCTGTTACCAACAAACTTGTGGGCCAAAGTCGTAAAAGAGTTAGGTGCAATTATTTGTAAGGAAAAAGTACATGCTTTGTATTTTTTTAATACGGAAACGAATGTAATTAATATTGCTGAGTAAGATAAATAATGAATGTTGGTGACTATTATAACTCATCAGCATATATTATGTTCTGCATTATAGAAATTATGCATTTTAATCAACTGCATTCTCAATATATTCCCAGTGTGTAATTTTGAAATGCAAAGGTATTGATTTTAGGTGTAAGTAGGCATGAAGTGTACAATGTCTACGAAGCCACATACAAGAGAAATAAATATGTAACTCAGATGCGAACTCTATCAATTTCAATACTCTAAGCTACTCAAATTTAATTTAATTATATAAAATGGAAAACAATATCAATTCCAGTTTTACTAAAACTAAAGAGTGTTTATTTCTTTCTTTTTAATTCAAAAAGTTCGTAATCAAGAAATGTACAGATGAAATATGAAACAAATGAAACATATCCTGGGACGCAACATCTTAAAGGGATTTGATTGTCAATAATCGAAATTATTTCATTCAGAAGAAAAACAGAACATCTAAAAATATGTTCATATGTTCCTATTCGTTGTGGACAGGCAGGAAGTTTATATTTTAAATTCATGTCCATCGTTTATAAAGTATTGTTATGGAAAGTGTTTATTTAATCAATAATGAATAGTGACATAAATAAAGTAATTACCGCTATTTGAAACAGCTTTGATTCACACCACCAAATTATCATGCATTTATATCGATGCAAGCTCTTCGTGCCGCACATTTCATCACATGTGGTGGCAATATGGTGGCAACTGTCTATTTATACGGTTGTGTTTGTTAAGGTTTACTGTATTATGTTATGTATTTTGGCTTAATACATTATGGTTTCAAATATAGTTGCGACATACTTACTTAAAACCATGGTTCCATCACTTCAGTATTTTAGTTGCCTGTGACATCTTACAAAATTATCGTCCAGTATGATCGGATAGAAACCACAGTCCCTCAAAAAGGAAGCCTTCAGTAGTCAGCATGTACGTGCGTCTCTTATTATGAACTTACAATGTCAATAAGTAACCCGTATTTTATCTATAGAATCAACAATGGGCTATCCATTGCAGATTATCAAGAGTCTACGTTTGCATACTTAGACACAAGCATACCGTTATAGTTAAGGAAATTGGACATGGAATTATGTTGAAATACATTGTATGTTTTAACGTCTGATTCGGGAATACCATTTGATCAGACAGGTTTGTTTGAGTATTGCAACTTGTATTGCAAATTGCTGCACGTTCTTGCAAAATTAGGTATTACTTTCAGCAGTTGGCTGCGTATTTTATATATGTCATATGCTGCAGTGATGCAATTTGTAGTTCGATGAATAAATACTGATTATAAAAGTCCACATAAAAAACAGAGCAGGAAGTAGCGTCCAACATAAATCATAAATATGATGTAACACGGTAATCACAAACATTCACCCAAAAAATCAATGTAATTTCATCAATACAAACGCTGATAACATTGTATCATATGTTTTCTCGACTTCTTGGTAACGTGACACTAGTTTTCGAAAGAGGCCATCTTTGATTCCGACCTTAGTAGTCCAATAAATTACTGTTCCGTGTCGCATTTATATTGCTGTCACAATGAATGATGTTAGATATTGCTTTTAAAAGCTGTTTAACTTGTAATCTCCCCTATTCGTTACCGAAGATGTTAGCAACTAATCTCTAATCGATAATAGTTGGTACTTACCGGATTTATTCTAAGAAAAGCCCCTTATAATTAACGCCACGCACCCACCTCCTGTTTTACTACCTTATCGAGGCATATATATCAGAACATATCCGTTATTGTAGAGCCAAATATTTAAAACAGCGCATAAGTAATCCAACGAATGTCAGATTTAATGAAACGAACTTAATTTACGCACGTTTTCAGCTGACAGTTGTGTACTGTTTTCAATGCTCATCCCCTGTGGAAATTACACCACACCACCCTTGGGGTGTTTATTATAATAACTAATGTAAATGCAACTTACGGGTCTAAGTTGGCTCCCCGGTCATTAATTTTATGCAAGGGGAACCCATGAATGTCGAATACGTACTAAATTAATCGTAAAGCGTATAACTGACTGAGTAATTTAAGCGGAGACTGACACAGGGTAGCAACGTATTAAGGAGGTAATGGTTCAGTTCGTTAATTAATTCATAGGTCTTTAAATCACATTCCCAATAATAATTGGACTCAGCTTAAGGCAGATTTAAATGTGCGTTTCGCAGATGAGGCACACCCACTATGATTTAGTGTGTGTGTGTGTTTGTGTGTGTGTGTGTATGTGATATGGATTTTTAACCATGTTTTAAAAGGTTTTCAATCATAGTGTGGCAGTTTATTGTGATGTCTAACTTAGGAGCATCATACAGCAGCCATGTAGCTTGATGTTCCGCACAGTCACATTACCCTAACAACAGGCCGACCAATCCTAAGACTAACCTGTCAATGATGCGCGCCAAGCGAGGCAGCTGTTAGTGCCATTTGTTTTATGTCTTTGGTATGATACGGTCCGGGTAATAACCCAAGACCTCCCGCACCACTAGGCCACAGGAGCGGTCGTACGATTTAGTTTTCTTGATAATGTTTAAAAGGGAATATAAGTAAAAATATAAATAAAATGTACATAGGGAATTTTGCATATATCTGCAGGAAGCTTTCGTAGTTCAAAAAGCAGGGTAAGAATATATAGAATGTCGATAAATTTGGTATTTCACAAACAATCATGTTCAATATTAAAAAAAAATGAACAAAACGCGTGAACACTCAAATACGTTGGATGAGGCATTGAGAGCAGCGTTCAAATAATACATTTTTCATAACCATATCAACCCTGGGGCTGAGAATTATCATAAACCTTTAAAACTTAGTCGATACTGGCATCGTGAAAGTACTGACAATATAACAGAGGCGATACTATTTTGCCAACATTAATTATCCCCAAAAGTCCTGACTACGTTACGTTTTAATGCCAAGCAAGCAATTCAGTTCAATCACCTTCGTGATTGGTCTTTCACAATATACTTCGAAAAAAGGTCATGGAGTGATACAGCGTTAATTTGGGCAAACGCTTGCAAACAGCTTGGGACTCGTTTTACTCTAAAATACAATAGGCAAACTATTACCCTATTGAAGGTATTATGATTCATGGAACAATTACAAGTTCAGTGAAGCGAATAGTCTTCAGTAGGTACGTTCTTGCAAATGGAAGCTTCAAAATCATTTGGTTAATAGATATTAAATTCAGTTGATTATGGTCGTAATCGTCGCACGTTGATATGCAACATAACGTTGACGTCAACAGGGACATAATTCGTCGGTCTTTGTATTATCTCTGATGTGCAGATCCTACAGTGTCTGACTGGACAGAGGATGTTCCAAACGTATGATAAATGCGAAAAGTTGGAAATATTTTTTAAAGACGGCATGCTTATAGGCAATGCTATTGGGAAAATGATCCAAACGAAAGCAAGCCTAAGCCATAGGCCGCTTTAGATTATAGGAAACCATGCGTGTTAGGAACATACATCGAATAGCAGGGACTATATTACGAAAAACAAATTCATATAGCCTGTGATTATGGAGCGAGTATTGTCTTATTTACATTATGGCATGGTCAAGGAACCGCTC
This sequence comes from Unio delphinus, assembly GCA_029339505.1. NCBI lineage: Eukaryota > Metazoa > Mollusca > Bivalvia > Unionida > Unionidae > Unio > Unio delphinus. The sequence continues at coordinate 4,346,850 of JAQISU010000152.1, forward strand.
ATTTTTATAAAAAAAAAGTTTATCTTCAATCCCTTTAAAATAAAATCAATTTAAAATTCTAAATGAATGATCGTCAAATTTGATCATGGATTTTGTGTTCCACAAGAAAGAAATAAAGTGACTAATAGTTTATTGTATTGATACTGTCTAAAGATATGAAAATTAACAAAAACGATATCGAATACTAGGCAATAAGTTTCGTTACGTTAATATCGATACAGGTTTACAATGAGAATAAACTTCGCTGTCGTGATTGTCAATAATACAAATAAGACTTTTATACTCCATACACAGTGTATGGCAAATTACGCAGATAGAGTATAAATCGTACCTTCTGTCAATACTTTTTTAATTTATTAGAACTGACAATACATATTATTGTCAAAAATATCGGAAGATCTTTGAATCTTGTCTTGCTGTATATGATCCCGTATAAGACAAATCACGATCAAACAAAACGAACATACTTTTAGAATACTACGAAAAATTCAAACAAAATGAACACACTTCTAGAATACTCAGGAAAATTCAAACAAAAACATAAAATATTTCTTAAAAAAATGACGACACAAAGTCAAATTGAGTTGAATTAGAAGTTTTCGGATATATTAATACTTAATGATTGTAACATGAAAACAAAAATGTCGTTTTCTATACAAAAATTGCAGGTTGGAACTGGATGAAATTGTAATAATCAAAAATAGCATTGAATTAAAATCAAGAATAACAGGTACCTGCAAGGCTTTAATATACAAATTTACATTTAAGAACATTACCTTGGATATAACTAGCTCCAAGCATGATCGCAAGATGGACACAAGTAACGTATACTGATTTACCCATATTGGAAATACAAATTGTGATTAAAATCAGTTTCCTTCTAAACTATGATGACACCAGAGAAACATTATGTTATAATCAGAATAATTAGATACAGTTCACGGTACCAAAGGCCCAAAATCATCAATACATGAATGACTAGAAAATTGAAACATAATAAATATACAACTAATGAATTGCCATACATTAGGAGTGTTGCGAGTTCTGAGAAATATAGAATCTATGTTGGGGTTTGGACCGAAACAATGAAATCCCAGTCTATGGGTTATATTATTTGTCTCCCCACGAGGCTTGTGCTCCAGCTGAATATACCTGCAATATTTATTGACAAATAATACAGTTACCAGCCAGAAGGAATAATTATCCCTCAACACACTGATCCATAAGGGAATTTCACTGCATCACTTGCCATAATTTCAAGACAGAAATATAAATTTTCAAAGATTCCTTGAACTTGAAAGTTTAGCACATTGTTATCCTCTGGGGTCCGTATATTTGAAGGTGACGAGGGTCTTTTATACGGATGTGTAGGGTACTCAAAATTTGAACTGATGAAAGGAAACAGTTTGTTTCTAAAAAATTATAACTATATATGGTTAATTTCATATAACATCCATATATTAAATGTGATAATGCTACATTACTATGCGACGTTTTATGTTGCTATATTTCTTTGCTCACGCGTATGAACTGTGTACTTCGGACGCAACGGTCACAGCACAGCCCTCATTAGCTTATTTATATTCATGCGCCACATGTAAACATTGCGACGTGCAAACTTTCAAAGAGTTATTTTTACTTTAAAGGATACTATTGGGTGAGAAAAATAATCTACGCTGGGGTTTGGACCGAGACAATGAAATCCCACTAATGAATATTGATTTTATTATTGTGTTACCAATATATAAATGAATTTGATCTGTATTAGTCAAATTAAATTTAAATTAGTCAGTAGCTATATTATCTGTATTAATTTTAATTCTGTCTGTATGACTTGGATTAGTTATATCAGTTTTAGTTCAGCCAATGTGTGATTTAATATTCATATTACCAGTACATCATTTAGTTGAAATTTACTCTTCATAAGCTGTCACTTAAAAATCAATAAAGATGTATCATCCAATACAAAAACACCCATAATTGTATGCGTGTATTTGCACACAATGAATAGGTCCCAAATTCGAAACACGATGCGACATAATATTTTTGGGTAAACAATTTGTTCGTAGTTTTATGTTCAAACTTTCTTTTAAACTCGCTTACCTCGTTTTCTTTTTCTTTGGTTTTTACTTTTTTTTAATTCCTGACCAAGAACGGGCAATTAATCAGTTATATAATATTGGTGTGCTGGTTTGATTTTACTTATCGCATTGTTGCATATCTCTTGTTAACAAACAGAGTGATATTACTAAATTTTGCATTCATAGAACGATCAATTTAAGTAACGCAATAAACATGTTACCAACGTTCAGCCGTTGGAGCATCTACAGATGAGGAATAGCTATAAATGTTGTTGGAAATGAATTTCGCTTTTATCCACTCGAGAATAAAGTTGCGATGCAGTTGCGTGCAGTTTAATGCATGTGATTATTGGTGGGCGTTGTAAACGGATATAATCCACATTTATTTAATGACATTGAGTTTTACTTTCTCAAAGCGAAAGGTACAGTGGAGGCCTCTAATTGAATTCTGGATTAATAAATGCAAAGGCAGATTCGTTTACGGTGAACAAACCACTGTGTAAAGTACATTCTTGTTACCACGAATGTTTGATGTATATAATTAATTTGTAGAACGTTAAGTTATGCAATGTCAAGCGTAATAGTACCTAACGATACAAAACAATATCGTATCAGCGAATAATGATATCGTATCAGTGAATAACGATATCGTATCACTGAATGGCATATAATATTATTCTTTGAAATATAGTAGCATGTTGTTTAATGGCTGTCTGTATGTTTAACACCATCGTAGATCTAACAGGTTCAAATTTAACCTACTGTTTCAAAACCGAACATTTGTGCAAAATGCTGCATATGTACGGAATTGATTCGGTGGCCTAAATGTTATAACTTCCGCCTCGGATGTGGGAGGTCGCAGGCTCAAACCCCGGTCGGATCATACCAAAGTTTTACTAACAAAACTAGTATTAACAGCTGACTTGCATGCCACTCAGCATTAAGAGGTTAGTGTTTGTACTGGTCGGCCTAGTATCAAGCTAGTGTGACTGGGTGAGACACGATGATACATGTCTGCGGCATGATGGCAACACTCGCGCGCGCATATATCCGGAATACTTGTTTTTCTTTCATGTAACCTGTGTTCTAGAATGATATAGGTTTAGTGTGGAAAGAATATTGTATTATATGTTACATATTCTGGATTATAGCATAATATAATGGATAATAGCATAATGTTCAACTTCAGTTTTCTTGTATCAACAGCTGATGCAGAACACATTATTACCAGCTATCGTTTTAACAATCTTTGGCGTGTGGGTGAGGAATGTCTTGAAGAATAGTTACTAAATAAACCGAGCTTCCTTAACTCTATGAGTCAACTATTCCAACAAAGGTCAATACCATCAATGGCTGAGGGTATCATGAAGGTAAGAAAATTCTTTAAAGCTCAATTTGCGCCAACCCCAACAAGGAAATAAGGTGTTCTGCCATTAGTAAACGCACTGTCTGCTTTTACCTAAAAACATGAATTTTAAACTTTTTGATACCTTTTAAAATACGTACATCGTACCTTTCCAGGGAAACTTATCTCATGGTGTTTTTTGAGTGATAGACAGAGAGAGAGAGAGAGACAGAGGAAGAGACAAAGAGTCAGACCGATTGTGTTGTGTTTCTAGATTCCGGAAAGAACGAGTTTGATGCGGCGTAACAATAATACAGTTGGACCGAGACTATATTTTTACGAAGAAAACATTAATGAATAGTTTACTTATTACCATATCCCTTTTTATTAAAAAATTCTTTAAAAATATTTTTAACGTATACTTTTAAAAAATGATGTGTTACACCCTCAACAATGTAAATGTACGTAACTGGGGCTAATCATTAACGGACACTGTGCAGCTGCGTCGTCTGTATGCCTGAACTGCATACATGAATTTAGTCTTTAGCTTTAAATTTTGAACAATGTTTTTGGGATATATGAATGGATTAAATCTGTAGTTAGAGGCAACGGTTACCTTGTCCACAGAACACAAATGGAAAACATCGTTTCTGGACGTGTAAGTTGCCCCTGTTCTTACATTACTTATTGAATAGACTCTAACAGAAGATTCTTAATTCACTTTTGCAAAGAAAACTTTTTTATTTGAATATATATATATATATATATATATATATATATATATATATATATATATATATGGATTGACGGACGGACGGACATACATACAGACAGACAGATAGACCTATAGATAGATTGATAGATAGATACACACATACATTTGAAGATAGAATATATATATGACACTTTGCGATAGTTAATGAAGTTTTCGAAGCAACAAAAACATTTAAAACATGTATCATTTCACACAGGCATTATATAGCACGTAGAACTCCAATATGACAGAAGGAATACAATATGCACAAATTAATTTTAAATAGCCATAAAACCAGAGTTAAAATTTAATGGTCTCTCAGTCTGACATATATATATAATATTTTTGATAACTTCATTTAGTCGGTTTTCATCCCAATAACTCTTAACACGATAAGCATTAAACTCTGGAAACAACTATGATGTATGTTATCTTAGAAATGTTTCCGGTGAGTCGTTTTCCGCTTGTTAAAGTTTAAATAGTCCATTAGCATTCACGTCACGCGAATTCCCTAATAATTGCTTAATAAATTCTTCATAAACTAAATATTCAAAAAAGCAGTTATTTATACATAGCACAAGTCAACATGAACTTTTATCTGCAACATGTTTCAATGTGATTATAAATAAATAATACAACTGTAATACTCCTATTTATACCTAAATTATAAAAGGAATCCTAAATGATTCGCAAATTAGTTTGAATTCTTTTCATAATTTCGATAGGGTAAGAAAATAATCAAATTTTAAAAACTCCGCAAGTTCTTGTTTATGTTTTAAATATTGTAAAAACACGCAAGTCAAAGAAATATTGCTCAATGATACACTGGTAAGAACATAACGTATGTAAAGATATGAGAACGTACATCATTCCCAATATTGTGGCTCTAACATTACACGTTCTCCATGTTATTGTGTTCAAGAAACTATCAGTCAGAACATGCATTATGCATAGTAGCTTACCTTGAACCACTTTGTGTGCACAGAAGCTATTATATTTGCTTCAACTGAAACACTGTGTGAGCATATTAGGTATTCTGACTGCATCCATTGAAACACTGTGTGTATAGTAGCTATTCTACTTGGTTCCTTAGAAAACACTATTGTGTATAGCTACTTGTGTATGTGTTTGTGTATGATTACTTCCTTTGATACACTATTGTGCATAGTAGCTATTCTAATCGGTTCCTTTGAAACACTATTGTGCATAGTAGCTATTCTAATCGGTTCCTTTGAAACACTATATGTGCATAGGAGCTATTATGATTGCTTTCTTTGGAACAGTATTTGAGTATAGTAGCTATTCCAATTGCTTCCTTTGAAACAAGATGTATGTTTTGAAGTTATTCTAATTGTTTCCCCTGAATATGAATCACTATACTGGCTATTCTAATTGCTTTTTTTGAAACAATATGTTTGCGTAGTAGCAATTTAAATTGGTTCATGTGAATCACTATGTATGCATCGATCAGATTGGTGTCAGGATACTGTGTCTGGTTTGGACATCATGCTACTTGTCTGCGGCATGATGCCACAGTGTTAGACATCAATGTAAACTGTTACAATTCAGACGTCGTAGCAATATGACTGTACAAATCTTTACGTACGTTCACAAAATCCAAATCACACACACAGACACATACAAACACTGTATACCGACGATAGCCAGAACATATTTCGGAGATTCATTCTCAACTTAAACATATGTAGCGACAGATCCGGTAATCTAGAAGTTAGAGCGTAATCCTCAGAAGCGGGAGGTCGTGGGTTCGATCCCGTCCGAGTCATACCAACGACTTACAAAAATGGTACAAACAGCTGCCTCGCTTGGCGCTCAGCATTAAGAGGTTAGTGTCAGGACTAGTCCGCCTGGTGTCAGGATAATGTGACTGGGTGAGACATCATGCTACATGTCTGCGGCATGATGCCCCAGTGCTAGACATTGCTATAAACTGCCTCACTGCAGACGTCGTAGCGATATGACCGAATTTTTTAAAGCTACGTTTAAAAACCTAATCACATACACAAATATATCTAGCATTTATCATTACGGGCCCTGTACAGCTGTTATTCTGCATATGGTCTTTAACATAAATGAACACCAAAAGGACGATGTACAGCCCTGTCCACACATTCCAGACAAAACATTGTTTAAAGATATTTTTTTAAAAAGCATACATTTGATATAACATTATGTTTAAGTTCTCCAGTGCACACCGAAAGAATTCCAGAAGTCAAACGTCAGTTTTAATTAACTGATGGATTGTCAAAAACTGCCCAACGTATATTTAGATTCGGTGTGTGTTATCCCTGACATCGTGGTAAAATATACCGACCAGTCATTAATGAAAATTTATATTGATTGCAATAGTCGTTGAAAGTAATAGGATTTTTTCCAGTATATGATCACAATTGCGACCAATCAGAGAAAAATGGGTTATGGCTTCCACTCTCTTTCTAATTTTTGAATAAATGATGACAACGAAAATGTGGATCTATGGATTATACTGAGTCAAATTCGAAAGTATAACTGCTGATTTTAATTTTTTTGATAAAAGAAAAGTGCCACCCATGGGCAATATTTACTTATCCCTAGACAGTCACAATCTATTGTCCCCATAAATTCCCCATGTTAAATTCCCCTTGTCCGTAGGGTACAAACACACAGAATTAATATTAAAAAGTCACACTGTCGGTAGGGTATTCCCATTCAGTACTAACAAGCTTGTGCTATGGATGTAAAGCTCTGCATAAGAAAAATAGAACGAAAAGCGTATCCAAGTATCATACTCAAACAGTGAATAAACGTTGAATGCAGATATTTCCGAACAACTATAGTTACCGAAAGAATTAATAAAAACTATGTCATCTTCTTGCAAGCTACTAAATGTTAATTTGTGCTCATGTTTAGAACAGTTTTCCGGTTCTTGTTCCGGTTCTTAACATATCGATTATTACAACATGTTGTACAAGTCATTACGTTATCCATTAATCTACTGTAAAATAAATTACGTTATCTATATGTCTACTGTACAAGACATTACGTTATCTATATGTCTACTGTACAAAGCATTACGTTATCTATATGTCTACTGTACAAGACATTACGTTATCTATATGTCTACTGTACAAGACATTACGTTATCTATATGTCTACTGTACAAAGAATTACGTTATATATATACCTACTGTACAAGACATTACGTTATAAATATGTCTACTGTACAAAACATTACGTTATCTATATGTCTACTGTACAAGAAAGTACGTTATCTATATGTCTACTGTACAAGACATTACGTTATCTATATGTCTACTGTACAATGAATTACGTTATATATAAGTCTACTGTACAAGACATTAAGTTATAAATATGTATACTGTACAAGACATTACGTTATCTATATGTCTACTGTACAAGAAAGTACGTTATCTATATGTCTACTGTACAAGACATTACGTTATTTATGTCTACTGTACAAGACATTACGTTATCTAAAAGTCTACTGTTCAAGAAAGTACGTTATTTATATGTCTACTGTACAAAGAATTACGTTATCTATATGTCTACTGTACAAGACATTACGTTATCTATATGTCTACTGTACAAGAAATTACGTTATATCTATGTCTAGAGTACAAAGAATTACGTTATCTATATGTCTACTGTACATGAAAGTACGTTATCTACATGTGTACTGTACAAGAAATTACGTTATCTATATGTCTACTGTACAAGTAATTACGTTATCTATATGTCTACTGTACAAGGAATTACGCTCTTCGTTATTAATAGCCAAGCCAACAGTAATGCGACAAAGGGTTATTCCCCTAAACTCATTGCTAAAGAAAGAAATGAAGTCATTACTGCGCAGCGAAATTGCACATAATGTTAGTTGCATTATCTAATACACTTTACTTGATACCACCATGTTTTGAACTATGCACTTTACAGTCCTGTTTAAAAAACCGTCAAATCGAAACATATATTGACATTAATAAACATTAATAAAAATTAGAGATAATAATAATAATAATAGTAATAATAATAATAATAATAATAATAATAATAATAATAAAAACCGCAATAAACAAAACTGACGTAAAATCTCAAGTTTATCTATACAAAGTTATTTTAACAACAACAGTAACAACAACAGCAACACTAATAATACAATTAACGATCACAAGAGTTGGTTTTATTGGTGGGTATAATATTTCTGATATCATTATTCTGACATTAAACATTGCATAAAAAGAAATTTGATTTTGTTCGCGCACGCTGACTATTAAATTCACATTAAAACAAAACTTTCAAGAATTAAATGGAACGTTATTTACTTGTTAAAATATTGATTTCACTTGATGATTTTATACATTTGTGATATACATTAATGAACAGACTTATTTAGACAAATTATAACAATCCTGTGTACAAGCAAAATTAAATCATGATTGCAAATTTATTTGCTAAAGTTCAGTTGTTAAATAAATTAGTGTATTGTAAGTTGGAGGAGATTTATATTTAGAATTCACTGCCATTCAGAATTTACCTCCAACTGTAATCAGCTAATGCTGTTCGGAATTTGGTGGCCTACACCAATGTCTGTAAAGTATGTGACGTAATGATATGTACGACTGCATAGTCCATAACACGCTTTCCTAATGGCATCGTATGTACGTGTGCGTGATCCATGCGGTTCAAGGAATGACAGCTGCTTCATCGCACAGTGTCGTGTACTTTCAGAAATAGCCAATCGAGCTTGCATAATTCATATAATTGTTTGTTGTTGATGTTTTCTTGCTCTTTATATTTTAAATTTATTTTTAATTCAATTAAAGTATGAATAAAATTAATACTAAGGTCGATTACGTTGGATTAAACGTTGTTACTCATCCGTGACAATCTTTAGGATTAGCTTTCTTCATCCTTGTATATCATCAAAGTTCTTTCATAGGCTTTCAAAAACCAAATGGTTCACTGTTTTGTGCCTGGAAAGTGCGAAGAGACTAATTAAAGTGGCTAATGACCTATCTTATTTGACACTTGTCGACAGAATTAAAATTCCATTCCTTTCAAAAATTATGCAAAACCATAACCTGTCTGAAAGACTATCTTTGCGTCCAAATAGTGTGTGTCCATTAATTGTTTTTTAACGCAAAAATCGATAAAAACAATAGTGAATATCTAGATTATACTCAGTTTTGTCAACTTATTAGGTTAGTTGTGCGGAAGGGGGTGGGGTGGAGCTTGGGCTAATTATTTCACTTTATCATTGTTTCTGATTTCAATATTTACTAACTACGCTAATATGTGTTTGTTTTTTAACTTCAGACGTAACGACCACACTTAAATAGTTCATTTTTTGACCGTGATTAGTTGATGTTTCCTAAGTGTTCGGAATTCCTCAACTATTGTCTACGAATAGAACTATATGCTGGTTTTGGAAATCTTATTATACAGTCCTTTCCCCTGTAAATATGTTAACATTTTCAAAAGCATAAAGTAAAACGAATATTAAATATAATTATAATGATGCATGTTGGGTAACGTCTGAAACAAGAGACTGGTATGCAAACGTAACCCTCGACAACAGTGTTGCAAATATGTCCGATACCTTATGGTCCCATTCAAAATCTAAAACCACATCTGACCGTATCATTGTAGAAAGTGAGACAGTTGTACAAAAAAGAGCACAATAATATATTAGGATTGAAAATGCAGTATATTGTATTTATGTCAAACGTATTCTCAAAGACCATAAGTTATTTATGTTCATAGGCAAGGAAAGAGATGGAGTTTTGTATATTACTATCATCTAACAGATACAAACGGGTGACATTCAACAAGTATATATGCTAACTGAAAAACAGCAGCGTAACACCGTAAAGTCTAATTTCAGGTGTGACAATTTTTTCCACAATCTGTGACTTTAAATACATACATACAGCATTTTGTTTTGTTTTACACTGTTGCAAAACGGTCGCATTTTCCCAGTAATTTATCAAATGCACCGTCATGTGATATATCATCACTGAAACTGACATTATTCATTAAAAGGCCGCTGACGCTGCATATAATATACAAGCCTTTAATATCACGATTAAGTTCCACATAAATATATTATTCACTAAGCAAATATGTGGATAGAGTAACTCATTAATAAACATCATTACTCACATAGAAAGACGCAGAAGTTATCGGAGCCCACTCGTCGCAAAAATATTGCTTGGCACACAAATTAAAAGTCATAGTAACAACATATCGCTGAATGTTCCTATCGAATAGGGTTCTGAATGTGGTCCAGTGATTTTTCAGGCAAAGTCTTCTTAGCATCTAAGAAAAGAAACAATCATACAGTGGACTACCGATAATTAAATGCACCAGATTTCGTATATATAAAGTATGCTCTTGTATTCATTTACAGACCAAAGGCATACAATGCTTACGTGGTTGCAGACTTCAAGAAATAAAATGTGATAATGTGTTTGACGATTATCTGTGTTATGTATACATGATTTTTAACATCAACAAGGACGGTTGAGACGAATGACCAGCGGTATTTTATGAGCTCTGGACATGAAACAACATTATAGTGGAACTTCATAATTTCGTTTGGTAGATATAGAACATTATGTTATTCATTCAAAACAACCTGTTAAGAGTCTATGCTCTTAAAATAAGAAACATAAAACAGTAAAAATTAGTGTGTGTGTGTGTGTGTGAGAGAGAGAGAGAGAGAGAGAGAGAGAGAGAGAGAGAGAGAGAGAGAGAGAGAGAGAGAATGAGAGTAAGACAGCCATTTCTATAATACTATCGTTATTTTCTATAATGTACATCATCATGGCAGAAGACTGAGATTTTATATCAAACATAGGAAGTTTGCTTCTTTAATAACTCATGGATATATGAAATGACCTAGGTAATCATTCAACATGGTGATTATCATTCATCTCAACCGTCTTTGTCGATGTTAAAAACCAAGTATACATACCACAGATAATCGTCAAACACATTTGCACATCGTATTCCTTAAAATCTGCAACCATGTATCTGCACAAAACGTGTGGGTACTCGCTTATTGGTTTGGTTTTAAAAACTCGTTTGACAAATGATCGAGACAGTAAACAGTAAACGCGTTTCCTTTACTGATGCATATCCACATGGTCCTATATTATATTTCCATGTACAAAGTCTCTATTTTGCAATCACATAAAAGATTTGAAATTATAATCAAAGCTTGAAATTATTACCTATTGGAAACAAATTTTAAAGTTAAATCTGTGTTGTAAAGAGAAGATGACATTATCTCGTGGTTTGTTAATCACGCCTCCCTCGCCTCCATTAAATTCTCAAAAGGTAATATTACAATTATAAATGAATTATATCACAGTTAGAAACAAAACATATGTATAAATTCCACACGTTAGCATATGTGAGATTAAAGGAACAGTTCTAGATTTGATATGTGACCCTGTCGAAATAACTGGTTTAAGCTAAAGGTTATCTCAGCAACAGTACAGTGTAGATTTATGTATATTAAAACCGAGGAAATGGTTATTTTCGGTGGAATTCAGAAGGAAGACGGTGTCAGTAACAAATGGAATGCTGTGTTGATGCCTTTCGTTGTTAATTTGAGACTTATTTGTCTCGGGGAAATACGAAATGAGAGCGAAGGATCTCACATTTGTTTAACAACAAAAGAGAATAATCAGTAATAGGGACAAAATGCAATGTTACGGATATGTATACTGATACAAATCACAGTGAGTTCATACATTGAATAATGTACACTTTCATGATGACGACGTTGATGACGACAATGTAAAGGATTACCACAATGATGATATAAGTTATACTAACATCATTAAAGTATTGTTTTCCTTAAATGACCCAAGTTAAATATGTGCAGAGGACACAATTGTGTGTTTACATAGTTGTTATGCATATGAAAGAGAGAGAGATAAAGACTCACAGACAGAGAGACAGACAGAGACAGAGACAAACATACAGACATACAGATAAACAGAGACATACAGACAGACTGATAAGGAGATGGCCAGTAATACCATATATAATGTCAAAGTTAATCAGTTAAGGATATTACAGAGAAATAGACACAACTTCGAACATGTGTTTACCATTAAGTGTCTTCCTTGATATACTCTTTGTAACAACGTAGATTATGTGGTTATAAACATATATCGCTCCTGATACGCTGGCCACTACCTGATAGGTATTTACAATTAACTGTACGGTAACCAATTGTAAAGATCTGACGCGTGTTGCAGATGTGACTGGTTTCAAAACTGACTTATGTATAGTTGCCTTTTTCCGACATGATGCTGGGAGTAAAATCTCCACACCAAATAAAAAAAGTTAAGTAAAACAAATGTTTAAGGAAACCAGCAAATAATATCAGCAGTATGCTACTTATGTACGTATACTATGCTACGTATATACCTATGCTATGTATGTATGCTATGGTACTTATGTACGTATAATATGCTACTTATGTATGTATAATATACTACTTATGTACGTATAATATGCTACTTATGTACGTAGACTATGATACTTATGTACGTAAAATATGCTACTGATGGACGTAGAATATGATACTTATGTACGTAGACTATGATACTTATGTACGTAAAATATGCTACTAATGGACGTAGAATATGATACTTATGTACGTAGAATATGCTACTTATGTACGTATAATATGCTACTTATGTATAATATGCTACTTATGTACGTATAATATGCTACTTATGTACGTATAATATGCTACTTATGTATAATATGCTACTTATGTACGTATAATATGCTACTTATGTACGTATAATATGCTACTTATGTATAATATGCTACTTATGTACGTATAATATGCTACTTATGTACGTATAATATGCTACTTATGTATAATATGCTACTTATGTACGTATAATATGCTACTTATGTACGTAGAATATGCTACTGATATACATAGAATATGCTACTTATGTACGAATAATATGCTACGTATGTACGTATGATATGCTACTTATGTATAATATGCTACTTATGTACGTATAATATGCTACTTATGTGCGTATAATATGCTAATTATGTACATCAACTATGCTATTAATGAACACAATGCTACATATGTACGTATAATTTGCTACCTATGTACATATGCTTAAGTAGTCTCTTGTTTCCGAGCTATCTGTACAGTAAACACGTTTATGATGAAACCTGCAACTCCAAATATTCGTTTTCTCCATATTATATTGCAAACATAGTTCACTGTTTTTTAGGTATGTGAATTTACTTCCTAATAGCTTAAATTATGCTGTGTCTTTGTTCTAAAACAATGTTTATTGTAAATTACTTTTCGTGTTGCTGTATGCTGAGACCAGAAATGGTCTTCGGAAGTATACATGCATTGTTTTAAGTGACGCAGCTTCCTCAACCAGTCTGTGCACTTCAATCTGACCTTCTTCGCTTGTCCAATGCAAAGAAATTGATTCCTTGACAGCTGTTTTTACACAAATATATTGTTTTCCTCTAGCATTTATCAAGATACTTGCTACATTAAGTAATTTGTGTATATTTGAATAATGTAACGTATTGCAATTTTACATGTCCATATTATTTACGTCTATACCTGGAGGCGGGAATAGACTTTTTTACCAATGACCCATTACCTCCTATGGACAAGCCATGTAATGCATGGCTCAGAGTAACTTTTGTAGGGGACGTCAGAATTTGTATCCAGAATTTTGTTGATGAAGTCCACATTGCTACTTAGAGGGAAGAAAAGTATCTTTAATAATTTTTTAATTTTCTCATAATGTGGTTCAGATATACCGGACAAGCGGTGCATTTGTGAATGAGTAGAAGTTTAACGCAAACTGATCTGAATACAATTTAAGTCCAATACACAATATTGGTCAATAAATACCTACTATGATACTGCTTTGCATCATATGTTTGCGTAATGGGCTTGTACCTGGACATGTAAATTAACCAAGGTTAACATCGAGTGCTCCCTCATATAGAGTGACAGACAAAGAGAGTGACAGACAAAAAGTCATTTATTTAAATAATTTTGAGAAAATAAAATACGCTCTTTCAAACAATACCGTAATAATGCACTCTAGTTCGTACCAAACCATAACACAAATCGATCACAAAAAACATCATAATGCAAGAAACAATTTTGTCAACAAGAATTTACCATTTATTCCAGTTTTCAACCCACATTGTCGAATGTTGGTTTAGCATATCTGCTTGTCTATTAGAATATATTTTTATCTAAACTAGCAAAACCATTATCCTTTCTGCTGCATTGCAGCATGTATTTATTACATGTGTAAAGCAATTAGACATAGTGACATTATGCATATATAAGGAATGATGGGTTCTTTACTCTCAATATTTCATACAAATGTTGTTGTCAGGAGAATCAGTCAGATGTAACATTCATCAAAGAATAATATAGTAAAACGCGATTTATAAAAATTGAGGCCTACTCCTACATAGACATTTACCACAAAAAAGGGGGGGGGGTCATATTTCAAAGAATGAAAATCTGGCTATATGTGTGCATTATTTAAAGTCTCTGGTTTCAAGGCGTTGTTTAGAGCGAGGTGGGTGAGATAAATCTGACAATGCCAAGAGACGGAAAAATCACTGCTCATTTTTTTAATGCGTGGTGCTCTATATTAATGTGGGAAGGAGAAACTCATCAACCCAACAGCTTTAAACTAAGCTCTGCAACGTTGAGCTGAGCAAAATATTTCACTGGTATATTGACATTAGGCATGTGCGTTAATCTGGCAAAATATTTGCACGTCCATAAGCACACGGGGAATTTGGGATACTGTCAACGTGTGCGAGCATTGGTACTTGACTTAATGTAAGTACGATACTGTAGCGTATCTTCTACGCTTGAACAAATGAATACTTCAAACTTATTTTGCTAAAGGATACCACACACACACATATACACACCCACACATTTATATATATATATATATATATATATATATATATATATATATATATATATATATATATATATATATATATATATATATATATATATATATATATATACAAATGATATTTCTTTCATAAGTCATGTATATTGTCAGTCCATGAAGGTGATGAGAATTTACAAAACGAAAATGGGGGGGGGCGATGTGACGTTTACAAGCAAATTTGGTTGATAACAACACATAAAAAAGTCATCATTTGATCTCGTAGTACCCAAATCTCTATGTTTAACTCGTGGCTTCGTCGCCCGTAAAACATGTATTCGGTACCACATGATGGAATATATAATACATTCAGGAATTTTAAGAAAGTATGATTGTAAAGGTATATGTGCTTCTATTTTTGGGGTAGGGTGCTTCCAATTTATTTATATTATTATAGAACACCGACCCTGGCTCGTTTTGTCAGAAATTGAAGTTGTGAGAGACGCAAAGCTTTGAGCCCCATGTCAAAAGTGCTGACAGTTAAAATAATGAATGTACAAATTGAAATTTAAATAACAACAATTTAATATGATTCAAACAGTAATCTCAAAAATACAATTCAGCTAATATCATATCACTTCACCAAGTAACGGCCTAGTTAATCCTTTGAATTAGTGTTGTTACGTGCTTAGGCCCGAATAAACAGTAGCATAGAAAGAGTGAAAATAACAAGCTTGTAAAAACTTAATAAACAATTTACTGAGCATAAATATTTTCCAGAAAAGAAAAATAAAATTACGGTTTTAAGAATCAATTCGAAAATTAATCCAAAAATAATTCAAAATATTATCCACTAGAGAAATTGCAAAAGTCCTGGTAATTAAATGTCCAAATAATTCTAAGTTCGAATCCCAGCGAAGTATCCAATATGGAAAACGACGTCACTTGATGAAGTCAGTTCTTTTTAATAAAATTATATGAGCACAATTCTT
Organism: Unio delphinus; assembly: GCA_029339505.1. Taxonomy (NCBI): domain Eukaryota; kingdom Metazoa; phylum Mollusca; class Bivalvia; order Unionida; family Unionidae; genus Unio; species Unio delphinus. Next base: position 4,362,992 of record JAQISU010000152.1, read on the forward strand.
TTCCAGATAAATAACATAACAACTCCTCTTGAATCCAAACGAATTGACATATTTCCAGTACAAGGTTATTAAAATAATTCAAAACAACACACAACTTAGTATTCTAAAAGCCCAACTTCTACTGAATAGCTCGCTCCAAAACATAGTTTATATACATGTTTTTACGTAAACAAGAAAGGGGTCACGAGATCTTCTAGAATCTTTCAGAACAAATTTACGTTCAAAAACTCACGTACCCACCGTATGACCCAACTAAAAATAGAAAGATGTTTATATAAAGCTCCATAATGTCCTTGCAACCAACCAATCATTTTAAACGCTTGTTTACAAATCTGAAGCCAGGTCAGAAATGAGGTCAACACCTGTTGTTTATTCTTAAGAGTACATGTCATCCCACTTTCTAAAAATAATATCTCCCAATGAATGAATCTTAAACTTAAAATGTCAAATGTGAATCTGACAAACAAACAATTAAAAAAAATGACTCACATCAAATACACTTAACAATATATTTGATTCAAAATATACATCGTTTGCGTAATGAATAATTTGAGGATTATATTTGTAGCATTACTTTCAAATATCTTTCGAAACATTTCGAAAATGTATTGCTTTTTTATCCCAAATATAATGATAATTTTCTAACAACGGAAACTGCGTACACCTGCATTAGTTACTTGATTGCAAGCATGAGGCAAATATTTAAACAATATCCGTGTCATAAAAATTTAACTATATCAGGTATTATATTAACCATCAAATATTTAAATTGTTGTACTTGATGAGATGTTCCATACAAATATTTATAGCACTGTACATAATTGTATGCGCCATACAACTAATACTTGTGCCATAAAACATTTATTGGGTTATATTTAATTAGAATATCTATTTTGCAAATATGTTGAATGATTCATAGTGGTTTTTTTAGTGCAATTTGTATGATTTTGTAGCATCGTACTATATCATCTTGAATCTGTTTACCTTAAGTAATGTCTGTTGAAAAGCAAACAGATGGTCAGTCATGCATGCTCTGATATGTGCAAAATACGTTCAATGATACCTAATAGCATTAGAAATATAACATGATCTGTTCACTTTACATATACTGTATTCAGTTTAATATTTTTGATAGTACATGTTGATACTTCCTTACATCTGGAAGTGAAACATGTGCCAACGCTATATGAGTCAAGAGTATTTGGCGCAACTCCTTTCAAAATCAACTAGCAAGACCGTGTCCCACACATGTACCATCAGCGGTGCAAACGCCGCCTTCGAAGGGAGAGACACATCCGATACATTGAGGATGGGAGGTTATCAAGGTACATCCAATATGGACAGCTGACAACCGGCACCATAAGAGACGGCCACCAATCAATCCATTTCAAGGATCTGTGCATGAGGGACATGAATACATGGGACATTTTTGGCGATGGCTAGTAAGTGCTGGCCGAGGACCGATGCACTTGGAGAATGACGGCAAGGAAGTGCATGGCATTCGCTGTTGCTTGGAGACACCATCTTTTTTGCAGAGAAACGTAAGTTAATGAAGAGCGCAGCATTAACCCCAGTAGCTCAGATCTCCCAGTATATCTGCACCAACTGTACTTGGGACTGTCTCTCGCGCCTTGGCCTGCACAGCCAAATTCAGACGATGAAGAAGTACCAGTGACAGACGACACCTCATAGGTACTATTTCGCATGGTTTCCTACGACTGATCCGCCGATGATTATGATGAAAAGTTAACACATCACTTTATTTAGTTACTTCTTTTGAAAACGTCTATTGGATTATTGAGCAGTATTCTGTTTACATTTTCGCTTCGATCTTATTTAACTATTTTTTATTTAATATTTAATATTGTTTTTCATTAATGCTAACAAAATTGTTGCAGGTGATTTTCGAATCGACTGCCCAAAGAGATTTCGGAAAAATCATCACATCTTTTTGAGAAGAATAATTTGCACACTAGGCTCGTTATCTCATGCATCATATCATGAGCTGATAAATGGTGCTAAATGGGTGGGGTGGGCGATAATCCTGTATCATATAAACCAATAGTATTTTAATGTTTTGCTTCTATAAGTAATAAAGCAGCACATTTCGCCGACAAATGAGGACGCAAAGCGGTTTTCTAAATAACAGAATGTTATCAGTACCAAATCACAGTATTTTAAAACTATTTCAAGCGATACAATATTTTTTTTAAAAATATTTGATAAGGTTCCAAGTTAATAACGCTACAAAATAAAAAGCAAAATATATGGACACAAATAGATAACATTAAATATGGAATTTCTCATTCTTGTCATTATCATTGCACATTAAGAGGATGAAGAAACAACAGGCTGATACAATTGAAAATTGTTGTCATCCAAGCGGTTTATAAAATAATGTCTACTTGTCCTAAACCTAAGTGTTTACATCTATAATACTATTGGTATTTCACCATCTACATTATGCAGAGCAACTATGTAAAGAAAACATGCCTGATATCAATTCCAAGAATGATACAAGCCTGATAAACCTGCGTCACCAATGTATCCATGTCGTTTACTAGAAAAACAATAATTGCTGAAAAAGTGTACCCCATAGCAGATTTACAAAACCACCTGAACGGAGAACGTTAAGCATACTCTCTAGGCAGTAGGTCATTTTACTCTCGCTGGGAAATAAGAAATGTGATGCTACCCGTAATATGCATGAAGAGGAGAAATTAAAATTAACAGTCATACGAAATACGCTAGTCATGTGGTTAAGTAGATTATACTATGAACATTTCATACATAAAGATGATACAATATATAAATGTCCTTATTTCATTTTTAGATCGAACTCTGACACATGATGAACTGGTCGTTTCTAGTGATTTTGATTATTGCGGTACATTGGATCCAAACAGAAAATAGCAATACCTCAAAAATGGATGTACCATCAGAGTGGATGATTGGGAATAAAAAGTGTCGGCCTGACAACAAGTGCGGATTTCATGGAAACACTACATATAGCTGGTGCTACACTAACGATACCCATTGGGGTTATTGCTGCACTGGACCATGCACTAAGGGGGGTGACACAACTAACTACACAACTTACCTGTGGTGTGAATCTGGTGCATCATGTCGTACATTTCAAAAGTAAACTAAATTCATATTTTTTTCATATTGTACATTTTCGAAGATAAAGACAGGTGTGTATCTTTTTTATATATAGTATATAACCATGTTACATGAGTAAACGGAGTGTCACACGCATCCACTACGTCTATTCATCCAAGATTATCTTGCAACATAATACAGGTAATTAATATCCAAAAAATCAAAGTTCAGTCATGAATATGGTGATTATTATCATTATCAACATCAATTAAGTATAGCGAGTTTAGCAAGACTAGTTGCACTTTAGCCAACATGTATTGACTAAGTAATGAATTCAGTTACTTCGGAACACAACTATTCATACAAATCGGGAGGACAATGGATATAAATAAATCACATAAATCCAATAGTAATTGAGTAGACATTTTCCGATTAATTAAGACTAATTACTATTTCGTAGTTAGTTTTGGGATGTCATAATTACATCAATAAATGTGTTTATAACGTATCTGGGCAAGGCAAAGAAAATGGTAAAAGTCTTTACAGTCAGTTTTTTATTTTGTAACTGGTTGAATCATCATCAGATCGTCCAGCCACAAAATAAATCTAAGCCACAAACTTTGCGATACTCTATAAATATACATAAACTCTTGAGCCCTTTAGGCAACTTTGTATCTATCATCAGCACACCAGTTGTAAAACAGTATATGCCACATACGTCATGTTAGAAACATCAACGATAAGGATGAATTTTGGACGTTGACGAGAGATTATTTTTAAATTCACACACACACACACACATATATATATATATATATATATATATATATATATATATATATATATATATATATATATCTTTTTTCGAATTGGACAGAAAGACAGACAGACAAACATATACATATATACATTTTATTATTATATATTTTTGTTTGTGTGTGTGAGTGTATGTGTGTATATGCGATTTGGATATATAACGTGGATAATTAACGAAGCATTAATACATTTTCAGTAATAGCAAGCATATCTTTTAAATCCGGTTGATGCATACACAGTCAATATAATATATAATAATCAAAGACAGACATACGGATAGACATACCGATCAATCTATATATCTATCTATATGTCTATGTATGTATGTATGTATGTATGTATGGATGGATGGATGGATGGATGGATGGATGAATGTATGTCTGTCTGTCTGTCTGTCTGTCTCTCTGTATCTATCTATCTATCTATCTATCTATCTATCTATCTATCTATCTATCTATCTGTAATGTTATTTGTTATTGAAGCATAACTGTTGAAGGCATAATGTGGAATTTATGGATACAAGAATTCAATACAGCTTGGAAGGTGAGTAAAAATTTCCGTGAGAGTATATTTGCTATGGAACTAAAACCCTTAGCTTAAAACTTTCAAGTGAAATTTCAAAACTAATAAGATTAAGGCTTACACTATATCTTCCCATCTGACAAGATTACATTAAAATCGAAAGGTAATATGATGGTCGCATTTCTAAACAAGCTTATTTTGTGTTATACAAGTTCAGTCTCTGGAGGTTTTAATAATCCTCCCGCACCGGGGAAATATCCGTTTGGAGAGGTTCGCATTGCTTTGCTTTCGTCTGAGTCAATCCATATATCATAGTTTGAAGCAGTTACTTTGAGAGGCTATGATAATGTGGTAGGCACTGGAATTAACTTTCTTCTATTACGCCGTATCTCTATTTCTCCTTCTTCAGTTAATACCACGTATGAACGAGGTGTAGATGCCTCAGATTTATTTCTCCCTGATGAAATTTGATCTTTAATCCATATTTTATTCCCTACCTGAAGATTTGTTCATATTTCGGGCGTGGTGTCGACGATATTAAATTATATTTTGAGTTTTCTTTTGATAGTTTTCTGAATTCTTCAGTTATATTAAATCTGGCCATTTCGGCTCCAAGTTGTTTGGGTCCATTTGCAAAGTAGTTGGCAATTTTCATTCCCATCAATAATTTAGCACGGCTGTATCCATTTGGTAATGGTGTTGCACGATATGTCAAAAGAGCTATGAAAGGGTCGTTTGCTTTTTCATACATTATTTTAATTGTTTGAACAGCTCTCTCGGCTAGACCATTGCACTGTGGATATTTCGGACTATTTGTAATATGCCTGAATCCATAACATTTCGCAAAATCTTTGAGTATTGCGGATGTGTATTGTAGACCATTACCTGAACCTAATACTTCTCGCATACCATGTCGCGCAAAGATTGATTTGAGATGATTGACAATTGCTTTAGAACATCTGCCGTGCTATTTTGCTATTTTGATGTATCGTGAAAAATAATCAATCACAAGAATATATGTTTGACCATTCAGTTCAAACAAGTCTGAAGCGACTCTTTGCCAAGGTAGACTTGGAAATTCATTGGTATCATTGGTTCAGAACAGAAATAAAACTGAAATTAACATGAATGGCCATGCATAACAGTATTAAAAATATATAATAATAATACATACATACATACATACATACATACATACATACATACATACATACATACATACATACACACATACATACATACACGTTGTTACTTTACTCATTTCAAACGCTCTCACACACAGATACAAATATTTAAGTTATGCAGTACTTGGTGTATTTTCGAGAACATTAACGTCTTATGTACATATGGCTGGTCACATCTATTTTACTACCAATGCATACTCATATATTCGTATGAACTGGAAGGAACTTACAAACAACAAGTTTAAACTGGTTTACGGCAAATAAAACATGGATACATTGACCTCATAATTGTAGCCTTTGTCTCACCCCATATCTATATTCGCTTCAGTATGACGTCATTGTTTGGATACATATATATTGCTGGTGATGCAAATAAACGACAGATCAAGTGACATATACTGGATATAGAACCTTGTAAAACATTTTCAAGATCCGAGCAAGCGTCCAATTAAGTACTCCATAGACAGGAAATTGACAGTCAACGTAATAACAAGCAAAGAAGAAAGGTAAGAATTTATTTTGAAAATTCTAATATTATACATGATAATTTCAATACATTTCCGTCATCGAATATTTCATTTTCTGATCGATAATTGGACCGAAGTTTAAGGCTTAGTAGAAATATTTCCTTGCTGATCAATGTTGGTGTAAAATTGTACATATTCGATATGACATTCTATTGGACATTTATTACATTAGCGGTCTCTCCTTATATCTCCCTCTCTCTCACTCCCTCTCTCAACCTCACTCGCTTTCTTTGTGTCTGTCTCTCTATATGTTAATCTCTGTTAATTTTGGTCTCAGACGAAAAAGAGTGAACCACACATCAGAAAACATGTAGGAACATAGTAACTATAATATGATACAAATGGCTTAGATGCCAAATCTTTCCAATTGAATCAGCCTTATATTTCGTACAAAATGGTTTGCAGAATTATCACCTAGAAGAAGGCCCGTGGCAGAACTGTGAACATTATATGATGTCAATAATAACCATTCGACGTGAAATTTTAGGCATACATTAGGTGTTGGGCTGTAAAATTGTTCTTTTGATATGAACTGCCATTGACTTCTTTGGTAAGGTGAAAACATTTCGTTTGCATATATTTAATAAAACTATCCAAACTAAAGTACGTTTTCACCTCACTTGTGTAATTTTGTTTTATGACTGTTTAGTTTATACTTATCTGGTGATTCCGGCATTAAACGATTGGATACAAAGCGATCACTTCCATACATCAATTTACATGTCCTGATTAAGAACGCAATTAGTCGGTATGGCTCTATTTAGACGTGCACATATATGCAAGTACCAGCCGCCAAGTGTCATCTAACAAAGGTTGCCAAATGTGGGAGACACACAATTTATCTCTACACGTAGGAGTACAACAAGTGATATGTTCATCTTGCGTCAGTACTAGAATATCCAATCGGGTTCGCGCAAGTGCCACATATGTGGTACGTTGGGGGTTTCAACCCAGGCCGAGCTATACCATTTACGTTACTCTTAATGATACCAGCTGCTGTTACACCTTTCGTTCATCTTTCAGAGCACATAATAACCGAAATATTGTCAACGGAATACGATCCTAAGTTAATACATGTATTGACTGAATTTAAACAGTGGACCCTATATACTTAAATGACTTATGGGAGACACTGATGTGAGCAACTATTTAAAATCAATCAAGTAAAAAAGTTTGATGTGCGATTCTAATGAAAGAAAATCGGCACTATTTGTCTAATAAACAATGAAATCCTATAGAACTGTTTATACAATCTTCGGTCATATGTTAATCAATAGCCTCTATTTAAACACAGATACATTCTATCTTGCAAGAATAATATGTAATGGACGAATATATAATGCTACGATGTCACTGACTCACTCTCTTTCACTATATCCTTCTTACTCTCTGTATCTCGCTCTCTCTATAAGTCTGTCTGTATGTCTGTCTCTCCCTCTCTCGGGATGTGCGTTTAAATATGTCTTTCGCAATTGTATAGTCGTTTATTCAACACTGCTTTCGATATGAACTTTGTATTGAACTGACCACGATACTCTTTGCAAATGTAAAATCAAAATATTCTGTTCTGATCTGATCATGATGCATAAACTGAGTTGTCACCAAATCGCATCAGACATATCCATGATCCATTGGTGCACAGATCCGTTACGAGCATATCTGAAAAATGTAATTTATTGCGTACTGTCGCGTCTGAGGCAGACGCACGGTCCTCTAAGGAATCAGCGTAGTCGATACCTGAGGAATTACGTTGATGTGCTGTCAGGTTTTAAAGGGTTTTATATGAGTATTTCCGTTAATATCTGGAAATAAATCGACACATTAACCGAACACACTGCTATTAAAACTCATTTTTTCAAGTTGTTTATAAACAAGTTATCTAAGTGGACTGCTTTAAAATGGACCCTCGCTCTGAAAAAGATTGAGTGACAATATATCTGAAAATTATCCGTTATTAACGTCCAAAGGTGGTCGGTATCGATATCGGTTTAAGCTTGACGATTGTGGGGTACAACCATTAAGATGCTTTGTTAGAACAAGTATGTATATATATATATATATATATATATATATATATAATTGATTCAATGTATACATCGTTTGCGTAATGAATAATTTTATTCTTATATTTGTAGCATTCATTTCAAATATCTTCCGAAACATTTCAGAAATGTATTGCTATTTGATCTCAAATTTAATTATAATTTTCTAACAATATAAGATGCGCACACCTGCAATAGTTGCTTCATTGCAAGCATGAGACAAATATTTAAACAATATCTGTGCCATACAAATTTAACTCTATCAGTTATTATATTAATATACAAATATTAAAATGGTTGTACTTAATGAGATGTGCCATACAAATATTTATAGTAGTGCACATAACAGTATGTTCCATTCAACTATTCATTGTTATTTGGTTATATTTAATTATAAGATCTATTTTCCAAATACGTTAAATGATTCATAGTGTTTGTTTTAGTGCAATTTGTATAATGAATTTGCAACATCGTACTGTATTATCTTGATTCTGTTTAATTTAAGTAATTTTTGTTTAAAAGCAAACAAATAGTCAGTCATGCATGCTTTGATATGTACAAAATACTTGCAATGATACCTAAGAGCATTGGAAATAAAATATGATTTGTTCACTTTACATATAGTGTATTCAGTCTAATATTTTTCGTATTACAAGTTAATACTTCCTTACATATGGAAGTGAAACATGTACCAGCGCTATATGAGTCAAGAGTGTTGGCGCAACTCCTTCCAAAATCAACTAGCAAGACCGCGTCCCACACATGTACCATCTGCAGTGCAAACGCCGCCTTCGAAGGGAGAGACACATCTGATGTATTGAGGATGGGATGTTATCAAAGGATATCGTATATGTACACCTGGGAACCCGCAACATAAGAGACGGCAACCAATCAATCAATTGCAAGGATCTGTGCATAAAGACAGGGGACATTTTTGCCGATGGCTAGTACGTGCTGGCCGAGGACCGATGCACTTGGAGAATGACGGCAAGGAAGTGCATGGCATCCGCTATCGCTTAGAGACACCATAATTTGGCAGAGAAACGTAAGCAAACGAAGAGCGTGGCATCAACCCCAGTAACTCAGACCTCCCAGTATATCTGCACCAACTGTACTTGGGACTGTCTGCACAGCCAAATTCAGACGATGGAGAAATACCAGTGACAGACGACACCTCAAATGTGCTATTACGCATGGTTTCCTACGACTAAGCCGCCGATGATTACGATGAAATGTTAACACATCACTTTATTTGGTTACATTTTTCTATTCAAAAAAGTCTATTTGATTATTGAGCAGTATTATGTTTACATTTTCGCTTCGATCATATTTAAAATTTTGTAATTGCCCTCTTGGAATATTATATTTTATTAATGCTACCAAAATTGATGCAGCTGATGTTCGAATCGACTGCCCACAGAGAAATCGAAAAAATGATCACATCTTTTTGAGAAGGTTTAGTTGCACACAAAGGCTCGTTATGTCATACATCATATCATGAGCTGATGAATGCTGCTAAACGGGTGTGATGGGCGATACTCTTGTGTCACATGAACCAATAATGTTTTAATGTTTTACTTCTATAAGTAAAAAACCAGCACATCTCGCCGACAAATGAGGACACAAAACGGTTTCCCACATAACAGAATGTAATCGGTGTCAAAAGCACAGTATTTTAAAACTAGTTCAAGCGATACAATGATTTTTTATAAATATGTGAAAGGTTCCAACTTTATAACTCTACAAAAAAAAAAAAATATATGGATACATCTAGATAACATTAAATATGGCATTTCTGCTTCTTGTCATTATCATTGCACATTCAGACGATGAGGAGCCAACAGGCTGATCTAAGTGAAAATAGTTGTCATCCAAGCGGTTTTTAAGACACTCTACTTGCCCTAACCCTAAGTGTTTACATCTAGACTACTATTGGTATTTCACCACCTACATTATGCAGAACAACTATGTAACGCAAACATGCTTGATATAATTTTTAAGAATAACACAAGCCACAAGACAAATGTATCCGTGCCGTTTACTAGAAAAACAACAATTGCTGAAATAGTGTACTCAATAGCATGTTTACTAAACCATCTGAGCGGAGAATATTAAGCATACTCTCTAATTAGTAGGTCATAGTGCACTCGCTGGGAAATAAGAAATGTGATGCTAACTGTCACAGAATTAGGCGAAAATTGAATTTATTTTTTTCTTGAATTACAAACTAATCTCACCATTTTTTTTTGTTTCGTCGTACATGCGTTACCTGGGGTGAATAAGTGGTTTTCTCCAAGGTAAGCGGCGTGTAACAATTTGCATGTGCCTGACTTCGAATCACATGAAGTCCGGAACATTAGAATCACGGGGTGCACGGTAATTTTGCCGTGAGTTCTGCTCACCTATTTGAGGGTATATAAGGCAGAATATTTCTGATAAATATTACGGGACCAAAAGTATCTTATCACAGGAAAGATAGCTCGTCATTCTATCTCCAGCCAAAGGGGTGAGTGTTAAACTTATATTTCGTTTTATTGTGTATTTTTATTCAGTTTGTCATTTCATGTAATGATGCCTTTATTACAATGCAGATTTAAACGTGGAATATTTGGAATTACTAGTCACTATTAGACTTTAAATGCAATAGCGTAATCTAAGTTGTAGATTGTTTTAGAAAAAATCTATTATTAGTTTGGTCTCTTTATTGTAGCTGATATCGTAGCTGATATTGTAGCGTAGCATCTCTGAACGTATCTGATATCGTAACTGATATTGTAGCGGAGCATCTCTGAACGTATCTGATATCGTAGCTGATATTGTAGCGGAGCATCTCTGAACGTATCTGATATCGTAGCTAATATTGTAGCGGAGCTTCTCTGAACGTATCTGATATCGTAGCTGATATTGTAGCGGAGCATCTCTGAACGTATCTGATATAGTAGCTGATATTGTAGCGGAGCATCTCTGATATTGTAGCGGAGCATCTCTGAAATTGTTGCTGATTGTAGCTGAACGTCTCTGAACGTATCTGATTGAAGCTGAACGTCTCTGAACGTATCTGAATTGTATCTGAATGTGATTAATTGTGCCATTTGATTGTGAGATCAAATTGAGGTATGTGGCTGTCTGCCTGTCGGATTGTATGTCCGTCTACATCTGTCGTGATGTGTAAATATCCGGAAATCTAGAAGTCTGAGTGTCGGAGCTGTCTAGAGGTGTAAACATCCGGGGTGGCATCTAGGTAGTTGGGAACGTTGGTTCTAGTAGATGCTGTATGCTGTCTGTACGTATAACTGTGGTGGATCCGTGAAGAGCAAACGGCCGATAAAAGTATTGAGTCAATCCTAGGTATTCGGGGAAACTGGGCGGCGATTCAACAGTTGGTGAATCGTACGGTTATACAGGGTCGAGACACATGTGTGTGTGTTGCAATTGTAGTACAATTGAATACATTGTTATATTTACATAGTTACTTCCAATCACAGTAGTATTTCAAGGGATTACATGAATCTCAATAAAAGTTAGCAACTTGATTAAATACATGTATATGTTCGTGCTAGTTGTCGCAATCCATACGTGCGAAAGTATAGTTTGATGTTTTGTATTTGTTATCGCAATTTATACTTGCGGTAATATAACTTTTGTAAAGGTTCCATGGATCTGTGTATAGTCCAAGAGATTCCTTTGTATCTGTGTTTTATTTTGTATTAAATTTATTCATGTATTGTGAATGGTTGTGAGTGTAATCGTGGGTTGAACGCATGAGTTATTGTGTTGATACATCATTATTTTTCATTAATAATTTATTTCATAAATTTATATTTTCTTTCACATATTGTGTTTGTGTTGTTCATTTAATCCACCATCCACTCGGTAACAATTCTGTTACACTAACCTTAGCATGCATAGAGAGGGGGGAATTAAAATTAACAGTCATACAAGATACGCAAATCATGTGGTTAAGTAGACTCAAAAATGAATGTTTCATACATAAAGATGATACAATATTTAAATGTCTTTATTTCATTTTTAGGTCGAATTCTGAAACATGATGAGCTGGTAGTTTCTATTGATGTTGATTGTTGCGATACATTCGATCCAAATAGAAAATAGCAATAGCTCAAAAATGGATGTATCATTAGAGTGGACGGCTGGGAATACCAAGTGTCGGCCAGACCACAATTGCGGATTTCATGAAAACAAACCATATAGTTGGTGCTACACTAACGACACCCATTGGGGCTGCTGCACTGGACCATGCACTGAGGGGAGTGACGAAACTAATTACACATCTTACCTGTGGTGTGAATCTGGTACATCATGGCAATAATGTGGTGGAACTAAAATGAGAGATGCCCAAGGAAGAGCATGTATTGACACACATCGATGTGGAGTGCACCATGAAGAAGGGAAACGAAATGTAATACGGCTTGCGAACTGGTGTTAATGTAGATTTGGTTGGAACGTACGGCTTGGTTTGTGCAGAGGGATGGAGTAATTGTTCAGCTTATGAAAATACTGAGGCGTATTGTAATGTCAGTAGTGATGCCGATATTAATGAGCAGATAGTTTGTAACCCTGAACATCCATGACGCATAAAATCACACGGATCATATATCTTTCTATCTATCTATCTATCTATCTATCTATCTATCTATCTATCTATCTATCTATCTATGTATCTACCTACCTATCTATCTATCTATCTATCTATCTATCTATCTATCTATCTATCTATCTATCTATCTATCTATCTATCTATTTATCTATCTATCTATCTATCTATCTATCTATCTATCTATCTATCTATCTATCTATCTAATATTATGAATACATAGAAGGATACAGTTTATTAGAAAAATTATGTATAGTACACCTTAATGAAACAACTAACTAATATATGTTATAGACAAACCTTCCATATTTCTTCAGAAATCAGATTATATACTACAATTTCTCATGACATGCGTATTAGTTATATCAAAGCATTTTATAACTAATTAATCATAGTCTTTTTAAAATTAAGAAAATGTGCCCTTTCCTTTTTACAAAAGTTTGTAAATGTATTATTTTATACGTTTTTGTTTTGTAAATATTATAACCAGTTATCTAGAAGAATATACTTACTATTAGTAAAAGTGCTTTTAGAAAAGGTTAAGAATGTCTCTTTCACTTTTTCAAATTTCTTTTTTCCTATTTTTACCTGCATCTGTTCTTATTTTGTTTTGAAATAAATATCTTCCTTCTGTTAGCGTTGTCTGCAAATATATACCTTAGGGTATCCATTAGTTTTTATATTTTTGCTACTATGGTTATGTTGTATCCATATGTATATGATGCTCATAGTACTATTGTACAATTGTTTACGCGTACTCAACTAAGGTTCGAACTAAGGACCTGAGTAAACGGCACCCATTACATTGCCTGTAAGACGAAATCCATATTCCAAAGCGATTAAGCAGACATTTCCAAACAATCCTTATAATAACTCAGTGGTATAGGAAATTTTGCATATCAAACAAAACTGCATATTAATTATTTCTTACTTATTTACTCAGTCATTATCATGTACATAGTCCTAATTATGGAGAATTATACAAGGTAAGTTTTTTACCAGCCAAAAATGCATTATTCGAAAAGACCCACTTTATTTGTTTATTAATTATACTTATTATTCTCAATTATTTAGCTGTCGAATCTAGGTATAGTAATATTCGTTCTGATTGGTGTATATTTCTAATTATGTCTGTCTCCTCTCTATGTGCCTGTCTCAAAAATATATACAACATGATTTGACTGTAACAAATATACCCGAATGCTTCCACATTTCGTTTACTGTATATTGAAATATCACAATTTTAAAAATGATTTTTATCATTTCGTGCATTTTAATTTTTTTTTGAGCCTATCTGCAGATTGAAGGGATAACAAATGCATCTCACCTTGCAAATAACAGCCTAATAAAAGCAACACACATGTTTCATTTATTAACGAAAATGAAATCTTTCGATTCTACAATATGGCTAGCTATTGAATCCTAATATTTCCATTATATTGTTGCATTTTAGGCAGATTATTTTTATACATACATACATATATACATACATACATACATACATACATACATACATAGATACATACATACATACATACATACATACATACATACATCCATCCATCCATCCATCCATCCATCCATCCATCCATCCATCCATACATACATACATACATACATACATACATACATACATACATACATACATACATACATACATAATTCCCCGGTATTTGCGAGTAAAAATAAACCAGATGGAACTCCATATGGGATTATTGTTTCTATACTATCTGTCATTTATCAAATCGAATAGATCAATGAAATTCCAGCGTAGTATAAAATCCATTACAGGAAAAGAATCAAAAATTGCTATAGCAGTTCACGAACCAACATTATCAGTCGTGACTGAGATAAACTCGCTTTTTTATATTATATATCTACCAGAGTTCGAACAGAACAGTGCTAGGATGGCCTGAAATACCTCCTCAGGTATCTTCATAAATACATGAACCAGTGAAGATTGAGTTTGTCATAGACAATAAAGAGTATCATGATACTCCTCGTATTGGATACCATACTATATATACGCAAGTATTATTTCCAAATCCTATTAAATATTCTTGGTTATGATTTTATGAACTTAAAGACGATTGGGATTATTTTGTTTACATTAAGGATGGAGGATTTCCTAAAATCGTTCAAATTTTACTATGACATATATTAGGAGCATTTAAATAAATTATACCAGAAATGAAATCAGAAATCAAATGTACGGAAATACTAAATAAAATCGCATATGATATGTAAATACTTAACTTACGACTTATTCAAGGAGTATTATATGCCGATGCTGCTTCTAGTAGAGTAGAATTTGCAAAGAGATTAAATACGCGTAACCGATATTTGAATTCTAAATTTCCCGGGTATATTCCCCCACCCCTCACGAACATAAAAAAATCAATTGATGATATCATCGATGAAAACTTTCCTAAAATACTCGAGACATGGCAAACAACATTAGAATCAGTGCCAACTATCCTTAAACATAATAATGACCTCGACAGAATGAGTTGACATATAGCGCCTGAAAATGTTAATGTATCCTCATGATCGCACTAAATCTAGTATGTGATGTTATTGATGGAAATTACCAAATAAATCTCGACAAATCAAATAAGACAAAGCAAGGATACATTTTTTATTCGTTTGCACCACTGGTTCCACCAGGATTTGTTATAATTCAAGAACTTATAAATCCCGACTATATGTGAGGATCAATTTTAAACTCACTGACCAATCTAATAACTTAATTGATTTGGAGTGAAAGTTTTTACAACAAAATAAACAGTTGCCAGGTGGTTGTAGAGGTTACTCCCCTTGTACTGTTAACAGGAAAGTAATTTTATTTAGAATATCTGACTTATCATGAACAAAGACGGTACAAACATAATAGATAATTTCACTTACCTGTTTTCACTCCTGGAATACACACAGTTGTAAATTTACACTGCCCTTTGTAGTTACGATAACATAATTTTTCATTTCAGTTTTATTAATTAATCAATCATTCGTTAGTTTTATCAATAAATCAATCATAGAGAATTTTATCAATCAATGAGTCACTTGGGATTTTATCAATCAATCAATGAATCACATGAGGAATTTTATCAATCAATGCGAAATGTGGGATTTTATCAATCAATTAATGTAGCATGGGGAATTTTATCAATCAATGAATCATGTGCTATTTTATGAATCAAAAAATGAATAATGGGAATTTTATCAATTAATGAATCATGGGGAATTTTATCTGGAAAATTCTGTTCTCGTAACTATAAAAAGTAGTGGATATTTACAAGTGTCTGTATTCCAGGAATGAACACAATTAAGTGAAAACATTTTATCTGATCATTGTTATACAATATTAACAACAGAGTATATTGATTATATATTATATTATATATTATAAATAAATTAGGCAAACTGTATGTATATTAATAATTATACGGGAAAAAAACAAATACCAAGGACAGTAACTCCATCAACGCACTAAAATTAATCCCTTCTGGTAATGATTTACATTCTGTATAATATAAAAACCGAATGTTATGCAACAAGTTCATGGAAAAAGCTGATTTTTATATTTTCTCTGCAACACGTCAAACCGAGGGCATACAAATATTAAAATGCATGCTAGCTTCATTCAACGATTGAAATATTAATTATTACTAGTCTCAACCTTTATATATTTTACACATTTCGCAATTATTGGTACTTTCCTGTGTGATAACGTTTCTTATTCTCACTCTGAGTGATAGCTTGAAGGTCCTCCAAGTTTTTATTTTCGAAATCTAAATCAATGTGATCAATCACAATTCCATCTTTGATCAATCCGTTGAAATATTCGAACACGAATCTAGACAAATAACGACATTTCCTTCTAACAGTAAATTTAAAGATACTCATGATTATCAACAGACCCGACTGTCCTTTTCAACATGCTGTTTCTGACTAAACCATCGCGTGATACTTCATAGTTGCTGGTTGTTAGATATGATTGTTTGTTTTAATTATTATTTTTTGAGAATCTAGTAATATAGTCCTCTGGAGTTCTTATGACTTTATCAGAGATGCTGTCAGCATCATTATTACTTTATCATCATAACGCTTAAGCTGTCCGTGTCGCGTACGCCCACAACTGAGACAGAACTGTGTTTTTTCTCGTACTACATCGCAACATCGTATATAGGGTTTCGGAGCTAAGCTTCCTCGTCGCACACTCTGTGAATGATATCCACATAATTTGTTTCTGCATGATTTGTTACAAACGGTTACGGATCCTATCGTGAGCCATTAACACTGATTCATGAAATAAAATACTTTTATGCAAATATTTGTTTTAATTATAATATGAAAGAGTTCGAGAGATTGTCCAAAATCGAACCCTGGAAAAATGTTAAATTCAATTTTGATACAATTTCTGTGGATGCACACAATAAGAGTCTAAAAAAGTGAAAGAATCAAAATCGGTAAAATTCATGAAGCATTTAACGAATTTAAGAGCGATGGTGAATCTCACTGTTGGTCAACATTTCGAATCGCTGGTATTGTTGATGCTACCATGAAAAACAAACAAGCATTGAATATGATAGCGCATATTGAACATTGAAAGTATTTTTACCTAGTGAAAAATATGATACTATCAAAAACAGGAAACTAGATTATTCGTGATAAAAACGACTCTATCCTAAACAAAAATATTATCATTGTGAGCCAGGAGTCCAAGCCAGGAATATAGACCGGAATTGACAAACTGTATTACGAGCATGCGTATCCTGTGACTGCGGTTGTTTATGGGATTTATCCGATAAATGAAAAACCAACTAACGGTGAAATATACCGTACGGGATCACTTCACAGCGCGATGAAATAACTAGCTGAAAATTATTCAAAGTATAATAACGAGCAATTACCAAGAAACCGTTTTGCAGTCCCGTCAGTTGCAGCTCATTTCGCGCGAGAGAGAAGTCTGTAGAAACCAACACGATTTGAACGTCTCTCAGATGTTCAAGCTAGTTGTGTAGACTACTGTCACGGTGGAATATGGAATACCACATATGATTCAAAAACCGTTTTTCCAGTTAATATGGTTGCGTCTTATCCACGACGTTTCTTCGGATATGGAGAAAGTGCTAGATATTTTAAACGATTTGGACCATGCACTCACCAGATGACACGAGTTGCAATTAATGGACCACTACCCGAGTTTGATCTAGCCGGGGTTGAATCATTACAATTCGCTAAAGGACTTCATTTGTACTGTTATGTGTGGTTTTGTAGACATATATTAAAATAAATCTGGGTACCAATAGTGTTATTACGGTATATGATCGATTGTAGAATAGTGATACCGTTGATTGTCGGTGATTCAGTTATATCATATCGAGCGCAGACTGAGGTTTTGTTACCACAGCCGGAGAGTCTTAGTAGTATTATTGACGATTACAAGGAAAATTTTATGATACCAACGAAGACGATGTTGAGAACATTGAAGTCAATAATAAAAATGCAAATGATCTCGGTAGAAGATTAATCGGTAAATTCACATAGAGTGGAGTATATGATCACGCTCGACATTGTTCACAATTAATTCAAGATGATGCTGAATACTATTTTATAATCGCGGATGCAACAGCCAAGAATAAATGCCTACTTGTCGGATGGAACAAATGTTGGTACATTTGTTAGCTCTATCGATGGCGACTCTCCGCACTATGTACCCGTCTATGCTGGCTTATGTTTCTATCAATTTGCTATCGATGATAAATACATTTACAAAAACCGCAGTAAGAGTCAACACATAACCAGTTTATATACATATCAAACATAAAGAATCAGTGACTCGTCTTACAATTTGGATGCGTCTTGGGGGTCATGGAGAATAAAACAAGAAATATTGCACGATTATTCTAAATTACGATTTAAGATAATCACATGAAGAGATAAACTAATAAAATAACAGAACTATCAAATGCACCTTCGTTATTCTATCATATATATATATATACATATATATATATATATATATATATATATATATATATATATATATATATATATATATATATATATATATATATATATATATAACCGTTTAGTTAAAAGATTGTGGCGGGTCAGTGAAGACGACACGTGTTATCGAATTTTTTCGAGGGAAGTCAGACATGGTTCTGCTAACACCCATACACATTCTTGCCAGAGAGATGAAATAACGAAGATTTAATTCTTGCACTTATCAGAGTTTATTTCGTATACGAGCGACTCATTGACTCCTGATCGAATGGGTGAGACATATTACCAAACTCATTATTTGGGATGAGATATGCACAGTGTCGTTAGATTTATTAAATATGTTTCTTGATTGGTTGTTACTGAAAAATAATGTGTGGCTATCATGATCAACCACCATCAATTGTCAGTTTTTCTCTACATACTTAGTACTGATCAAAGAGCACTTGATCCAGAATTAAGTGAGTTCAAGAAATCGATCAGATTACAGCCGTGTCAAATCCAGTGTGAACTGGCACTTACAATAATTTCAGAAACCACATTAAATGATTTTTGGGAAGCTTGGAGACCACTAATACATAAAGACAAATTCGTAACACTTCCAGTGCCATTGGGTTATAGACCAGCTGATTCACGAAGTCAGAATATTGAAGTTGATATTCCTGGACAGACAGAAACAAACTCTCGTGTCAACGATATTTTTTTAGATCATATCAATGTCGTCAAAGATGCATTGGGCGCTGACAAATCTCCCTGGATGCTAGGATACTCAATGAAGATAGACTCATCTCAAGGCATAAACATCTCTGATAGAGTTGTTTTGATCGTAGATAATCGCATCGAGTGGTAAGAAGTTAATCTCGAAGTGTTACGAGTTAGAAAAATTAATCAACTTCGAAGAGTTGTTTTAGATTCTAATGAAACCACAATCAGCGATATTGCCAGCGATAATAAAAAAGATGAACAAAATCTCGCTGGTTATAAACATTGCAAAAAGAAAAGTAATAGAGAATTTGAAATTGATTTTAAATTTATAAATGAATAATGATGCTGAAACAACAGCATAATAATAAATGTGCAAGCTATATTTGTATAATGCCATGGTGTTGGTCTAAAGACAAGAATTCGCAAAAAAAAAATTATCGCCAATTTACCAGAATTTTGTTCATACACTGACTACACTGTTATGCTGACCTGTCTAGAGTGTAACAGACGCAGAAGTTCTAGTTAAGTGATTGTGGCGGTAACTGTGTATCCTCGGATATCACTTGCAACTGTTGACGTGTAAATCCATGGTGAGGAGCAGTTGAATATAATCTGTAGATTTCGCGTCTACAAGTGATCCTGTTATATTAGAAATTTTATGCAACTTGACACTCCAAAAAAGACCTGTAGCTCTTTTATACCATCTTTAAGTTCACATGATTCATATAAATATCTTACAGTGACATTACCGAGTATTTGCTGTTTTGAAAAATCATTGTGTGTATATTGTTCGGGTATATACGTTTTGTTTGGATCGCGGTAATATGTTTCAAATTGATTGTTCGAGTACTTATGTTATTTAGTGCAGTTATAACACCTTGTAATCTTGCAACGCATTCACTTGGTCGTGTATCCTCGATACATTATCTGGCATATTAATTTCCAAATAACCGCTAAGAAATTGTCTGATCGCGGTGTATTACAGTATGTCCTCGTCTGATGGTGACATAATGATGCTACATTAATTATAACATTACATCTTAAATTCTTTGACATGATCAACTTTTAATATATTTGGCGTCTAAAGATTCTCGTCGATAAATTCGTTCAAATGCAGAAGCTACCTCTGATGCTCCCTTGGTCAACAATGCTTCAGCTCTCTTGTCTCTACTCGCAACATCAACTACAGTTAATGCCTTCTTGTATGTCCGTGTATCATGCGGCAGAAATAATATATCAGCCTGACTTCATTTGGAACGATGACATCAAAATGTGCTAAGTGAATTTGTTTAGGCGGTTGTACATAAATCTGCCATATCGCTTGTCTTGATAACCAATCTGCTGCAGTAACTTGTTTGACTTTTGCCCCGCTGGCGAGTATAATAATAGCTGATTTAACTCTCCAGTATCCTCTTGGGGAATAATAAATAAATTCCATAATAAAAATAATTACATCACTTAATACTATTGTACCTTTCATCGCAGATCCTACTAAACAGTTAGCAAATGATTCCTTGAAAGATCTATTCCTAATATAATTTAACGCATGAATCAATTTCAAATCTGTGATATGTCTATGTTGAAGATTGCTTTTTTATAAGCAGCATCATGAGCATAATACTTCTTATCAATAGCGTTTATCGAATATTTGGATGGTCTCGGTTGGTCTAGACTATCAAGTCGGATTTCGAGTCTGGTTCCAGTTCTGCAGTAATTATATTCTTAAAGATGTTTTCGCTCCTGGGTATTTACACAAAGGAGCCTCTGGGAGTTATATCAATTTTGCTGCAATATCTGCAATGTCACATCCTCATTTTATTTTAAAATCAGTACCCGATTTCATAGAAATAAATCTAATGTTTTTATACCACATTGTACACGCTTACCGGCAAGTGCTGATCTGTTATTGCTTGCTTTAATTGTTGTTAAGTCGTTTGTGCTAGTACGCGTCTTACATTTAACACAATATATATCCTTAATTATGTATAATAACAAGAAGGTTTCTGCCACAAAAAACAAGAAAATTTGTTAAGCGTCATGCAGCGCTACCAAATTAGCTTCGCATGACTATCATAGATCCATCTTGAAGTGGCAAGACGCAGTTGTTACTTAATCTTATAATGAGTTAGTTAAAATGGAACAACATTGTATTTGTAGCAACATCTGTAGATGATCAGCGATGTTACGATCTACTCAAGGATTTTAACGAGAATAAGAAATAGTTAAACGATGAAGATCTTACTGAATTTATCACTGATATTGAAGAAGCACCCAGTGTTGATTCTATTGATGGAAGTATTAATAATCTATTCGTATATGATGATGTGATGTTGGATAAACAAGCCAACCCTGCCAGGATATTTTTTAGATGTAGACATAAAAATACGGATGTGATTTATGTTACTCAGAGATATGCATGTCACAGAATTACGCGAAAATTAAATTTATTTCTTCTTGAATTACAAACTAATATCATCATTTTTTTTGTTTCGTCGTACATGTGTTACCTGGGGTGAATAAGTGTTTTTTTTTTTCAAGATAAGCGACGTGTAACGATTTGCATGTGCCTGACTACGAATCACTTGAAGTCAGAAACATTAGAATCACGGGCTGCACGAGAATTTCGCCGTGAATTCTGCTCACCTATTTGAGGATATATAAGGCAGAATAATTCTGATTAAATTACGAGTCCAGAAGTATATTATCACAGGAGAGATAGCTCGTCATTCTTTCTCCAGCCAAAGGGGTGAGTGTTAAATTTATATTTCGTTTTATTGTGAATTTTAATCAGTTTATCATTTCATGTAATGATGCCTTTATTGCAATGCAGATTTAAAACGTGGAATATTTGGAATTACTAGTCACTATTAGACTTTAAATGCAATAGCGTAACCGAAGTTTTAGATTGTTTTAGAAACAACTTTTTTTAGTTTGGTTTCTTTATTGTAGCTGATTTGTAGCTGAACGTCTCTGATTTGTAGCGGAACGTCTCTGAATATCTCTGATTTGTAGTGGAACGTCTCTGAATTGTAGCTGAACGTCTCTGGTTTGTAACTGAACGTCTCTGAATGTCTCTGATTTTGTAACGGAACGTCTCTGAATTGTAGCTGAACGTCCCTGAATGTATCTGAATGTTTCTGAACTGTAGCTGAATGTAATTGATTGTGCCGTGATTGTGCTGTTTAATTGTGCGATCGAATTGAGGTATCTGACTGTCAGTCTGTCGGATTGTCCGTCCGTCTACATCTGTCGTGATGTGTAAATATCCGGAAATCTAGAAGTCCGAGTGTCGGAGCTGTCTAAAGGTGTAAACATCCGGGGTAGCATCTAGGTATTTGGGACCGAAGGTTCTAGTAGATGCTGTATGCTGTCTGTACGTATAACTGTGGTAGATCCGTGAAGGGCAAGTAACCGATAAAAGTATTGAGTCAACCCTAGGTATTCGGAGAAGCCGGGCGGCGATTCAACAGTTGGTGAATCGTACAGTTGTACAGGGTCGAGACACGTGTGTGTGTTGCAATTGTAGTTACAATTGAATACATTTTTATTTTTACACATAGTTACTTTGAATCACAGTAGTATTTCAAGGGATTACATGAATATCAATAAAAGTTAGCTACTTTTTTAAATACATGTATATGTTTGTGCTAGTTGTCGCAATCCATACGTGCGATATTATAGTTTGATGTTTGTATTTGTTATCGCATTTTATACTTGCGTTAATATAACTTTTGTAAAGGTTCCTTGGATCTGTGTATAGTCCAGGAGATTCCTTGGATCTGTGTTTATTTTGTATTAATATTTAATTTATTTTTGAATTGTGAATGGTTGTGGAATGTGATTGTGGGTTGAATGCATGAGTTATTGTGTTGATACATCATTATTTTTCATTAATAATTTATTTCATAAAATTACATTACCTTTCACATATTGTTTGTGTTGTTCATTTAATCCACCATCCACTCGGTAACAATTCTGTTACAATGCACAAATACCAAACATGATGAGGGATAACTGTAATACTCTTTCTGTGTTTAATGAAGTTGACACTCACACACTTATAAAAATTCACCAGACCTGGTGCAGCGGAGATATAGATATATTACATTTTAGAAATTTCTTTGGTGTTGCTACATCAAACCCGCATGGATTTATAACAATACATTTGCATGACCCTATATCAAGATATGGTATCGGACTTGATAAAATGTTCGGTTAAACCCCAAGGCTCGAAAACAAATACCTCTGTGTTTCGGTGGGGTTGCCAAATAGACGAGATCTCATCTTTGTGTAGAGGCTTTAAACATGGTCTGTTATTCCCTGATTGACAAATAGGCACATCGTATGAAACCGTAACTGTAATATATTAGTTCCACTGAAATAGTTTCGGTCTGTTCACCCACTCTACTACTTCACTCATTAACAATAATTTTAAAATGCAGATATATATATATATATATATATATATATATATATATATATATATATATATATATATATATATATATATATATATATATATATATATATATATATATATATATATATATATATATAAGGACCAACTTCTATTTCAATTACGAATCAATATAAAAAAGGCCCGAATGATTTAGAAGTACAGTAGCTTAATCAAGGAGATTGTGTTACGCTTGCGGTCCAGGTATATTCTTCCTGGCTGACTAACACATATTTGTAACCCTTTGGCATTTCAATAAAATCGAGTTCTGTTTTCCAAAGTGTTAAGTCAATATTTAACGTGCCATGTCTTGTCTAACTCCTGTGAGATTAGAATAATCTTCCTGCAAATATGTTCCTATAGTCCACCTACTAATTACATAATTAAGGTAAGTTGTTGTCTAATTGAATATTATCACGAAATATTACATGTCACAAACAAATAATGACTGTAGAAGGTTTTTGATTAAATGTAATGCTCCATGTAACAAAACAATGTTATAATGACTTAGGTCCATCGTATTTAGCGAGTGTTCGTCGATGAAGTGTAGTGTCAAAACCATGAGTAAGAGGGAAATCCTAACTTTGTACTTACTTTAGGGGTAGAAATATAGAGCGCATATACGATAATATGAATGAAGAAGTTATGTGATGCTTGTCACGATCAAAAACGCGTAAGGTAATCGCAGCAAAAAACCCCAGATTCTCCATGATTTGAAACTAATTTTATTCATTGGAAAAATGTTTAGATCCATCGAAGTGCTATAGAACGATATCAGCAAACGTTTTAGTACATACACCATTGTCTGTTTTACCTGGTACAAAATCGGTCCAAGATACTGTAACTACTATAAATTATGTTGACGAGTTAGGGAGGATATTATAATTTCCAATAATAGTTAAAACGTTAACAAGAGAATCAAGGAATATGTCTACGGAGTTCGAACTCAAAATATTGATCATAATGCGCACGCGTGGACTAACGTGGCAACAATATTTCCACGAGATGTAACTCTAATATTTTAGCCAGACTATGGCTAAAGTATGTTTGTTTTTATTCACCAAAAAAGTAAAAACGATCTTGTATTAGTCAGGATATTTAAAAGTTCCAATGATGAAAATATATGATTAAAATGTTTGTTCTAGGTGAAATATACCTGTCAGAATCTCTCCACGAAATGAGTTGCACAGCAACTGTGTCATTGTTACTTCAGTTGCTGCCCAAGCTGCAATAGGGAACACTATATCGTACTGGAATCAAACCGAAGTTTTTTACCGAACGATGATGATAAAACCGCAAAGGATATTGGTAGAAGAATAATCGGGATATGTTCTCAAGGTAGAGCCCATCATTATAAGTATCATTATTCCTGATTCAATTTAGATGATGCTGAATACGATTTATAAGCACAGATGCAACGTCCAACATATTGCTAATTCCAACAAATACCTACTTGTCTAACGGCACTATATTAGTAACAATATGTTGGCTATATCGATGACGTCTCTCCGCAATATACACATCTAACATCATCCATGCTCACTAATGTTTTTATAAACTTGCTATATATGATAAATAGATTCCCTGACACAGCAGTCAGAGTTCCAACGGAAACATTTAATATCGGCAACAAATATACAGAATTATTCCCTGGTCTTAACAAAGCTGATGCACCTTGGATTCGAGGAGAATAAAAGAATAAACGTGTTTTAATTATACGAAATCCGCAGATGCTGAATATCGAAGACACTTATAGTACAATCAGATATTAGAATCATTACATGCCCCATCTGTATCCGATCCTGTTTCTAGACATAAAACCTGTTATCTAAATTGACCTGGTGGTTGCGGTAAAACTACTAGACTGATCGAATTATTAAGACATAATTCGAATTTAGTTAGCGAGAGAAATGCAAGAGAGAGTGTCATGTACTTATCACATATCACTTCAGTACAAGTGAGCTCTGGCAGTGAGCCCAAGTACTCGGAATTAACACGAACCTAATACTTCATTAAGCCGTTTCCGCGCAAAACTCGGAATTGCGGTCATAACAAAGATTTCCATGATTAAAATGTCTTAAATACAACACATCCTTAAATTTCTATCACCCTCTTCCTTCTAAAGAAAACTTGCTGAATGAATCTCTCTTTTTGGAGCCATTTCCGAATCCTCTGGAGTATGCACATTGTAAAAGTGGCAACCTAATTATTCTTGAAAATGTGAACTTTCACTCTGACTGTCCGGGAACACAATACATGTTTTCACTTAACCAACCCACCCATAAACTTAGTGACAATTGTGAATGGATTCTTCATAGACCTGATGATAATATTCTGCGATCCACCCTTGTATCCCACAAAATTGCATCATATCTCTCCTGAGTTATATGCCATCTGGACGTATAAGTCCCTAATCTTCAACCTTTATTTGCTACTAAGAGAAACCTCTGTATCATACATAGTACCTAACTAATGTGTGACATCCATAAAACGTAACAACTTCCTTACTTCCTATAGCAGAACAATTTGATAACTGCCTGCGTTCACTGCTTGAAAAACAAACCCCAGCCAACAAGTGTAGAGTACCAATTAAAACGTATTCTCCATACCAAAGCAGTATTAGAGACCAGGTTTGCACTGCTTACATGACACTGCATTGGTAAGATGCATTGGTATTCGATAAGACTCACTATTCATAAATAAATCTATAAAAGCCTCGACGAAGAACCTAACAAACAGTCCATTCATCCAAATTATTTCACTACAGTACTAAGATCACGGAAAGGTCCAGTTGCAAAGAAATCTTCGAGAAAACTACTAAACTAATGTCATGGAACAAATCAACACAACGTCGAACTGACTCCTCTCAAGTAGACCCTCCGGTCCTATTTGCAAAGTTCTTCCCTGACAAAGTACAACCCATTAGGTATAAGTTTGACAACATAATTTCAATTGACTCGTCGTCATCATGCAGTTAGTATATATAATTCCAACGACAACAATTAGGATCATTGGAACATGTCTCTATGGATTTATTATCGACAACCGTGATGCAGAGTGCAAGAAAAAAAATCATCTGAACTTGGTACGATTCCAATATCACTGCTGCTTGAGTACTTAGTCCCAATATTGTCTTCACTAACTGAACTGATGATGTTAATCTCTCTCTTTTTCTCTCTCTCTCTCTCTCTCTCTCTCTCTCTCTCTCTCTCTCTCTCTCTCTCTCTCTCTCTCTCTCTCTCTCTCTCTCTCATCCGGGCAATTCTCATACCAATTTAAATAATAACTGCCAAGTTTATAATATCCAGTTCATATAACAAATCTTAGAAGTAGTTGTTCTAACCCAACTTATATCATGTTTTATTTTAAACAGTTTTTTTAGCAATGTACAGTCTGCATATCGCCCTTGCCACAGTACTGATTTACTATTCTTAAAGTATTTAATGACATTCTTTCTGCTTTTGACAGTCATCCTCCTTTATTTGTCTGCAGCATTTGACAGAATATACCCTGATAGTTAACATTCACAATACAACATTACAGTGGTTCAAGTCCTACTTAGTCAACAGGACACATCATGTATCTGCAAATTGAATACACTCCAGTTGAGATATTTTGTTGTGTTCAACATGTGACTGTTCTTGGATCTGCATTCTTTATTATATATACTCAGCCGCTCTCAAGTGTCATACATTATCATGAAGTGCCTTATCAAGTGATGACACACACATTTACAAGTCTAACCACCCAAATGAAGTTGGTGCT
The DNA here is from genome assembly GCA_029339505.1 of Unio delphinus. Taxonomy (NCBI): domain Eukaryota; kingdom Metazoa; phylum Mollusca; class Bivalvia; order Unionida; family Unionidae; genus Unio; species Unio delphinus. Next base: position 4,390,735 of record JAQISU010000152.1, read on the forward strand.
ACCATCCAAGGAGTAATGAAGTGCATGTGAAACCATTAATGACATGCAACAAGCTGCAGACGAATGATCATAAACTGAAGCCATTCGGATCACAACCCAAATACCTTCTCATTCACATTCATTATATCAAAAAATAAATATCAGCAACACCAACATTCAATGTATACAGTCAGTACGAAACTTTGGTGTTACACGCCGAGGAGCAGTGAATCTAATCTGTATATTCATGCTCTACCCGTGGATATAATTACACTAGAAATATGGTGTGATGTGATACTCCAGATCGGATCAAGTGCTCGTTCGTTTCCCCTTCAAATTCACCCGGTTCATATAATTATCTGACATTATCACTACCTAACACTGGTTGTTTCATAAAATCATGTTGTACATGAATAGTTTTTGTGAACGCGTTATAGTTTTCATGCTGGTTGTTCGAGAAATTACAGTATTTAATACATTTATCAGATTCATCAGATTTGGCAATCTTGCAGCCATCTTGTTCCTTTCATGAGTGCCCTTAAACGTCACCTTTGTCTACTGCAGAAAGAAATATAAAGACCTAAAAATATTTCCATTCATAAATATTGTCAGCATGCTTTTCTTCTTCGAATTGCATGGTGCTTGTTTGTTTTTTTTTTTGTTTTTTTTTTGTTTGTATTCAAATCATTATAGATGTTCTAAAACACATATAGGTTCTTAAGATTGGGAGCTATACAAATTCGTCATTTGTAGTATTGTTATTATTATTATTATTATTATTATTATTATTATTATTATTATTATTATTATTATGTGACAATCAAGCTGTCGAAATGTGAAGTAATTTGCTTTAATACACCGGTTGGTTCACTATACACTACTCCAAGTATTTTTTTATCAATTGGAGGATTAGAGATGGCCAATCATATTTGTAGCTTAAAAAAGTAAATATTGACGTGCCATTGGCATGGGTTGACATTTTCTCTTAAGTAAAGATGAATCTATCATTTCAAATTTAATCATCTGGTTTTGAAGTTCTGGCCACATTTTATCCTAGAATGGGAAATAACACAATGAGATTCCAAGAATATATACACCTCTTATCTCTCTTTGCTTCTGCACGCACCAAACCAACACAGTAATATCATCGTTTGGTTATGTATGTTTAATCGATTATGGAATATGGGTTGGTGTGCGCAGACAAAGCGGAGGGTGCTGTTTATTCGCAAAGCTGGGTTCGAATCTCCGTATCGTATGAATTAAACCTTCTCTAAAATATAGTATAGGTTGTTGTGTATTAAATATATATGAAATAAACTATTCAATCATTATTACAAAATAAAAATTCAAGTATTCTAATAGTTTTAATCACACTTTAATACAAAATTGTTAGTATTTGATTCAAAAGTGTTAATATGGCTGCTTGTCTGGAATACTATCCGGTTGTCTACAATTTGTAATCCTGTCATTGCAATGTGTATAACTATGTATTACAACATTTATTTACTGTTGTTGATCATGATATCACTAAAATTATAAAAACATTAGCGGCTATTAAAGACGGTGGTCAAAATATAATAAAAAAACACACAAGGTTTGTACTAGTTTTCTTACAATCCCAATAATGTAGCGCAGATCAAATCTGATCTATTTTTTGGAACCATTTAGACAGACACTATATATATATATATATATATATATATATATATATATATATATATATATATATATATATATATATATATCAATACAATATAATCACGACCTCTAATTTGTTTAACAAACTGTGAATTCCACTCGTGTGCCGGTGTATTATTAAGTACTACGAACGGTGAATGGTTTAATCAATTTCAAACATGTTATCGTTTCATATATATATGCAAGATGAATTCTCTGTAGCAAATATAACTTCTACCAATATTCAAAATTTCTAACTGGATATAGTTTTATTTTATTTGTACTTGATTGTCATATAATGGCTGTTTACAATACCCTGAAGTCCGTGTCAAGTTTCTGACTGGATACAGCTTTATTTTTATTGCGCTTGATTTTCATAGACTGGCGGTGTAAAATGCGCTGGAGGCCTCTCATTATTTTGACGCTTGGCATGCATAAAATGACCATATTCTGTATATTATTTCCTATACATTGCCAACAGATGCAGCATTGCATCTACCGATCTGCGATGTAAAATTAGCAATGTGACAAGAGCTCAGTTTCTTTTGTCACTAGATTTATGTCATATGCATTACTTATTTTTATTAAACAAATAGTACACAATTAAACAACTAGACATCAAATAAGCCATTCAGATATTAAGCATGTATTTAGCGGAATGTGTATTACAAAACTGACAGGTTCCATCGTTCATTCTGTAAATTGATGAAATGCTTTAAAAATGCAGTCACCCATACCTAATGCTGTATTTGTTTTACTATCGTCTATTGCAACATTATTGACCTCTTTAGTGTAATATTTAATTATAATGTTGTATAATAATAAATATGTTATTTTCTTCATATGCAATGATTTCAAGTAGAGCTTGGTAATAAATAGATACTACTCTCGGCCACTATACGAAAATATCATCCAATACGCTTTACAAGGTTCATATCTTGTTATTAGATAATTATTACACGGGATTATCGGTTACATAAATACAATCAATGGCAAATTTATCGCAAAGAATCCTGTTTTGCAATGGTGTAAATTAAACTATCATGTACACAAATATTTTGATGAACACCGTGTCTTAAAATGGCGCTATTTTCAGATAAGGCTTGTAAAACGTTGATGATGATGACCCTGCTGCAAATAATCATATAGTGTCAGACATTTGCAACGAAGACCAAAACGTACATTATAATCATTAAATCATAACCTGTTTTATGATGATTATGCACCCATGAAAAAGACAAGTATGAATTGATTGTATAAGGTATTGTTACTATTGTATTACTGACCACAGGTGACATAATTTTTCTATAATGAGTCGAATAGTAATATATAATTTTTACAACAAGCTACATGTATCATTGCAGACTACTATGTGCTGGGTACGGAATGTATTGACATTAATCGGAATGCACGCAAAACCACAATCGGCTAAAAACCATTTACAACATTAAGGGTGTGCAGAGATAAACAAAATATTAACATTGGTTTTTATCTGCACAATCATATACATTTAACTGCAAAAAGTGTTTTTCATCTGTCACAGATTCTATCCTAGATAATCAATATTTAGCAACACTTGTCGTGACAGTTTGGTGATTATACAAACACTATTCACTAGAATATATAAGAGTGACATTAAGTTCACACAATCCAAAGAATTAGTCTATTTTACAGTATCGTATATACTTGCTGATTTGATTCAGCTTTACTGCATTAATATGTCTTGATTTGGGCATTTTCGAATTGTTATGTCCTGATTTGGGCATATCAAATTGTTATGTCCTGATTTGCGAGTTTGGAATTGTTAATAATTGAAATTCCTATTTAATACACTGTTTGTACGGTTGCATGTGTGGTCTGCAAGACGCGCATCATTATTCTATAGTGAATACATAAAACTGTACAAAATAATATATATTAAATTTGTAATATTTTAAGTCTTCCAGTGAAAATTAATTTGAGGCTTGCATTTTTGATGCTTCAATGCCAGATTTAAAGATGCCCCTTTAGTGCAGTATTTCTCCTTAATGTTGATACTAGTTGTCAAATACAGAGACAACATTTTTGTTTGCTATATGTGTGCGTTTTTAAACACAATATATACTAAACATATTAAAAGGTTTGCTAATGTATGACGATAAATTAGTTATTGTTATATAACAGATGACTACCTTGCTAGTAACTGATAATTAATCAACTCATTGATTCCCAAATATATGCGTTTTCAAACCATTTTAACATTGATGAGGGTTTCGGCAGACCACTGGAGAACGTTCGTGATTTGGATTGAATCGTTTTCTAACAAATTGTAAAGTGCTTTGCATACATGCGGAAGACAAAAAAAGTAACATTTGTCTTTCTACAATTACGCAGCTCATATTCTAATAGCAGTAGTTTCGTTCCGATGATATAGATACATTTGTTTGTGTTTGACCAAAGTTCAAAGTTCATGTTATCAAGTGTTCTGAAAATTTTCCGCCGACAATATGGATCGTTATCGCGGTTCAGCAGTGGTCAGTGTGAAAATGTTTGAGAACTCTGGTCTAAATAATACATTTTATTTTAACCTGCAATTGACTGAAGTATATCATTAAGAAAACAATTTTAAACACAGTTTGGATTAAACTACCACAGAGTGCTAAAACGTATCGCGAACCACATTAATGTTAATTTGAGTTGTAGTAGTATCACATGGCTTACTAGAAGCCTTCGAATAGGTTAATTGTCAACATATAGTTTATAAAAATCATAAAATTAAATTGTTTATAAACACAATATTAGAACATACTTTACATATGCAGATATTGGTCATAGCTACGACTAATAACACAAAACCCTATTGCAATCAAACTGAATGAAGTAGTTAAAGAAGTTCAAAGTTATACTGATCACAGTATATTAATAACATAATAATTCATATTAACAGGATTAAGAAATGGTGATATATCCTCCACAAACTGAATTGCATTGTCTGAAGTTCACAAGTGTTTGGTGCCTTCGCATCTTCAAGTAGTATACATACATTCATTCATACATACGTTTATTGAAAATCTCACAATGAAACGTTCTTTTGATTAACAATTGATGACAAAATAATTAGCGTACATAAAGTTACAAACATAAAATATATAAACATTCACGATAAAACCAAAATGCAACAAAACTAGACATAACGGTATATAGCAGGACACATTAAATAATAAACAATAAAACTGGTTATCATATCCACATTCATATAACAATAGGTGCTGAAAATTAGTTTTACCAAGATGTTTAGGTGTGTACACTTTATCATCAGGATAACGATAATCACTGATCATGATTCAAAGACTTCAAAGATATCTTAAAATTATAGGAATATTCAGAGAAAGGCACCAATAAGGAGTTTAACATTCCTAACTTTTACAAATGAGAATAACATCTGCGAAGGTGTAGATTCTGTTGCAATACAATTTCAAGCTAAATAAAAATCTACAGTATTTTTAAAGCTTCATCAGTGAAATAGCATGGCGAGAACAAATCTATTAAAAAGTCAAAATGAGTGGATCATTCACTTATGCACTATTCTACCATATGATTTTAACAAATGTCCACCTATTGACCTGTACACAGTGGAACAATTATAGTTAACCTCGCTTGAACGAGCACCTGCACCTGAATGGGTACTGGTTCAAAAACGCATTCCTTTAAGAAACATCAAGCACATACAGTTTATTTGAAAATGGCACCAAATCGTATTAAAGCCTTCAATTAGATGACATTTCCACCCGGTCTATAACTGAACAGTACCCTATGTCGGTGAACATTTTGTTTTCAAGGTAATGTAACAGCAATGTATGCTAAAAATATCTTCATATTTAATTAGAATCTTTGGAAAAAGAAACCAAAAGAAATCACAATGCAGATTCACGAGGCACTCCAAAACATCTCGATTTCTAAGTGTACATATTGTGTATACAATATCATGTACACATTGAGACCTATGCTAAAAGCACGCACACAAAATAACGTCTTTATGGACACACAATATTAAACTATGGGTATAGTGATTGTTAATATTCTCAATGCATAAAAGGCACGGGAATTAGAACTCTCATTACAAATATAATTTTAACATTATTGGAGTTTAAATGGTCACTATTTTCTAAAGGAAATGCGTAATCAAAGACATACATATTCAATCTCTAGCACAGCAAACACAAACGCAAAAGTCAGCAAAACGGCTACTAGATTATTAGATAATTTTGAATTAATTGTTTCCCTATCCTAATAGAATTTCAAGTCGGAGTAAACGTGGCCAAAAAAATGACATGCAGTTTCTTTAAAGGAAAAGGCAAGCTTCCAGTCCAGTCTATCCCTCATACAAATATATGGTGCTAAATACATGTTTCTGATTTTGAAGTCCTCAAACGTTTAGAACAATAGTACGAATAGAAGGTGACATCCTATGAATGTGCAATTATTTCCAAAATACCTTCTCGTAACCATGAGGTTGAGGCTTAATTCAAGCAATCGACCATGTTTCCGGAAGTGCAAGGTTTCATCGCCTGGAAGAAAGGTAATCATTAAATTATTATCAGCACAATTGTAAAAGAAATCCGTATCGCAGTATTCTAAATGTTGTTTATTATTATGATACTTACAATGTGCAAAATCAAAACAACGTATATTGCGTGAAGTTATATTTTGCATTCAATACGTGGATAACATTAACCAGAATGTTATATACATTTTATATAAAAAAACGGATAGCATTAGAAAGAGCAGCAGCAGGGGCGAATCGGACAACGTTTTTGAGGCGTCAATGTGGCAAAACAAGGCTTCTTACAAAATCGAAAAAAAAGCGTCAATTTGGCAAACTAAGACTTCCTTGTAAATGCTTCATAGAGGCTCATGGACAAACAAAAGACGCCACAATTGTTGTCCCCCCCTCCTGCTGCTGCTATGGGTTTATACGACAAATCAATAAGGCTATTGATGTCCCAGTAAAACCATAGCTATGTCAATGCCTTTATCGATTTGCACTCCCACACACAGCTATTAATAATGTATGTATGTTAGTCAAAGCCCAAAGGTACCTTGTGTACACATCCCGTCCCGTCAAATACGTGACGGTGTAATTTTTATACACCCCCTGGAAATTAATTCTTGGGTGGAGGTGTACAAAAAATACATAGACAGTCTTCTTAACATTCTAACATTTCGTTTCGCTTAGAAAATTTACTGGATATATGTCTATGGGCGCCCCCAAAATATATAATAGCATGTTAAAGCTCTACGTCACACACTAGGGTAACCATCACAGGATAATTCAGAATGAACCCTATGAAAAGACACAAAGGCTACCCAGTGTGAATGATAATCGCTCATCATCGCTATATATTTTTATATATGTTTGATAAATATATCAATATCAAATTTTTCAAATTAGAAATATATATTATATATAAATGAATTCAATATCAATGTTTCAAATTAGAAATATATTATCTATATAAATGAATTCAATTCAATAATTTTTCAAATTAGAGATATATATTATTATATATAAATTAATTCTGAAAATATCAATGAGATCAAATTTGAGATTTCAAATTTGATAAATCAAGGAATTTATTTATTAGATCGATTAAACTGTGATCAGATTCCTTCTGATTTTCAAGATATTGAATACAGCGCTATGAATAATAAATACGTATTACCAAAAGGGTACGCTTTTATAAAGAAAATCCAGAATGCTATTCGCGACTCCCTTGTATTCTGTAACGACGTCAGTAAGTTTGTCCCGTTATTCACTGTTGTCGAAAACATCAGAAAAGAATTGGGACAGCAATATGTAATCAAACGCACAATTAATTTGAGGGTTAAAACAATAAGAGATATTATCCGCCAAACCGAAAATTCCACATTGGTTACCTCAACATAATAAGTTCTATAAAATACAATGGACAGGCTGAAATCTTACTCACCTAACAAGTATGCGTGTGCTCTTCACCGTGAATGAATTTGTAGATTTTTATTTTATTTTTGGTCATTGTTGTTGCATTTTTCATTGATTTATGGTCATTTTCACTGTATTTAACAAGACAATATGTCGTTCTATCGTACATTTTACAAGACAATCTGTCGTTCTATATAATGGTAAACAAAACACTAGCGACTAGATTAGCACGGAAAAAATTAACTGCAATTAAGGAATTTACCAACTCGTGTCTCTGTTTGAGAAAAACTACAAGCTAGACATAGACTTCAGACTGACTTTATAACAGGGACTGAAGAATTGTTTAAACCAATAACCACGGCAACAAGGGATGTAAAATCAGCCACTGAGCGAGCAATATACGGAGAAATTCCAAAGGAAGAAGAAAGGAAAGAAGATCCTATTCTTCCTGTACTTGAAAAAATAGCAAAGAGATCCAAGCAAACAAAAAAAATCTTTAAAAACACTTCCTGGTGATATAATAGCTGCCGCACAACTTCAAGACCAACAAGAACGACCTGAACAAGAAGAAATTGAAGAACAAGAAGAGGGTGTTATTGCAAGAAAAGAAGAGGAAGAAGAGGGGGCTATTACAAGAAAAGAAGAGAAAGAAGAACAAAAGGGTAAAACATAACGAAGAAATCTTGACCCTAAAAAGATATCTAAAGGTGATGTGATAAATGATATTAAAAAATTTAAGACTGATAAAGAATTTTTTCAATTTATCGTTGATTCATTTCCAAAGGGTCAAAGAGAACAATATATGAATGAAGGATATGAAGACGCTATAACTAATAAGGAGACTTGGGGAAAAAAACTATATTTGGCAAAAATCGGTAAGTCTCAACTACCACACAATGATATAGAATTTAAGAAACTTGAAAAGTTGATATCTCAAATAGAAAAACCGCCGATACCAGTTGCGCCTTTTTTATCCCAGCCCACACAGCAAATATCAGAAGCTGATTCTAAGAAAAGTGCAACTGGTATAACTAAAAAATCAAGCGGGAAAGGATTTTCTCAGAGTGGTCCAAGTGGAACTTCAGGTAGTGGTCTTGTTCGTTGTCCTGGTAATATTCTTAGCGATATAGCACGATTATAAGTACTCATAGGAGGAAAACGAGCTGGACATAACTCACCGGAAATAATTAATGAAGCAGCTGATATCTGTATGTGGTTATTTCAAGGTGGCATTATGGATATCAAAACATATCGAGATTTCATTGATGAGTTAGCCGAGCATCATGGTCATCATAGTGACTAATAATCCCTTGGATTTTACATCACCGAAATAGAAGTTCTTTGAATTTCACTAGCATAGCAAATGCAAGCATTTCTGGGAAATCGGTCACGATGAAAATTGCTAGCAATGAAAATCAACATTAGACAAATATTCATTTAGAAAACACTAGTGTTTTTATAATAAGATGATCATACACTACAGCCATGATAAACCAACCAGCGTCTATGTAGTAAACTCACGATTGCCTGTTTACAAAGCGTACTATGGTGATGGTCTCGGAAATACCATTGCAGGGTTATTTGCAAGAATGGCTCCAAGAATAGCACCAATAGCAAAACAATTATCAATGAAAGCTATTGATGTTATTCGTGATAAGGGTATTAGCGCTGTTGGAGATGTTGCCGGGAGGGCATTTTCCGCTGCAAAGGATAAACTATTGTCGCTAGTTCGACGAAGAAAGAAACCGTTACCATCTACGGAAGTAATGCTTGCAAGTATTAGCAAAATAATAAATAGCGCCGTGTATCAGAAATTAGCATCGTCAACGACTCCGTCGCCGGCCAGCAACCAAGATAATATTGCCGCAAATATGATAGCGGGAAGTGGCTTAAAACCATTACGAAATCCACGATTTAGATCAAGGAATATATAATAAAATGTTCAAACAGACACTTGATCCAGCGTTTGATGTGGAAGCCCCATTGCGTAAAGATTATTTATTCTTATCACGCAGTACAACCTAATCTTCGATCAAGAATTGAACTTCAAGTTCATGATACCAGTAAATACTTTGTACCCGCTGAAGCATTTATCGAAGTGGAGGGAGAACTTGTAACAAATGATGCTGCTCATAATGATCCACCATACGCAGATAACCCAAATGTCAGAGTTGGTTTTGTTAATAATGGTATCATGGCGCTATTTGATAGTGCTAGATATATGATTGATGGAAGAGAAATTGAATTTATTGAACGTGAGGTTGATGTTGCCACAACAATAATAGGGTTAACAAGATATTGTGATGATTATACACGATCGGCGGGTCCATCTATGATGCTTTCTAAGGATATTAATGTTAACGCTGAACACATCCAGTATATTAAATTACGAACACCAAGAGCTTCTGCATCTGATGCACAACCCGATTCTCCTGAACACGAGGCAAGACCAGTTGACGTCTTTGATGTTATAAAAAGTACTAATGATAAATATAATCTAGGATTTGCAACACGTGTATTAATGTTGAAAAGACCACGTCAACAGTTTTCATGTACGATTCCACTGCATCATATTTTAGGATTCTGTAGAAATGTCCGAAAAGTTCTCTATGGAGCGAAGCATACCATAGCACTCATGCGAAAGGGCAATGATAATGATGCAATCTGGCGTGGTGCTGGTGTTCCCGAGGGTAGAGTCATTTTAACAAAACTTCATTGTCGATGCCAGTAATGACTCCATCAATCACAACAGTAGAACGATTACTATCATTTATGGATCATGGAGGAAAATCATTGCTAAGATGGTTATCAGGGAACACGGATACTATAGATTATAATAGTAATGGTACATTTACATTGCACCTGGCATCAAAACAAGGTATTTCAGCCTCACGTCATATATTTGTTGCGCTTCAGAATAGAGAGCAATTTCTCTCTCAGGAACGCAGCCATATGATATTTGATAAGATAGGTGTTAATGAAGTCTCGCTGAGAATAAACGGACAACAGAAACCATTCGAGGACATACTACTTGATTAAAATACCAACCAAGTAGCATGTGTGTATCATCGTCTGTTGTCATATATGGGACGCGATCAAAATGTAGATACTGGTCTGTAAATATCACAGCTGGATTTTAAAAGTTTATATCCCATATACTACTTTTCGCTGGAACATCTTGATTTTACAAGACAATTTGTCGTTTCTATACACTTTAGAGCTCGTGTAACCGATCCTCCTGCTGGTGGTTATAATGCGGTTGCTGTCATTCTCAGTGATAAATCAATGCTACTCGAAGGTGTTGGTGGACGAATGAGAGTAATCGATGTACCAGTAGAAAATATGTAATATTTTCAAAAACATGTAGTGTAACAATTAGATCAATCTGTTATTGTATAATGTCATATAGTCATACTAGTGTTACGTTAACTCCCGGTCAGCTCAAGAAATTGCAATCAGAATCAGCTTAAAAAAATGTGGAACCACGATAACGCTGAAACACAATCAGATGTCTGGTGGTCAGAATAAATTATCATTGACAACTCGTCAAATAAAACATTTCAATGATGCTTTCAAAGATAAAAAAGGCGTTCAGATCACACTCTCCGCAGCTGCAATCAAAAACATGATAAAATCAGGTGGTACATATCCGTTGTTAGCTGCGTTACCAGCGCTAATTGTTGCAGCAGCCCCAGCGGCAGCTAAAGCGGCAGCTTTAGGAACCGTTGGCACCGCGGCAGGAATGACACTAAAGAAAGCAGCTGGACAAGGATGCAAAAAAGGGAAAGGGTTTAAGACTACCAGGAACACCATATTCATGGTACAGCGGAAAGGACCTGAGACTAGGAACGGTTTACCAACTCGGGAACCTTTGGTTCAGGAATCTTTGATTCCCATATCAAATTTTGATTTACTCGATGCTGCTAAAAAACTTCAGAGGTGTCTTTATGAAAGATCAGTTGCCGGCACAACCAAACAACGCTGAAATCGGTATTATTAATCTCGATAACAGCAGCGGACCTGGAACCCACTGGGTTGCATACGTGATTGATCCGCGTGCAATCGATTGTTTTGATTCATATGGGCTAGCGTCCCCTAAAAAATCTATGAGTTATATAAACCACTTAAACACTTTTCAGAAAATGAAGACTTGGTATTATATGCTACCAACACAGGAAATGAACGACCCATCAATATGCGGCAACGAAGTATTGAATGTCCTTGACGCTATTTCATCATCGAGAAAACCACCTCATCAAGTCGTAAATGAATACACTAGTAGTCGCTTTAAAAATCGAAGATTTTAGAGAGAGAAAATAATTAGAAAATCAAAGATTTTTTACAATAACAATGGTCGATATTTATGGGAGATCTTTATCAATGTTGTAAAAACCCACCGCGGAAATATCTGCAACCGGTGATGTACAAAAAATAATCGAAGATGAAATAGCTGAGATGTTGAACTTAGCAAGTGTTGACCCCAATGAAATAGTTGTTTTGCAAGATCGTCAGGGTAAATTGAAAACGAGTAATGTTTCTCTGGATGATATTTTAGTTAAACAACGCAACGCAATTGAAGGAACTATAGCGTTGTTTTCTGATCAGGGTAAACACAAACCAGGCGCACTTGTTTCAACAATCACAGATAAAATATTAACACTCGATAACAATTATATATCCTCGGCAAACTCATTGAAATCATTCAATGATAAGTATGATGATCATATCAATAAATTTAATAAATTTACTGATTTACAAAAATCCATCAAGGTCAATATTAATAAACCAGTATTATAATTTTTTGATTATCCTCCAGTGTCCACACCGAAGCTCACAGAGATAAAAACTTCTATGTTACAGTTTGCAAAACTTCAATCCAGATATGAAGATCACGTTGAAAAGTTTACATCATTTCGTAAAAATATCATTGATACATTTTTTGCAACCACACTGGATAAAATTGACATAAAACTCCTTGATATTAAAAAAATTCATCGAAGATATGAAAAACTTTATCGAGGCAATCAAAAATGATGCAACGAGGATGATAGCAATTAAAAAAATAAAAATCCCTCACGAACAAACAAATATCGTGAATAATGTGCACGCGATCCGACACGGATCATTTACGTGGACACCTACAAACAAAATATTAAGTATCACTGCAACCGTCAAGGGTATTTATCGATTAACACTAGTATCACCGACTCAATTTAATATTTCATCAACGAGTTCATGTGGGGTCAACAATACGATATCAACGATCATCGACAAGGATACAACTGAACGATTAACAATAGCATCCACTGATAATAATTTGGCTAGAGTTTCAGTAACATGGTATGTGGGATTCGTAGCGGATTTAAGTAAATAACTAAACTGATTATCTTCGATTTTTTCTAACGGTTTCAATTGAAATCTGTTGTATTAAATAAGATGTCATCACAGCAATATCGCTATGATCAGGTCAGAGAATTTTCAAACTAAACTCAAAACACTCACTGAGGGGTTTCAAGTAAAAACAAAATATCGCCGAAGAATCACCGCAGTTGATGTTACCGCGTACTCGGTGAGTGGTGTAATCACCGGAGCTGGTATTATACTCTCCTAGGTGACAGTGATTGCTCCGATAGCTGTTCCAATTTGCATAGCAGATGCAACAACAATCGCGGAAATTATTTCAATAATAAAAAAAATATCATGCAGTCAACGGAAACAAGATTACATAGTTAAATTCCATATTATATCGTCGTCACTCGATGACACATTAATATCCGATAGTGAGTTCTCAGCGATGGTACGTGTCTATGATTCCGCGATGTCAAAATTAGAGTGACAACATGAGTATAATAACAATGACATCACCGCAAGAACTACTTCAAAGAATAGCGGAAAATACCAACCCGGTGAAAACAAGTATGATATCCATAACCTCAACGAATCCTGAATTCAGTGTGAATTTCCCTACTCCGATTCCCGTGAAGGAGATAGCGTTAGCAAAATTACGAGTGTATCACAGTTGGCCTAATATCAGATCAAAATCATATCATTAAATCAACCCATCATATCGAAATGATTTATCTGATATAAAAAATGCAACATTAACCTCTCATAGAGTTGCATTTCTTGATAACAGAACCATACAATGGTATTTTGTTTTTGAGAAAACTCCTGATTCATCCATTGTAATTACATTTACATTAACTAACATCATTGTTTATTTGAATGAAATTAATAAATTACATACAACACACCTAGAACAACTACGACGGAGTTTCCAAGAGCATCTCTCTGATAAAACAAGGCCACGTGATGAGATCATAAAACACATTAGGATATTAAATCAGCTTGAATCCGATATGGAATATATCAACAAACAAATAATTCAATTAATAATTGATGATAAGAACGGATATAAAGAAAAATTCCTAACTGGTTACAAAATATCAGAAGCTGATTTAACCGATTTCAAATATCCTGAGTATAACGCAAATGAATAAAAAAAATCTGTTAATGATCTTATTCAAGAAAACGTTTCTCTGATTCTCGCCAAATGGAAACAACAAACAACAATCCTCAAATATAATAATGACCAAGACGGCGGTTGTAGACATATCGCTCCGTTCAAAGTAAATATATCCTCGGTGATTGCATTAAATTTAGTATGTGATGTTATTGAAGGAAGCTATCAAATAAATCTCGAGCGAACAAATCAAGTCCAACAAGGATATATTCTATATTCATTTGCACCAACAGCTCCTCCAGGGTTTCTAATCATTGAGGATCCTACTAATCCAGTTTGTGTGCGATGTCATAATAATTCGTTAACGAGAATTAATTTCAAACTCACTGACCAGTCCAATAATCTAATTGATTTACGAGGTGAAGTTTTACAAATTAGTCTGTTTCTAAAGTCGTAAATTACTAGCAATTTCAAGGACTTTCATCGTAGCAACTTTTATCGTAAAATAAGATTTTCATCCTAAATTATAAGGGTTAAACCCATAGCAGCGGGGATGGGGGTACGAATTGAAACAAAGTTTGCCTGACATAAAACCAACAATGGAATTTAATTAGAAAAACCCATTGAGGGTAATTCTTTCATAAGCCGTACACATACCCGCACGAGTTATCTCCCTTGATGTTATACACATAATACAAAATAGAATTCAGAAATATGTAAACCTAATTCTGTTTTCGAAGTGCTTCGAAAGGGCCGATTGAGTTTTATTCTCTGCAACGGATCGTACCGAGGGTATACAAATATCAAAATACCTCCCGGCTTCATTCATTGATTGAAATACCATTTCTTCATTAGTTGCTGTATTAAATGATTGTATAGATCCCTTCCCAATTGATTTACAAGTACCAGTTTTTCCAAAAGTATTCTCACCCTGTAATAGCTCGTAAATTATTCAATTTATTATTTTGAGGATATCCATCAATATTTTCAATAACAAGACCATCCTTGATCAATCCGTTAAAACATTCAAACGCAAATCTGTGACAATAATAGCTCTTCTTCCCTACAACGGTAAACATAAGTGATCCCTTACCATTGTCAAAACCAACTGGATTTTTCAGTCTACGGTTTCTGACAATACCGTCACGGGATGCATCATAGTTGGCAATCATAAGATGTGGTTGAAATTCTTGGTTCATTTATAAATAATACTATTTGTTTAATGGATTGTTTGGTTTAATTATTACATTATTTGGAAATCTTTCAATATAGTTTTGAGGTGTTCTTATGATTTTGTCATTGACATAGTCAGAGTCATTGATGAAATTCTTAATTCGTTTATCATAATAGCACTTCAACTCTCTGTATATTTTGCCACCGTAACTCAGACACAATTGCGATTTTCCTCTCACACCTACCCCACATTGTATGCAAGATAGGGGCCCATAACTTCCGTTACGAACGCTTTGTAAATGATATCCACAGAATTCCCTTCTGCATGATTTGTTACATGCGGTTACTGATCCTATCATAAACCATTTGCAATGGATCATTATATAATACATTGTTTATTTAAATACTTGTTTAAATTATAATATGAAGGAGTTAGAGAGATTATCGAAAATTAAGCCTTGGAAAAATATTAAATTCAATCTCGATAGAGTCTCTGTAGATGTACCAAAGGGTCTAATAAGTGATAGAAGCATGATAGGTAAAATCCGCGATTGTTTTAATGAATTCAAACGCGATGGAGCATCTCACTGTTGGTAAACATTTCGAATTGATGGTAGTGTTGATGCTACCATGAACGATGAAAGAGCAGCACTTGTAATCTCACATCTTGACAAAAAAAAATATTTCTGTAGAGTGAAATTCATTATCTGTTCAGAAATGGGAAATTGGATTATTCGAGACAAATTTAAACCAATTTTGAACGATAAAAGAACTATCATTTTGAGTCATGATTCCAAACCAGGATTGCTGACTGGGATTGACAAACCGTACTGTGAAAGATCTTATCCTGTAACAGCAGTTGTTTACGGGTTATATTCGTTAAATGATAAACCGAGTATTGAAAAATTAAAACCAATGAAATATTCGTCAAGGATAAATTGTGTAGCAGAACAAATAATAGAACATTTCACAAATGCGCTGCGCGGAAACAAATTGACTGATCTAAGACACATGAAAATAAACGAATGGGAATTAACAGTTAGGAAGAACGGAGCATCAATTAAAAATATAACCAAATTAGAAACATCATTAAGATTTCCAATTACCATAATGACAATAACAGGAGAGGTATTAAACGAATCAAAATATAAACCAAAAGGAGCTCCAATCAAAATTATTGATCATAATGAACACGCGTGGACACCTGCAGTAACAATATTTCTGCGGGATAGAACAATAAAATATTACATGGGAAATTTATTCGATTTTATTTCTCAGTCCAGTAAAAACGATCCTGTGTCAGTGTGGTTACTTCACAGTTTTGAAGACGAAGAAGGTAAATTCGATCTATTCGTAAGACCAAACGGAGAATTATACCGCACTGAAGCCCTCCACAACGAGATGAAAAAACTAGCCAGTGGTTTTTCAACAGAGGACAACGAACAATTATTAACAAATTGTTTTACAATTCCGTCGGTTGCAGCTCATTCTGCGAGAAAGAAATACAAGTGGAAACAAACAAGAGCTGAATTTCTATCAGATATCAAATCAAGCTGCGTTGAATATAACCATGGTGGATTATGGAATACAAAATACACCTCTGAAAGTATTTTTTCAGTTGATAGAGTTGCGTGTTATCCAGGGAGTTTCCTCGGGTATGGAGAAGCCGCTGAGTATTTTAAACGATTTGGACATCCCACATATGAAATGACCCGTGTTGCTATTAATGGGCCTGCCTGATTTTGATTTAACCGGATTCACTCGTGTGGTATCATTTGAATTGGCTACAGGACTTCATCCGTGTTGTTATATTTGGCTTGGTAGACACATCTCTGAAAAACACTGGATATCAATAGTGTTATTACGATATATGATTGATTCTAAAATGTTGATATCGCTAATTGTCAGTGAAGCGATTATATCATATCGAGCGCAGACTGAGGTCTGGTTACCACAACCTGATAGTCTTGATAGTATAATCAGCGACTACAAAAAACAATTTCCTGATCTAGACAAAGAATATATCTTCAAACAGTCCAAACAGATCTTTGAAGTTAGAAATAAACACGCACAAGATCTCGGTAGAAGAATAATCGGTAAATTCACTCAGGGTGCAAACAATACGACAATAACAGATATTCTTCACGGTTGATTATAGACGATGCTGAATACGATTTTATAATCGCGGATGTAACATCTAGGGGTATATACGTCGATCGTAAAGACGCTTTCTTGTCCGATGGAACCAAATTGGGTACAATTGTTACTTACAACGATGGAAACAATCTTCAGTGTGCACATTTGAGGTTGTCTATGCTAGCTTATGCTTCTATTAATTTATTTTCAATGATAAATAGATTTCCTCACACTGCGTTTAGAGTCGCCACAGATTCATTTGATGTAAACGCGAGATATATCAAAGCAGTGGCTAAATTTACAAATTCTGACGAGAGTTGGGGATCATGGAGAATTAAAAAGGAAATTCTGTGTGATTATTCAAAATCAGCAGATGTTACGATTGAATTTGTTTTGTTTGTTTTTTATGGTTTAACGCCATTTTTCAGCACAATATAGGCTATACATTGCGGCCAGTATTATTGGTGGAGGAAGAACCCGGAAAAACGCGGAAGAACCACCGACCCACGAGATGCTACTGGCAAGCTTTCTCACATAACTACATTTGCCGAATCTTAGACTCGAACACACGCAGACAGAGGTGAGGTTACGATTGAAGATAACTATTTGAAAAATAATCAGATATCAGAACTGTCTAATGCACCGTCAATATCCGATCCAATATGTAGATATAAAACCAGCTACCTAAACGGTTGTGGTGGGTCAGGAAAGACGACTTGTGCGATTGAATTATTTCGTACAAAAACTCCTACGGATTTTCACGCATCAAAACATGATTGTGCTAATACCGACACATAGACTCGCAAGAGAGATGAAACAAAGAGGAATTAATGCTTGCACTTATCACAGTTTCTTTCCATGGAAAGGCGACGAATGGACTCCTGATCAAATGGGTGACAAATATATTCCTGAAGTTATTATTTGGGATGAAATATACACGGTATCGTTAGATGTATTACAAAGATTTCTTGATTGGTTATTGCTAGCGAATATAAAAGTAATAGTGTGTGGCGATCATGACCAACCACCACCATTTGTCGGTTTCTCCCCACATGATTGGTTGAAGAATTGTGTAGACTATTATGAAGAAATTAATACTGATCATAGAGCACTTGATGAACAATTACGCGAGTTCAAAAAACTAATTAGATTACAACCGGATAGAATTCAATGTGAGATAGCGCGTGAAATAATTTAGAAAACACCAATTAAATGATTTCTGGGAAGCGTGGAGACCAAACGATTTGATAGTAGCAAGTAGAAAATTAGTCATAGATACACTTCAGATGAAGTTATTTAAATTACATAAAGAAAAATGTGCAACACTTCCAGTGCCGTTGTGTTATAGACCCAAGGAGAAACGAAAACAAAGTATCAAAGTTGATATTCCCGGCTTGACAGAAAAGCGAATTCACGTATTAAATGATTGGTTGATATCAATGTCGTCGAAAATGCATTACGCGCTGATAAATCCCCATGGACGCTAGGTTACGCAGCAAAAATACATTCTTCACAGGGATTAACTATATCAGATACAATCATTTGGAATATAGATAATCACATCGAGTGGTCGAATTTAGTTTATCTTTCAGTGTCCAGAGTACGAAGAATAAATCAACTTCGAAGAGTTTTTAGATGCTAATGACACAACAATAAGTGATATTGTCAGCGATGATATAATCAGAAAAAATACTCTCTGGTTCTAAACAACAGGATAAAAAATAACAGAGAATTTTACATTGATGCTGAATTAATAATTACACTGAAACAACAACAGAATAATCACTGCGCTAGTTGCAATAGTATAATGAATTGGTGTTGGTCGGATAATTGAATTGTGAATAATGAATTGTTGTTGGTCGGATAAGGATCCTCGCCAATTTACCTTGGATAGAAAGAATAGCAGTATTGGTAATACCAGAGATAATGTGATGTTGACTGGTCTTGAGTGCAACAGACGCAGAGGTGCTAGTTAAGACCACGCGGTGGTAACTGAGTATCCTCGGGTATTATTTGCAGTTGTTCATCAGTAAATCCTCGCTGAGGAGCAGTTGAATCCAATTTATAGATTGCTGGTCTACCCGTAGATTGTGTTATGTTAGATATTTTATGCACAGTGACTCTCCAAATATGATCAGTAGACCTTTTTACCACCTTCAAGCTCTCATGGTTCATATAAATATCTAACAGTGACATTACCGAGTATTGGTTGTATTGAAAAATCATTTTGCGGTTTTACGGGTATATACTTCTTTTTAATCGCGTTGTTAGGTTTCATGTTGATTGTTCAAGTAATCTCATTATTTAACGCGGTAATCACACCTGGTAATCTCATGACCCATTCACGAGATCGTTTATGTTGAATAAATTCCTTAGCAAATTGATATCCAAATAATCGCTCAGCAAGTGTCCGATTAAATCGTTCAACGATTGCCTGATCGCGGTGTAATGCAGTATGTCCTCGTCTGATAGTGACATTATGACTTTTCATTGTTGATAACACTGCACCCTGACATTCCTTGCCAGGATCAACTTGTAATAGATTTGGTCAACGCAGCGGACCCCTTCGATAAATACTTTCAAATGCAGAAGCAACTTCAGTTGATGATTTTGTCTTTAGTGGTTCTGCTTGTTTGTATCGACTCGCAACATCAACTACGGTTAGCGCGTATTTGTAAAAACCATCATGCGGCAGAAATAATATATCAGCTTGATGAACTTCGTAAGGAGCGCTGACATCAAAATGCGAGTAGTTGATTTGTTTAGGCGGCGGTAGATAAATTTGCCATATCGCCTGTTTAGGCATCCAATCCGCTGCAGTGGTATTTTTCACCTTTGCGGCGCTAGCGAGTTTACTGATTGCTGCTTTGCCCCTACAGTATCCTCTTGGAGAATAATAAATAGATTCCATGTTGTTTTTAATTACCAGCACCCAACATTAATTTACCCTTCATCGCCGATTTTATCAACCATGAAGCCAATTTTTCTTTGAAAGATTTATCAGTGATAGAATTCAACGCATGAATTAATTTCACATCTGCAATATGTCTATGTTGCAGATTGCTGCTTTTATAAGCAACATCATGAGCATGACACGCCTTATCAATAGCGTTTATTGGGTTTTCACCGGGTCGGGTTTGGTTTTGATCATCAAGTCTGATATCGAGTCTGGTCCCAGGTCCACAATAATTATACCCTGGAAGGTATTTTTCTCCTGGGTATTTCGCCCATGGTGTTCCCGGAAGTTTTACTAACTTGGCTGCAATATCACCTCCTCGTTTTTCTTTTAAATCATCAGAAATGCTAGCATTTCCTGCAGATTTCATAGAAACAAATCTAAATTTATTTGTACCACATTGTACACATTTACCAGAAATTGCTGATCTGTTATTTTTTGTAGTAACAGTCGTTGGGTAAAGAGTTGATGTACGCGCTTTACATTTCACACAATATAGATCCATAATATTATTATTATATATCAAATGAAAGTAATGGATTTTTCGGCAAAAAAAAAAACAAGAAATTATTAAACATCATGCAGCACTACCTAATTATATTCGCATGATTATACATGTAATTGGACCATCTGGAAGTGGCAAAACACAGTTCTTACTTAATTTAATACATGTAACAAGATTGATGAAATGGGATAAATTGTATTTGATTGCCCCAAGTGTAAATGATCAGCGACGCTACGAAGTGTTAAAGGATTACAACGAAAAGGCATCAGAAATCACCGGCGAGGGTATTATTGAATTTAAAACTGATATCGAAGAAGCACCAAGCATTGATGATATTGATGGAAGTATTAAGAACTTAGTCGTATATGATGATGTCATGTTAGACAATCAAAAGAATCCTGCTTGGATATTTTCCAGAGGTAGGAATAAAAGCACTGACGTAATATATGTCACTCTACGATACACTCAAATACCAAAAGTGATCAGAGATAACTGCAATATTATTGCTGTATTCAACGGAGTTGATACACATACGCTACGAAATATTCACCAGACTTGGTGCGGCGGTGATATTTATTATAATCTCTTTAAAAATTTCTTTAGTCATGCTCAGTAAATCCCGCATGGATTTGTAACGATATAAATTGACATCATCCTAGATCAAGATATCGTATAGGACTTGAACAAATATTCGGCTGAAATCGTAGCAACTCTCATTATAAATTTCATGGATTATTAAACCCATAGCAGCAACAGGGGGGGGGGGACAACACTTGTGGCTTCTTTTTTGGCCCATGTGCCTCTATACAGCATCTGCAAGGAAGTCTTAGTTTGCCAAATTGACGCTTGTTTTCGATTTTGTAAGAAGCCTTGGTGTGCCAAATTGACGCCTCTAAAAAGTTGTCCGATTCGCCCCTGCTGCTGCTAAAACAGATACATGCTTACCAGGGTGTAAGTTCTTCCATAATGATAAGTAGTGATGCTATTAACAAAGGAATTTAAACCCTATATTGTAATTTCATTGTACTTTAAAGAATTGGTAGATTTTAAAACATTAAAGTGAACGTTTGTTTGTATTATATCAAGGTTGAGGTTCCCCAATGATTTTACAAGAAACAATAATATTTTTGTTTTTGTCTTCAGTAGCATTGCTCGTAACATACAACTCAGATGTTATTATATTGTTTAGCTGATGAATCTCACAGGGTTTGAGTACATTTAGAATTGCAACAAGTAATACGATAATTATAAACACATACTTATTTGCTTTGATTCGAAACCACAGATATGCACCACATAAGTTAAGAACTAATTGGAGATTATAAATCGACTCTCAGAGGGGTAATCAATAGCTAAAGGTGGCTGACATAATGTTCCTCTGATTGGCAATATTTGTATTTTGAGGAAGCAACACGTTGTGAAACTTACTTCAGTACAAACTAAATATAAATATATATGAACATGGAGTAAAATCAATAATTTGAGGAGTTTTAACTGTGTCAGTCATATTGTTCATTTGCCCTAATGTATATATAGCTTCAACTCGACACGGGAATATACTTTTGCGTATTTGTTTACCAAACCACAAAGCGACCAATCAATTCAGAAGCAATATCAATATAATATTTGAGGATGACCAATGACGGACAACGTACAACCTCATCATAACTCGCTCCTCAGGCCTACGACCAGTATCTCCTAAGAATAACATACCTTCGACTCATATATCTGGAACATGATAAACGGGTTCAACATCTATCTCTTCGATTCCTTCATTGTTGTTACGAGCCAATTTAACTGTAAGAACAACAAAACAGATGATCATACCATGTTGCCTATAAATGTTTCACTACAATAGAGCAATCAAACATTGTATCTGTGTCTATCCTGTACATTTCCAATGTATATTAAATATTTTTAAGGACCTACAGATTCAAATGCGAATATATATCGATTTACAATTTACTGTGAATGATAAAAGCAACTAATTTAAATCGCAATGTTCACAAGCATTATATTAAATGCTAGTTTCATAGTAAAACGTTCAGTGTTGCAAACATTACTAAAATGTCAACAAGAAGGTCACATTTTTGTCTGCCATGCATCTTACCATACTGTATTCAAGATGAGATTACAAACAAACAACTAGTATAGTGTCTACAATAAAAATGTTTCTTCCATAACATCTAGCCGTTCGTATTTTGTTGGGTCGTATTGGTTTCAATTCCAGCCGTCTCATGCACACAAAACCTTAGCAACACATTTCGGTGCGTTTTAGCGATACAAGCTAAAACACTATTTCCAGTTGTTTAAAACTTTAGATGAGGTACTGTTCCCTTCACAGCGAGACAAATACAAAATTACAAACACGCAACAATTACGTATGGACTCGATGTCAACGCTCTTCAGTTGATACATGGTTAATGATGGTTTAAAGATGAGGTCACCTTTAAAATTTGCTATGTTTTGTGAAAGATATATATATTTACTTAAATATTGGTTTATTTCCTAAAATGCAACACGCAATGCAAATGAATCAGGATATTAAGTACCAAGTTGAGAGATTTATCCGTAATGTAAACCATTACTACACCGTAATGTTATAACAGTCTTTGCTTTGGGTTTCTAAAGTAAGCAAGTTCCAGTCCCATGTCACATACTGGATTGGGGTAACATATACAAAAGAGTGAACACAGATTCGGTGAAACAATTTTGCTGTTGCATTTATCAAGCAATTGGGGTAGTTGGAAGCCCTTGTGTGACATTGTAAATTAGCGATTTTTTTTTAAATATTGATACAAGGGTATGTTACGATCCTTGAGATGAGAGTTTTTTTCGTCAGATGACTGTTGTTTTCGTGTATGTAGTTCTTGTTCACCTGGCTGACTTATTACTGCATCTCTGTCAACGTTTGACAGCATTACGACTGCACAATATCTTTGTCTAATTTACAAGGAACTCCAATTTGAAGGAAGCTATATGTTTTTCATTGTGATCACTGACGAGCAAAATGAGCCAATTGAAAGCAACGGATTTTATGTTAATGTTAGTCATTGATATGTTTAGCAGCAAACACAACATCAAAGTGATTTTTCTGGTCAAGAGAAGAGTTGTGCATTTGGATGGCGATGATAAAACGTAATTCGTTAATAACGTTGGTGTATTGAAATGGCCCGCAACAAAAGCATACAGATGTGATTGTTATATGTCCTTGTTATGAGTTGTACCTCTGATGAAACACGTTAAGGTTAAAAAAGCATTTGTACCAAGAAGTATTCAGATAATATGTAATGGTGCACAATAAAAATCCATAAATATAAAGGCAATTTTTTTTTTATTTTAGAAAGAGGAATTCAAATAATATATAAAGTTACACAATATAAAAGTTTCCAAAAATACGGTACAAATTATTCTATAAACTACATTCCATTATACAGTGCACTATTTGTTCCCTGGTGGTATGTCACAGTCAAGATTATCAACTTAATTTGTTGATGGTGGAAACCAAGAAATTAAAACTAATGTGTTTTCATGTCATCTTATAAATGGCATGGTATCGTCTCTGCGTGACTTTCATCCTTCAAGAGGTAGATACGATTCAATTAAGATTGTAATATACACAAGTGATACAGTGCCATCTATTCTATGCAAGGTGTTTCAGATAAGGTGTTCCCATTTCTAATAATATGGATGTTTTTCGAAACTTGTTTGGGTGTTGTAATGTTATATATTAAGCTGATAGCATGGTAGTAAAAACCTGCTAACAAACAATTATGGTATCAATAAAAAATGTATAATATCGCACATTTCCGGTAATGGCAAGAACTACTAAACAGATGATCTAATCTTGACAATAATAATGAGAGCAAAATGTTCATGGCTTTAAGTTTTATAGATGTTATGCTGATTAAAAATGGATTATACACTAATATCTCGCGTATGGATGAACAAGAGTAAACATTTTTATGTTACCTTTCCCTTTTGAGGTTGGAGCAAAATAATAAGACTGGGTTTAGACCTTATATATTGCAGATATCACCTTTCATTGTAGGTGGGGGGTAGGGTTAATAACTAAGGTGGAGATATAAGAATATAATATCATTCAGTAGCATTGGAATGTTTGGTTGTGTTGCTTCAACCTGAGAACACATCAGTGCATATAAAACTTTTGTAAATTGATTAGAGGATAATATACCAAAGTGTCAGTTTTGTGCATCAATGAAAAGATATGATATATCAGCCTCCACCTTGATGCTTATTGACATGTAATATATAAATGCTTGTAGATAAAGAACAGGTCCCTGTGACGACGTTTTATAACAAGAATCTGGAGGTATCATTTTTGAAATAATCTACAACGGTGGGGCTATAATTAAGTGTGCCACAATTCGCACGAAGTCCTAAACATATTTAGTTGTTAGATTTTCTGAAGAAATGTTTAATGATATCGGTGGTTGACGCTTAAACATGTGGAGACAAGTTGGTTTGAAGCAGATAATTGTTTCCAATGTATGACGAGCACTCCGTTTCTGGTGCAAATAACTTCACAATGTTATTAATTATATACTAAAACTGTGTGGTATATAATATGCAGTCAAATAATACAATGTATACATTTTAAGGAACGCTAATAGGTATGTGGCACCATGGACCCACTGAGATAGAACGAAATAACATTTCAAAGAATACACAAAATGTTACTCGGAATAAATTGTACTAAATGACTATGTATTGTTAAGTATTAACAACTATTGCTGTAGGTCTTTTTGACAAAGCAAAGTTTAGTACGAATATAAATAAAATATTCCTTTCGTCAAATTGACTAATCGCAACGTTTTCTAAAATGGAAAATATTGAAAGTATTTGTGAAACCTCCAACTTAGATGGCGACCATCCACAGGAAGAAAAATCAACCAATGAATAATGGAATTTTGTACCTAGTCCTCAGTCCATGTATACGGCAATCATGACTGAAATCCGCCTCGGCAAGCATATGTCATTTTCATTTGTTAACCAAGCTAAATTATATAACAGTATATTATCTATTTGAGCCGATTGGAGTTATCTTGTGTTTCATATTGTTCTAACTAATACTGATTGGGTAACACATCTGAAGGTTAATTTTCAAGTTTGCTAAATATGTCACTATTAACTGTACTCACCTGTTTCTCAATATTGTCCATTCTTTTTTCCAAATTTGGTGAAACCGCTTCGCTAACAGGACTGGACTTGTGTTCCAGTCTGATTGTAATAATAATAATAATAATAATAATAATAATAATAATAATAATAATAATAATACTAATAATAATACCAATAACAACATCAATAATAATAATAATAATAAATATAATAATAATAATAAAAAATATAAAAATAATAATATTGCAAATAATAAAAATAATCATTAAAAGATACTACGGCATCTACTACTACTACAACAAATAGTAATAATTAAATATCAAGGTAAACGAAAAGCTCTTAAAGTGTAACAAAAAGGAGAGGAAAGACAACAAGCAATATAAGCTTTAACAAATGAATTGTTTACTAATTATGCAAAGTGGAAATGAGACAATAATGAACTTAGGGTAATTAAGTCTACCGTCTTGTGTTGAAAACATTAATATAATTCCAGGTTTTAATTCACCAAGAGATAAAGTTAATGCCTTTATCCAATAATGTTACATTTCACGTATTACATACAGTACATGCACTTGCGTGTACAGCCACGTACTCTATCTATCTATCTATCTATCTATCTATCTATCTATCTATCTATCTATCTATCTATCTATCTATCTATCTATCTATCTATCTATTATTAAAATGATTATATATTAATATCGACATAAGAGAAGTGGATAATGCCAACGACATGGATATAATCATTAGCTCTGCATAAACAAGTACTACCTTATCGTTTACATATGTCCTAATGCCAGGGAATAAATGCTGATATTAATTACAAACAATATGGGCTATCTCTATACTTATATTTTTTCTGTAGGTCTGTTTGCAATAAGGCTAATGTAAAGCAAATGATCATAACGACACTTAAAATGACTTCACTCGATTAGTAATAAGATACATAGTATATTAATCAAAAGTACTTTTAATTTGCAGAACTAGTTCACAAATGGAAATTCAACATAGTATTAATTAAATTGTGTATGCTCTGAAGAGCATCAACAGGTTGGTACTATACTAATATACGAATGCAAAATGTAATGTCTTAAACAAATAAGTTCGAAACTATACTGAGCGAATAAAGAAGAGTCAATATGATCAAATACGTGATATTTTACACAATGATACGCCGTCACTAATCGAAACGTCCCGAACCATCAACATCTAATAACATTTTCTTTCTCGAGAGAATAATACATTTTACAAAGAGCTGAGTTGAGGTGGTTTCTGTATGTAAATTATGTATCGACTTAACAACATAGAACATGTCCTGTAACAAGTAGAACACAAAACAAATCCACAATTATATTAGAATGAAACTAACTTGTAAAACGTTCATATCTGAGATGATGACTACCTTATCAGAAACAGTAACCCAGAATTAGGCGGCCAGATCAGATATCGTAATGAACTTTAGTAACAATGGCAAGGTTGCGAATAATGTCAATTGTACCTTTTCCTGCATTTTCACAATACGTGGCGTTAATCAGGTAGGATAATAAGTGCAGTCTGTTTGGACTGGTAACAATACTGATATTATATAAACATTTTTTAACTTACGTTTATATTTGAATGTTGTGCGTGTTTGTGTGTCATTGCCTTTAAGAAATGTTTGAAAGACACTGTGAATAAAAGCAAATCGTGTATAATAATAATAATAATAATAATAATAATAATAATAATAATAATAATAATAATAAAAATAATAATAATAATAATAATAATAATAATGCGGACTTTGTATAGCGCGACATGATCTCTCGAAATTATAAAACAGACAACATGCTGAAAATATTCAAGGTAGGACACGTGATTAGGTCTTTAAGTTTGTTCCTGCAGTAGAAAGAGTTGAGTGTTAAGAGCACTCTTGAAAATGATTACTGACATTGTGTCTAATTTCAATTGGCAATTAGTCCCACGCTGCTAAGCCCAGGTATGAAAACTAATGTCCAAATGACTTTGTTTTCATAGTGTGAACAATGAGTATATGACATGTACACATGGATGAGGACACTTATGTAGGCTGGTCCTGAGTGGTCAGGAAAGCGTAGCACATATAACAAAAGCTGTGCTTTAGGGTACATGGCAGCTTGGAGGTGTACTCAGATATATATATATATATATATATATATATATATATATATATATATATATATATATATATATATATATATATATATATATATATATATATATATACATACATACATATATATATATATATATATATATATATATATCGAGATAGATATGAAGCTATGTTATGAGACTAATATATGTTATAGATTGTGATTCAATATAAGAAAATAATAAAACTTGCTCTTGTTTGCAAAATGTCTCAGCCATCTTATTTTCCCATTCACGAAGGTCTCTACAATCTTGTCCAGATTGTACTGTAACAAAATGAAATAATATAGCAATGTTTAACATCTGTACACATAGGTCATTAATAAATTTGTGAACACAAAATAGAAACAGTGACCCACTGCTACCAACTTTCGATATCAGGTTTATTTTCATGAAGATATTTGCAGTACAATATTTGAAAGAAATGTCAAAGTATGCATATATGTATGTATGTATGTATGTATGTATGTATGTATGTATGTATGTATGTATGTATGTATGTATGTATGTATGTATGTATGTATGTATGTATGTATGTATGTATGTTAAAGAAATCATGCAATATGGGTGGTAAGTGCCCTTTTTAGGAGTTAAACAAACAACACATGCATCATATGATCAGGATATAAAGCTTACAGAAAGCATTTTCTCGATCGGCGTTGTCTTCACAGCACCTTATTTTACGGCATGTTACGCATCTAATAAGCCACCAGATATGTACACATATGATAAGAGGTGGAGCCAAAAATGGTCGATTGGCATATTCGTTGATCAGGCTGTATTGTTGGTAGCACCAATACAAATAACTGTTATCCTGGACCTTCTGGAATGTGAAGCTGGAATAATAAAAAAGCTTTTTCATGTAACACAATATACAGTAATGTTTTCACAAAATGCTGCTATATCGATGTTTAGAGTTCATTAATTGGCATAAAGTCTATTGTAAATATTACTGATACAATTAACCACTTTTTAAGTACTCTGGGTTTCATCAGACTCTTTGCTTAATATATTAATCAACACCAAAGTTATAAATATCAAGACCTCTACTCTGCCTAACATGCATGTTATCTGTAAATTTGATTATGCTCCATAAATGGAAAAGGAACGTTTATTGGACAGACAACCTGATGGGTTACTATGAATCAATCTTATACAGACTGGAGAAACGGACTGTAAAATAATCATATATACAAAGTAAGGGAGAGTTATCATTTCAAATTTAAACAACGGGAAATCATTCGATATACACAACAAGAAACGTGGAAATGAAGCTAAATATTCATTCATTTAAGGGAATGTGTCTATGATGATGAAGCTATTTTTTGGCTTGGCTTGGTGTTTATCTTTGCTTATGACGGCTGTTGTATGTTTAACTGCGTTCAACACACCAGAGATGGATGCTGGTCGGACTTTATTACAATTACGAGGTATGTGATTCAAAAGAGTTATTTGAATGACATACATTTGTTAAAATGTTAATGATGTCAACCTCGTATACTTTCTTAAACTGCTGATGCTCTTAACTACTGACACACAATGTTTATTTGTGTGCGCTTATTTGATAAAATATTTTCTGTGAAGTTTCGCTTTTATTAGAATGTTTTTAATCTGTTATTTGCCCATTAGAAAACAATAGGGACAAGTCTACGTTTGTATTACATTGATTTAAAAAGAACAGAGCATATAAGACAATTGTAGGAATAGTACATGTGACAATGCCATGACAATGTAGCATAGGAAATTTAATACCCAGGCTTTCTGACATGGAAATTCGATATTTTGGAGCGTCGTATTCTACCATGTTACAAAATGGTATAGGGTAATGATGCTGTGCACTGATTCAAATGATTGCATGAAATCAATATAGTATAGTTATATCTGTGGGATAACCTTTTACTCAGTACAAATCCATTTTTGAAATATGTTAAAACCAATGTTTGTGATTCCAACAACTATGAAGATATTGCTGATCTATTATCAAAATCCATTCGAAATACCCAAATCGGCTTGTTCATTATTTTGTATAATAGAGTATTGTGAAGTAATGCACATGTAACCATGCTTTTATGATAGAAATACACATTCCTGAGATAAAAACATTCACTGCACGCTGATTGAGGTCTGTGTAGGCAGAATATGACTTTTAGGAATGCATCACCTTACGAACAGCGAAAGCTTAGGCTTCCTTACTTTTACTTTGCAAAGCTGATATGACACGTACATCTTAAAAAATGCACATGAAATCAGTCATCACGTGCATAAATGATATTTCATCGGTCTAAGATTTGTGTATTCTTTTTATCATTTTAGGATTGTATTCACCGTTCTCATCTGCTTTTGTGTATATCTGTGCACACCGTTTTTCCTTGTATTTTTTTCCAAGCAGTATAACATTATCAAACTGATAGCTCCGTATAAGATGTTGAAAATGCATGGAATATTAACAACTGTCTTAAAGATCGTCATATTAATAAGCACGAAAAGTCTGCCATGTGAATACATATGCGGTTGTATAACTTTTCATAATTGCTTTTATGTGTATATGTGTCAACCCAACCATTTCTATATTGTTTACAAGCATAACAAGATACCACTATGTAGTTATAATAATGTATGATTGCTTTTGCATTTGAATTTACATCAACCGTTTTAAATACCGTCAAGCAAAGTAAAATAAAAATCGGTTATTTCCAGAAATACGCATGGTCATTAACAATGTTTATGTACTCTTTTGAAATAGATTTAAGTTTACCTGAACATAGCGATCAGAAGGTTGAGCAGCAAGATGTTACACATCAACATGTACAAGCCCATCAGCAGCGGCACAAAGTATTTTCCAGACTCCGTTGGACAGCGAGAATAGGACCCACTGTTGTACAATGCTGGATCATTGGTGCAATCCACGGAACCTTTAAAATTTTGTTTTCATGCATATTTTAGTGACTGAACTTTGATGCAAATTAATAAACAAATTTGACGTAAATGTTAAACGACTATTAAAAGCAAAGTGTTGTAGATGACTTTGCATGTGTAAGCATGTACTTCCCTTAACCATCTTGTTACGTATAACATATTCATTTAAAGGCACATGCATTGTGGGATTTCCTCTCTCTCTCTCTTTCTCTCTCTCTCTCTCTCTCTCTCTCTCTCTCTCTCTCTCTCTCTCTCTCTCTCTCTCTCTCTCTCTCTCTCTCTCACACACACACACACACAAAGGTATGAACTTGAACAGACATTGAGGCCATGATAATAATCCTAAGCAGACAGTATAAATGTGTCTCAAAATATATACCGCTCACATCTACATGGACATCTCTCATTTACAGAGAAATGAAGTGTAGTCTGACGCAGCAATGTATGTACGTACACATTAGTATTAATGACATGTTCGGTTTCTTAATGTGACAACCACCATATAGTTGACATTCATCATGCTAGGGTTGAAATAAACTCAACTGTAGTTTTTTGTCGCCTGATGGAAAATATATAATGACGTCCAATAAATATGATCCTCGCTTTCCTAAGTTTAAAATGATATTTGTCTTCGAACTATTAATACTTATACCCATCGGTGATGTTTTAAACCTGTGGGAGTCCTTATGACAGCGGACATATTGTCCTAGGATTGTATCTGCAAACAATTATATTCGATACAATCAAAAAGTCAGACTTTAACGTAGCATGAGCATCTGTACCTGGACTGAAATATAGACAAGCGACTGTCCAGATTTGAGAACAATCATATTATTTCTTGCTACTGTCCGAAATGTCTAAAATGTTTTTTTCTGTACGAATTCAGTATGCAGTATGAACCAACCATTAGACTCTCTCTCTCTCTCTCTCTATCTCTGTCTCTCTCTCTCTCTCTCTCTGTCTGTCCGTCTGTCTCTCTCTCTCTCTCTCTCTATATATATATATATATAGAGAGAGAGAGAAATAGAGAGAGAGACAGACAGACAGACAGACATGTCAGAGACTTTGTTTTCTACCTTCAATTTTATCTAACATAAGCTCTCCGTAAATATTCCAGTATGGCCGGCGGAATATCTCTGTTAAAGTTGCAAGGCTGGGTTCTGTATGCGGGTACAATATTGCATGGGAAGCAATTCCGTAGGCCACAATGAAAACCAATAATATCATAATAAAGTAGGCCAGATTATAAACCTGTAAAATATAATTAAATGTACGTATTAAACAGAGATAATATAACCATACACGTTTGATATGTTCTTAACAACATTGCTGTTTCAAACATAACCTGAATCTTCTTAATATTTACGCAAAACTGAACCTTTGTCGCACACAACTTGTACGTAAGAAAAGATCTAAACATAAAGATCGAGATTGCAATTCTTGCCTGCAGACTGGCTCATAAAAATCTATTAAGAGGCAATGAAAAGAGTAAAATATTACACCATCGGAAGACTATCGAACATAATGGTAACTTGTCAAAATGACACAGTCACGGTTAGAAAAAGGGTTTGTTACTTCTTTGATTTAAATTTTCCCGAGCACATTCGATGTAAATAAGCAAATACAACAGCAATGGTACATGAAAGTTTACATAATTATGGGATACATCTATGCATAGCATAATAGTATGGTATTAATTATCAGACAAATTTATTAACGCTTCCTGAATACACTCAAGACAAATTATAAATATGTTTGCTGCCATGTTTTCTATTGGTTCGCAAATTACATACATAGGAATGCTTAGGCATATAATAGCAAAGGTTCCTAGTACTAGTCAAGATGATATTGATATGATAAATGTATATACATGCACTAATTTTATATGTGAAAAATATGGTGTGTATTATTGGATAAAGTAACACAAATTGATTGAATAGCTATTTACTGAGTGAACGTAGCAAACTTAATCTATTTTCCTCTAATGTAATTGGCTTAAATTAATATATTGATTAATTTAACCGATATTTTATTATCGAAGCAAACATATTAAACAAATTAAATATTAAGAGTTCGGGCTGAATAAACTGACATATTGTTTTGTATATTTGACTCACCATGTGCATGATCATCACTAGCTTTGGTCCAAGTTCTCTGTGCACAGAGAATATATGCAACAGTCGCATGTAAAACGTAATCATATTGACTCCGAGGACTATATGGGCAGATTCAGCTACTTGTGGATGATCAACAATCCTCAGAATCATTCCGAATAGAAACATAAATAACGTTATGATATCTAATATGTTCCATCCATCTCTTATGTAATTGTAAAGTCTGCTCGACCAGTTCTTTGGAGGTGTTGTACATACCTTTTAGATGAAGAAATTAATTAGACTTATAAGAAATGAAATGTTGTGTGGTGCACAATAATTCACGACTAACGCCATCCTATGGTAAAAGCATTTGAAGAAGATTCATTTTTAAAACGGAAGTAGTTTTATGAACTATATTAACTTTTTGTACAAGATTTCGATTTTCGAGGTGGATTAATTTGTTGGTGAAATAGAAAAGATATGTAATGTGTATCTTTATTGCATGCCGCATGGTTATTGGAATTAATGCCAACCTGATTTAAGTCACGCTTTTTTTTATATACCGACACTATCGAAATGTGATTTTCTTAATTAAAATTTCCTCGATTTTACGTTATATGATAATATATTCACCTGTATAACCTCCTGAGTGAAAATGGTAAAGACCCACACACACAGTACAATTTCCTGCCATGACAGATATCTATCAAACTTGCTGATCAGAATATAGCTGTATAACCCGAGAAAGATGATGTAGGAGATCTGGAATATAATATATTAATTTGAGCAGTCTTTAATATATAAAAAGGTAGAAATGTAATATTGTATTTAAGTATTGTATGTTAAGGCATTAAATTTTGAAGTTCCGCAATGAATGTCTTACATAATTGTAAAGTCGGACACGATAGAGATGCATTCACCATGCTCGTATTGTGCAGCATGCAGTGGCACATCTAGGCCTTTGAAGGTTCCAGGTTGCCTCAATTTATACAAAATGTAAAAATAGTATTTAATTAATATAAATAGGTTTGGGCGGAGTTATGGGCTGTTTGAAAACCGTGTTGTTGTATATATGGGAAGAACATATTAGTAATGTATAGTTGCCTAAATGCAATATCTTAGTGGTCAAATAGACATATAATCTAAATGTACTTTTTGATGCAAAATAGTACCATTCATTAATGAATGAGATATATGACCATACATGCTTGCTAAAATTGACCACGTTATACTAGTAAAGATTAGTTTAGGAACATGAAACTTAAGATATATTGCCTTTTCATAATAGAGACTTTTGTGAGTATATAATATTTAATTAATATGGTTAGTATTTCAATTCATAAACTCCTACTGAAATCACATTAGCCGTCTTATTACAGGAACATATATTTATTGTAGTTATATTTCTGTAACTACATGAACATGACAAAACTAAGAAACATAATAGTTATTGGAGACTATTATCATTTAATTAAAACTATAC
Source organism: Unio delphinus (assembly GCA_029339505.1). NCBI lineage: Eukaryota > Metazoa > Mollusca > Bivalvia > Unionida > Unionidae > Unio > Unio delphinus. Next base: position 4,425,374 of record JAQISU010000152.1, read on the forward strand.
TCTCAAATTGTATCATTGGGAACTTTACGATTACTACTGTTCGGCTTATTTACAATATCAGTAATAGCTACTTTCCATCAACTATGAAATTTAAAGACATACTTATGAGGGACGATCTACGTCTTTAATATATATCTCAATTAAAATATTGAAGTTAAACAACTTAAATTGTTACAAAAAGAATGATTTTGTTCTCCGAATCTGGATATTGTATTTTCAAGTTTGAGTACAGAACAAACATTATTTTTTGTCAAAGGTTAGACCGAAAAAATTATGATAAATATAAACTTGTATAATCATGCAATTGTTTGACAGTAAATAACTCAACTAACGAAAAACAAAACCTTATACACCCTGTTGTGTTATATGATGGTGCATGGTATATGGCAATTATTAAATTATATTGTCTAAAACATTATTAACACAATATAGTTATTAAAATCACTGCACTTACCACATTATGGAAAAAAATAATCACAGGTGCTAGGTAGAAGGATTTGATCCTCTGACATATACTGCGACAACAATTAGTATCTTGTCTGAAAGCAAGATAAGTGTCCTATGTTATATGCAAAAACGGGCAATAATAGTTCATCAGCACGTTTTGTGTTACACTTATTTACTGTAAGTTGCCAGTCTTCACTTATAATGGTAAAACATGTAAGGTCATGTGAAACGAGTATGGTTAACGTTTAGATTTAGAGCTGTCATTGTAGTAACATTGTTCTGCATAAGGTTAAAACAAATGAATGAGTCATATATAAGGATCAATGCTCTTACTGCGCTACAGTCACATGTGGCAACTAAGCGTGAGTAAGGCGGACAAATATTTAAAGCACTTTTAAGCACTTTTCCATTCCTTTGATTTCGTAGATACCATGAAAGATCAAGTAAGAGACGCTCGTCTACTTCCACAACCGGAATAGAGACGAAACAAGCTAAGAGTTGGTGCACATTCTTAAGCTTGATTACAGGCACACAGCTCAACGAGCGTTGGCAGCTATAGGGACATCTTATATGCAGCATGCATGGAATGGTCGTTTTGTAGTTATATTCAAGTACTTTGCACCGTATCCTGATGAGACCGAATCGATGTAATACGCTTACTCGACTGGTAATCTGAAGACAGTCTGATGCAACGGTTTTTAGCTATTAAGAATACATTCAGGCAGTAGTAGTGTATACTCAGTTACCACGTGCAGTAATAAGCGATAAGGCAGCTAATCACATACACTCAGCTGCAATATATACCGTTTTTGTTTGCGTATTGCGAACCAGGCATTGCAGGTTGATCCGTGTGCCGCAAACCATAGTGGTTTAATATTTGCCTGTCAGATACAGCTACCTAGCAAGGAAGATTCGTATAAATACAGACCCATAATTAACTCATGCAAAAGTTGCAAGTCCTTTTATTTTTGGTACGCCGTAGGTGTCCAGATGATATCGGCAGCCTTGCACGGGTAATCTTTCAGAGCTGCCTCATCGACAAGTAGTTGACAAAATGCTACTCTTTTCTAGCCCCTAGAACAATAGATTGTGGTAGGGACAACAATTAAATATTGCCTCTTTTGATAACATCTTGCTACAAAATAAGTTGTTCCGAAAGGTAATCCGCGATTATATCAGAGAGATGGTCTTCTTTTGAGGAACCGACGCACAATGCGTGCGTAAAGTTCTTAGGTCCGTGATGAACATAACTTGTGTCAGCAGGTGGGGCATTCAATACGTGGCAGATGATTCCACAGCACGCACTGCCATAAAAGCTATTACCACAGTCAGTCACCATAAGATTTTCAGCAGAGAATGAGAAAATACCTACGTTTGGAAGGTCCTTTTTTTGAAACTAAACCTTCCAACAAAAATGATATAAGGTCAATAATGTCAAACCGAAGCCTCTTACTGATAGTTTCATATTGGGTTAGTTTATTTGTATTACTGTTTTTCAAAATGTATGCACGCACGTTTACCTGTCGTCAAAGTTGTTTGTGCTTTATCTACTGATGTGAATTAGATCAGTCTCCCATACAAAGATTTTGTCAAGTTATATTGGATATCTTTGATCTTGGGTAATGCAAATGAAATTTTATAAATCCTTTTTGGATTGATTGTGAAAAGATTTAAAATTAATACTATCCATATTCACTGAACACCAAGTCTGATGAATATTTCTAACAATTTAAGTTTTCATTTAAATCTTTTAGCACATCGTAACATTTCGGATAAACTACTGATGAATCGAATAAATATACCTTATCCCATTGGAACCATCTATTATTAAATTAGGTAATATTTGCGTTTTACCAGACCCAGATGGAGCTATTGTCATGTCTACATAATTCTGTAGCTTTCGATGATGTTTGACCGATTCTTTCTTTCGTGTCGCTGAGAAAACAATGACATTCATGTTATACGAATATAATAAGGATCTATATTGTTTTAATGTAGATCATCAAACCATACAGATGGAGTAACAACAATCATGACCAAAAAAATTGCTTAAGGTCACAAGCCTGCTCGAATGTCCTTTGGCAATCTAAGAGTACACATGGGGGTTGTTTCGTTCTTATTTATCCGCTTCCTACTGAGCCTTCTAGAATGTTGTTTGGCAATCTTGGGTTTCAGATTTCATCTTTACATCTAAGATTATATGTACCCTCTGAATATACTGGAATGTTGGTTGCCACTCTAAGAATTCACATTGGGGTTGTGTATAAATAGATTTACCATCTTAATTTGCTTATGTAAATACATATTTAATATATAATGAACTATGAAAATGCTGGCATTTCTGCAATACAAATAAGGAATGCTGGGAGGGAGACGCTAAATCGAATAAAACTGGTTATCTTGGCTTGCAGGCATATAAACATGCTCAACAAAGCAGAGTAAATTACGTCCGAAATGCAACGACAATCATGGGTACAAAGAGCATCCAATGCTTGTCTAGAAAGGAGGTGTGACTCAGGCCGAGGCCGATATGCATGGAAGAACTTGACAGTTCCGCTTTAGGTAAACACACAAGGAAGCAGATAATCAAGGTTATTGCCTCATACATCATCAGTTCCTTCAATGCTGCATATGTTAAGGATGGTATTCTAGCTCTCCTGATTTAAGCAGCAATACATTTCGTGGAAAGGAGAATGCGACAGCTCTCACTATGTGTTCAATCACTGTTGTATTCGGCCATTGTCACAAACCAAACCTCATTAACAACATCATGTAGTGGTCTAGCATCAACATTCGTCCATCGCAAAAAAGCTGAGAAACATGTTTGACTGCCGCAGGGACGATCGTAGGGTCATCTTCATCGAAAAGCACATATAGTCACTGTACCGCAGCATTTCCCACTACAATTCCATATTAGGCGGTACAGCATATCAGAAAGGCAACATTTATTCTATCATAAACTCGCCTTTTGAATTGTGGCACGGATAATAATCTCATACATATATAGTAGGTAATGATCAAAGCCATTCTAAAGAGCTTGATATCCAGTGGAATGTCAAGGACGAGCTAGCTTCATACCATATCCATGACAAGGATTCCGGCCAAAGTGAACAAATGTTCTAACATTTTTAAGGATTATGCCGGTAGCCTGTTGACGTGCCCGTCTATGTACCATGTAGCCACATAGTGTTCCTGGCTGTCATCAATGAACGTGACATATGTAACGCCTTTCATAGTCCACACGCTATAGAGATCATCGGAGGAATACGTTCACAACACTGCCTGATGTATCAACACGAAAATGCCGCAACAATGCAATAGGTTCAACGCTAAGATGCGGCAGCAAAGACTTAAGCTGAAAAGACGAATGTAATTCAAAATAACACATTGAGGCCACAATGGTGCGGATATGCGCAATAGACCCAAACAATATGTTGTATCTTAGAATGGTTAAAATCTCATCAGGAGCTCTGTTACTCGATAAGGTTAGACTTCGTACTGAGGCATACACTTAGATGATATAAAATGTCCATTCAATGTGAATACAAATAATATCTCACTTCCTGTTGTAACTCACGTAGAGTGTCCATATTTACCATAACGACAGAGATCATCGACATTGAAGATAAGCTTAAGGTTTAAATCTGTCTGCTACATTCTGTCTACAAAATTTAATCTTAGCATGTCAATTCATCAATGAAAACCGTATTTTGTACTACTCGACACAATCATTTATACATTAACATTTCACTTAGTGTATTTAAACAACAGCTTCCGTTGGCCTTGACCATTGATTTTCTGGGCTCAGATTCTCTTCCCTCTAATGAATGTACAGGAAACATCGTAATTTTAAAATCTGATGTCCTAAAGAATGATGTCTTTTATAAACCACATGGTTGACAACAGATGGATGGACAATATACAAATATTGTATGTTAAATACGTAAAGTGGCAATATTACTACTTACATAGTCTTGCTATTATTGCTAGTAGTAGTAGGCTCTTTGGTAGGTTGTCTCGAGTTGGGTTCCGTCTGAAACAAGTTGATATTAGTAAGTAACCAGCGGGTCTACGGTTGGTAACTAATTGTTTCTTTCTTTTGGGTACTAATACAAATTATTTTCAAGATGCAGTTCAGTTTTCATTTTCTAAACCTTGTGACTTTATAATATATTACCAGACTATTTATACTGACAGTGTGTCATATATTTAAAGGTACAGCATGATGTACCAGTAAGCATATTGTTTATCGGTCACATCATACAATTTATATGGTAAAAATGTTGGTATATATGCAGTGAAGGTGTTATAATTCCAATATGTTCTGTCGCAGACGCATCTACAATTATAAGCATTATTAATAATTGATTTATTAGTGCTGATATTGTCACTATTCAAGGTCAAATTAATATAATTTACATACACAATCCACCAGCTTGCAACATTATTAAGACATTATCATGAATTTAATGTATATGATTTTGTTACTCTCATATATATTTTTTTGAGTTTTGAATTTAGGGATTTGATAATGAGCAATTATAATCGTGGTCATAGATAACTACAACGTCCATAAAAGTCGTAGAATATGATTTGATAATATTTGCACCCATCGGAGATTAGCTATGAAACATTGTCTGGTTTACAGTTTAATTTATTTTAATAATTTGCGAAAAGTATAATCTTGTTTTGTGAACGGACATTGTCGTCATCTTTGAAATGTGTGAATACAGAAAAGGACAATTTAGCTGCCAGTCATTCACCATTATTTGTAGGAATGTTGAAAGCTTGGTAAGAAAGAACTAAACTTCTATAAGAATTATACTTCTTTAGACATAGTCATTTTAAATACCTGCTCACTGCTAGTAGGTACTGGAGCTTGGTCGTCGTCTTTAAACGAAATCCAAGTTAATATCAGCGGTGGAATCAATATGCAGAGAAGCAACTGGAAATGAAAAGAAAACTTGCAATATCTGATTATTCATCAACGAAATTAATTATGCACCCTGATCTCCCATCAGATTGTGCATCAACGTATTGTTCGACTTGTATTATAATTAAAACAAACTAGTCAGAACAAGGATAAAGCACTAAACAGTGGATTAGCAGAACCATTGCCGTCTGCTCACGAAACCAGAATATACATTGATTTGGTATCTCACATTGCAAAATTAGATTATATTTCACTGTTTAAATTTACATGTAGCACACTTAACAATCTGCTGTGAAACATTGCATCGTCATGTATGTTCAAACTGTTTGCTTTGGCACGGCAAGTTATTTAGGATGCAAATCTTTTATATAGGAGCAAGGAGTCTGAACAGACCAAAACTATTTCAGACAGAATCAAAAATAAACCGAAACTAATTCAGACAAACCGAAATTATTTCAGACAAATCGAAACTAATTTAGACAAACTAGGGGGACAGACCAAGTTTTCAAACAAAAAAAAAATGCCTCCACGGAGACCGAAACTATTTCATACAAACCGAAACTATTTCAGTCTGGTAAAATCGTTTTGGATTTCACATACAGACTAATTTGTAAAATCTCTCCTCGTAAATCAATCAAATTATTGGACTGGTCAGTGAGTTTAAAATTAATTCTCGTTAATGAATCGTTATGACATCGCATATAGAGCGGATTAGTTGGATCTTCAATTATTAGAAATCCGGGTGGAGCCGTTGGTGCAAATGATTATAAAATGAATCACTGCTGGGCTTGATTTGATTTTTCGAGATCTGTTTTGTAACTTCCATCGATAGCATCACATACTAGATTTATTGCAATCATTGAGGATATATTCACATTTTGAGGAGCAATATGTCACCCACAACCGTCTGGATCATTATTATGTTTGATGATGGTTGTTTGCGGTTGTGATATTTTGTTCCATATCTCGAATATCAGAGAAACGTTTTCCGAGATAAGATCATTAACATATTTTTTTAGTTCATTTGTGTTATACGCAGGAAACTTGAAATTTGGGTAAATCAGCTTCTGTTATATTATAGGCAGTTAGAACTTTTTGTTTATCTCTCGTCTTGTCATTAACTATTACTTTAACTATTCGTTTGTTGATATATTCCATGTCGGATACAAGCTGATTTAATATTTTAACATATTGTATGATCTCGCTGCGTGAACTCGCTATATCAAAAAGATGTTCTTGAAAACTCTGTCGTAGTCTCTCTAGTTTTGTTTTATGTAATTGATTAATCTGTCTAAAATAATCAATTACATTATTTAAAGTAAATGCAATGGTAATGAATGAATCAAGAATTTTCTCAAAAAACAAAATCCCATTGCATGATATTCCTATCGTGAAATGTAAATCTAACGGTTAATTTTGCATTTTTTATATCAGACAAATAATCTCGATATGATGGGGCATTTCGTCATTTGATTGTACGTCTGTGACATAATCAGACTTTTTAGGTTCGAGTAGATTTTGATAAGATGATGCCTCAGGTGGCATTTCAGGCCATCCTAGCACGGTTCTTATAAAACTCTCACAGATGTCTATGGATGAGTTTATCTCAATCGCGGATAATATTGTTGGTTCATGTACTGTTATAGCGATTTTTGATTCTTTTCCCGTAATGAATTTTATTCTACGCTGTAATTCATTATTGATCTGTTCGATTTGGTAAGACCCTGATGATAAGGAAACTATATTCCAATCTGAAGTCCCGTCTGATTTATTCTTAGTCTCAAACACCAAGGAATTATTCGGTTGCTGACCATCAAATGGTTTTGATCTAAAATTTGGTCAACTGTGGTATACTCGTAATTTTGCCAGCGCTATCTCTTTAACGGGAATCGCAGTGGGGAAATTCACACTGAATTCAGGGTCACTTGCTTGAGGTTAATGAGATCATGGTTGTCTTTTGCGGCGTTGTGTTTGTCGCTATTTGTTGAAGTCATTCCGTTGTTGACACTGACATTGACATTATTATATTCGTGCTGTTTTTCTAATTTTACCATCGAGGAATCATAAATGTAGACCATCTTTGAGAACTCATCGTCGGATAGTAATGTATCATCGAGGGACGGCGATATCATCGCGGATAATTGTGAATACGCGTTTGACACAGTATGAAATTTAACTGCGTAGTCTTGTAGTTTATGCTGACTACGCGATTATTTTTTTTGTTATTATTGTTATTACCCCCGCGATTGTTGTTGCCGCTGATATACAAATTGGAACAGCTATCGAGTCAACCATTGTCACCGAGGAGAGTATTATACCGGCTACGGTACTTACACCCGAGATTGACTATACGATAACATCAATGGTTGTAATTCTTCGTCGATATTTTTTTTTGTTTGGTATTCCTCGGTGAGTGCTTTGAGTTTTGTTTGATATTCTCGGAATTGATCATAGCGATATTTCTGTGATGTTGTCTTTGATGACAAAGTCGTCATTTTTATTAACAATAGAAGATATCAATTAAGTTGGTAATTTAAATCCGCTACAAATTCTGCATACCATGTTATTGAAACAATAACCAATTATTATCAGTGGATGTTATTATGAATCGTTCAGTTGTTCCTATGTCGATGATCGTTGATATCGTATTGTTGACCCCGGTTGAACTCGTCGATAAAATATTAAATTGAGTCGGTTGCACTAGTGTTGGTCGATAAATACCTGTGACGGTCGAGGCGATATCTAATATGATAGTCTGTGGTGTCCACACAAAAGATCCATGTTGGATCGTGTATATGCTATTTATAATAATTGTTTTTTTCGTGTGGGATTTTTACTTTTTCAACTACGCTTATCATCCTCGCTAAATCATCTTTGATGGCTTCCTGAGTACTCTTGATCACATCGATAGATTTTTTAATATCAGGGAGTTTTACGTCGATTTTATTTGATGAGACTCCACAGAATTTATCAACGAGGTTTTTCAAAACATTTAAAATTGTTTTTCATGTTCTGCATACTTGTAATGGAGCGCAGCTAAGTTATCAATATAAGTTTTATCTTTGTGAGCTTCGGCGTTTGTCAATATTGTCAATTATATTTTTTGTAGCTCAGTAAATTGATCAAATTTAGTTACGTAGTCGTCATACTTATCATTGAGTGATTTCAATGAGTTCGCCGAGGATATATAATTGTTATCGAATGATGTTAATTGAACTGATATGGTTGAAATGAGAACGCCTGGTTTAATCTTACCAGCGGAATCAAACAAAGCTAGGGAATTTTCGGTTACTCCAATAATTTTAACTAGATTACCATTCAAGGAAACATTACTCGTTTTCAATTTCCCTTGTCGGTCTTGAAATACGACTATTTAATTTGGATCCACACTTGCAAGGTTTAATATCTCGGATATATTCATCCTCGATTATATTTTTTACATCACCGACTGCAGATATTTCCATGGTGGATTTTTTCAGGCTTGCGAGAGAACTTCCCTAAATATCAATCATGTTATGTTATATGATTTCTCTCTAAAAAGGGATTACTCGTATATTCATGTACGGTTTTACGGGGTGGTTTAGTTGATGATGATAACGCGTTGGATAAATTTAATACTTCTGGGCCGCATATTGGTGGGTCGGTCATTTTCTCTGTGTTGGTAGCGTGGAATAAAAACAAGGACTTTTTCTTTGATGTCTATAACATAAACTCTTTAGGCGGCGCTAACCCATATGAATCGAAATATGCAACACAGTGAGTCCCAGGTCCGGTGCTGTTATCGAGATTAATGATAGCTGTTTCAACGCTGTATTGCTGTTGTGGTAATTGATCTCGCATGAAAACACCTCAAAATTTTGTTATCGCTAATATTTTAGCAGCATCAAGTAAATCAAAATTTAACATTGGCGATATCTGCGATAATGGAGTTAGTAAACCGTCCCCAACGTGAGGTCGTTTCCGCTGTACCATTAATGCGGAGTTCCAGGTAGTCTTACACCCTTTCCCTTTTTTTGAATCCTCGCCCAGTCGCTTTCTTTAGTGCCATCCCTGCCGCGGTATCAACGGCTCCGAGGGCAGCAGCTTCCGTAACCGCGGGGGCGGCCTCTGCAATTAGTGCTGGTAGCGCAGCGAGAAGTGGAAAAATATACCACCTGATTTTATCATGTCTTTGATCGCGGCCGCAGAGAGAGTGATATGAACACCTTTTTTTTAACTTGTATAGCATCATTGAAATGCTTATTTGACAAATTGCCGGTGATAGTTTATTCTGACCACCAGACATCTGATTATGTTTTAGCGATATCGTAGTTCCACATTTTTTAGCTGTTTCCGATTGCAATTTTTTATATGACCAGGAGTCAGAATGACATCAACATGACTATATGACATTTTATTTAATACAAGAATTGATCTAATTGTGTAGATATTTTCCAATGGCGCATCAACTACCCTCATTCTTCCACCAACTCCATCGAGTAGCAATAATTTGTCACTGAGAATGACATCAACTGCTCTGTAACCACCAGCAGGAGGATCGGTTACACGAGCGCGGAAATGTATGTCAACGACGGACTGTCTTGTTAAATCAAGATGTCACAACGAAAAGTAATAAATCGGATATCGATTTCTAAAATCTAACTGTGATATTTGTAGACCAGTATCTGCATTATTATCACGTCCCATAAATGTCTGCAAACGATGATAACGCGCGTGCTATTTGGTTTCGTCCTTAATTAAGTAAAGTATCCTCGGATGGTTCTTGATGGCCGTTTATCCTCAGCGAGACTTCAGAAACACCTAGTTGATCAAATATTATATGGCTATGCTCCTGAGAATTTGATTGTGCCCTATCTTGTGACGGAACAAAGATATGCCGCGGTGCTGAAACTCCCTGTTTTGATGCCATGTGCCATGTAAATATACCATTAACAGTAGTCAACATAGTATCTGTTGTTGTTGTTAGCCATGATAGCAATGATTTACAACCTGTATCCATAAATGATAGTAATGTTTCCTCTGCGGTGATTGATGGAGTCATTACTGGCATCCACAGTGAGAGTTTTGATATATTTACTTTACCAGCAGCAACACCAGCACCATGCCAGATTGCATTATTATCATCACTCCTTCGCACGCACGAGGACTACTGTATGTTTCGCTCCATAGATACCTTTTCTAACATTTCTGCAAAATCCAAATATATGATGCAGTGGAATCGCGCATGAAAATAATCTACGCTGTCCTTGTAGCATTGATACGCGTGTTGCAAACCCTACGTTGCAATTAGTATTAATCACTTTTACAACATCAAAGGCATCAGCTGGTCTATCTTCATGTTCAACGTCGACTGATTGTGGACCAGATGCAGTAGCTCTTGTTGTCCTTACCTTAGCATATTGAATGTGTTCATCGTGATGAGTAATATTCTTAGCGAACATCATAGATGGACCTGATGATCTTATATAATCATCGGAATATCTTGCTATCCCCACTATTGTTGTGGCAACATCAACATCATGTTCTATAGATTAAATCTCTCTTCCATTAATCATATATATATATATATATATATATATGTATATATATATATATATATATATATATATATATATATATATATATATATATAGCGCTACTAAATAATGCCATGATACCATTATTGACAAAACCAACTCTGACACCATCTGCATATGGTGCTGTTACAGGAGGAGTATCAGCAGCTGTTACAATTTCTCCTTCTACTTCAATAAATGCTTCGGCGGGTAGAAACAATTTACTTGTATGTTGGACCTGAAGTTCGATTCTTGATCGACTATTTGGTTGTATTGCGTTATAGGAATATAATTGATAACCGTACAGAATCATCTTGGAGGACTGGAGCATATAAATCAAAAGCTGTATCAGTTGACGATTTGAACATTTTATTATATATTTCTTGATCTATCGTGATCTCAGGCTACTTTCCGTTATCAAATATGCAGTAATATCTCCCTGAGTGTCAATCCGTGATGCTATATTTTGATCCACTGCATTGTTTATTAATTTGCTAATATTCGCAGGCATAATCTCCGTAGATGGTAGTTCTCCCAGTGATTTTGGTTTCTTTCGTTTTCGAACTAGTGTTAGTAGTTTTTCTTTAGCCGCGGAAAATGCTTTACCGGTAACAATACCAACAGCACTAATACCCTTATCACTAATAACATCAATAGCTTTCATTTATAATTGTTTTGCTATTTTTGGAGCATTCCTTGCACAAAAGAACCCCTGAACAACATCACCGAGACCATCTCCATAATACCCCCTACAAACAGGCAATCGTGAATATAGTATGTAGTTGTTGGCTGGTTTTTAATGATTGTAGTGTATGATCATCTTATTTAAATGCTTTTTATCTAATCGAATTACGAAGTCATCAGATTAATCACTGTGATAATCATCAACTAATTCATCTATACACCTTCGATATACACCAACATCCATGACACCACCAACAATTAGTTGCCTGCAGATATCAGAGGCTTCATTAATTATTTCCGGTGAATTTTTTCTAGCTCGTCCCCCCCCCCTTCAATGAGAACCTCCAATCGTGTTATGTCTCCGAGAATATTAATAGGACAATGAACAATACCACTACCCCAAGCGCCGCTTGGAGAAAATCCCTCCCCACTACTAGAACAAGTTGCACCTTGTGCATCAGCATCTTCGAATTGCTCAGGTGGTATATCCCATTGAGGTTCTTCTTTTTGTCTTGTTTGTGTTTGTCGTTTCTTCTTTTGTCGCACTTCTATTTTTTTTTTATGTCTTGATTTTTAAATTTTTTATACTGACTAGATATTTTATTTACTTCATTGATGTATCCTATGTACGATCCATTTGTTGTATCAATTCGGCTTTTGTTAGTTTTAATTTCTTAAAGTACATCCTTCCAGCGTTTCATATCTTTAATATCCCCGCTATGTTCTGGTTTCAGCATTTTCATTTTATTTTCCAAACGCGTAGCAACAAGTTCGAGAAAATTTTTCTGATTACTTTTATCGATATATGTTCAAGTTTCCTCAGTAAATTTATTACTAAATTCTTCAATTGTTTCTTCATCGGTTTTTTCGGACCAGTTTGAGGTTTCTGAAGCAGGTCTGATGTTTATTTAGTTTCCTTTGCTTTTTTTGTTTCGAGTTCTACAAGAACACCTTTCTTTGTTTCTTCCCCTTCTTTTCCGTATATAATTTCTTTATTGCTTCCAATCGGTCGCGAGCCAATCTAGTCGTTAAAGATTCACCTACCAATATTGTGAAATTGCTAGTAATTTAATTGAAAACAGGTACCCCCGACTGTTTTCAAACACTCGTGCATTTTTACTTCCGTGTTCATTGACAAAAACAATAACACATACCTGGAAACGTATCACCAGATATAGAATTTTAAACCCATTCAATTTGTTCCCATACGTCTTGTTTCAAAACCGTTATGTTATAGTTTCAAAACCATAGTGTACATGTGTTATGTTTTCGTTGGGACAGTCGAGAGAGGAAAGGGATGCATTGCGTTCTTTTCATCATTCATAGAGTTTTCAAATGAATTATTCTGTTTAATGATTTCTCTTATCATCTTAATCCTGGAATTTATTATACGCTTATTTTGGTATTGTTGACCGAGTTGAGTTCTAATTTTTTCGACTAGGTAAATAACGGACTGAATTTATTTACATCACTGCTATATGCTAATGATTCATTTACGGCCTGATGAATCCTTTTGATTACTGAATGTCGACTTGGTAAGACGTATTTATTATTCTGAGTGCTATCATCGAGATCTTGAAAATCAGAAAGAATCTGATTACAATCTAATTCAACAGATACATGTATTTTTTGATTTTTAAAATTTAAAATTTCATTTATTATATCATTTATATTTTCGATATTCATTATATGATACTTATATATCTAAACAAAAAAATGGGGGTCAAAATTGACTCGTTTTCATATATAGACGGCACATACAAATGAGTCTATAGGACAACACATCCCTCATCTCTAGTCGAGTGTTCTAGCAAGTTCCGGTACAGGACAATACAATCTCCATTCGCTTTAAAATCCGCCCGGATATTATCACGCCTAGAGATTTACATAAAGGACCTCATGTGAATTCCTAAAACGTCTTCACATGTTAGAAGTCCAGATATCACATATATAAGACAACACAACCCCATGCGGGCCCCTCAGTATCATCACATCTGAGCAGACCCACAGGCAACACGAAGCACAGTCCCCATGTGGGGATCTAACCCGTCAATGTAAGAAAACGAATCAATTTCGACCACCATTTTTTTGTATTTACAAAGGACAATACAAGTATTTACAAAGGATTATAAGATTATTTACAAGGGACAATACAATACATATAATACAATTAGGACAATAAAATACAAATATGACAATACAACACATACACAAGGGCTATAATCTACATTCAACTAATCGACTCTCCGTTACAAAATCCGTTGGAGTAAATGCAAAAACACATTAACACCACGTGACGGTGTGACGTAGAGTGGTTTTCAGTTGAACGTCGGAGCCCCGATATTATAACAGGTAGGATATTATATAAGCCGAATAATAAAAGGAAGTCAAAACAGTGGTGTGTGATTGTAAAAACCTCGTATAACCTAATTATGATTATTGACACCATCTAAACAAATCAGGATACCTGAAAACGATATAAAAAAAAACATATTTTTAAATACCTATTTATTTGATTCGTTTTTTGACAAATACGCGATTATTCCATTGGGAGATGACGTATTTTCGTAAAAGTTATCTCTGTTTCAGAAACTAAACACACAAACCTACACAAGTTATTTCCCCTGGTGTTATGCACATAGTACAAAATGGAATTTAGATGTACATAAACCGAATTCTGTTTTAAATCGTTTTGAAAGCGCAGAATTATATATTCCCTCTGCTACTTTTCGTACCGAGGACACATAAATATCAAAATACTTTGCAGCCGCATTCATTTTTTGCAACATCCTTTCTTGGTTAGTCTCTATATTAAGAGATCTGACACATTTGCAATTTTCGGGAATTTTCCAGTACAACCTCGTTTTGTATTCTCACTCTGTGTAATAGCCTGTAGATTATCCAATTTATTATTATTTGGACATTCATCAGTATGATCAATTACAAGGCCATATTTGATCAGTCCTTGGAAACACTTATATGCGAATCTAGACAAATAATATTGTTCCCCCATCCAATACCAAATATAAAATACCCCTGGCCATTGTCAACACCTACTGGTTTTTTTAAATCTGCGGTGTCTGACAATACCATCACGAGATGCTTATTAATTGATGATCACGGGATGTGGTTAAAATTATTGGCTCATTTATATACACATATATCATTTGTTTAATTGATTATTTGGTTTAATTATTACTTATTGAGAATCTATCTCTGTAGTATTGAGGTGTTCTTATGATTTTATTGATAGAGTCAGGGTCAGAGTTTTAACTCGTTTAGCATAATAGCGCTTAAGTTCCACGGCTTGCTTACCACTACAATTCATATACAGCTGCGTTTTACCTCGCACACCCACCCCACATCGTATGCAGGGTAGTGGACCTAAACTTCCACGTCGCACACATTGTGAATGATATCCGCATTTTTCATTTCTGCATGATTTGTTACAAACAGTGAATGATCCTAAGCCATTCACAGTGATTCATTATATATAAATTCCTTATTTAAATACTTGTTTTAATTATAAAATGAATGAGTTCGAGAGATTAACCAAAATTAAACCCTGGAAAAAATGCTAAATTCAGTCTCCATAGAGTATTTGTATAAGTGATAGAGACATGATAGATAAAATCCATGAGGGATTTAATGAATTCAAGCGCGACGGAGCATCTCACTGTTGGTCAATATTTCGAATCGATGGTGGTGTTGAAGCTACCATGAACGACCAAAGAGCAGCAATGATAATCTCGCATCTTGACCATAGAAAGTACTTTTTTAGAGTGAAATTTATAAACAGTCCAGAAACAAGAAAATTGGATTAATCGTGATAAATTTGATCCTGTATTGAAAGATAAAAAACTTTATCACTGTGAGTCAGGATTCCAAACCGGGAACGCTGACTGGAATTGACAAACCGTATTACGAGAGAGCTTATCCCGTGACAGCTGTTATTTATGGAGTCTATCCGTTAAATGGCAAACGGAGTATTGAGAAATTTAAAACCATGAATCTGTCACCGTTTCATGAATCTGTCAATTGTGTAGCCGAACGAGTATTAGAGCATTTTGCAAATGCGTTGCGTGGAAACAAGGTGACGTATGCAAGACGCAAAAAAAATAAACGAATGAGATTTATCAGTCCGGGAGATAGGTGCAACAATTCAATAACAGGAGAAGTATTATTTGAATCAAAATATAAATCGCGAGGATATCCAATAAAAAAAAAGTATTGACCATAATTAACACGCTTGGACCTCCGCGGTAACAATATTTCCCCCGGATAGAACCATAAAATATCTACTCGTGGGGTTCTCAGGGGAGATATTATTTGATTTTATCTATGAGTTAAGTACAAACGATCCTGTGTCAGTGTAGTTATTTCAGAGTTTTGAAGACGAAAAGTGTAAATTCGATCAATTTGTAAGACCGAACGATGAAATATATCGTACTGAATCTCTTCACGAGATGAGAAAACTAGCTCGTGGGTTTTCAACGGATAACGACGAAAAATTACTAACAAACTGTTTTAAAATCCCGTCAGTTGCAGCTTATTTCGCGAGAAAGAAAAATCTATGGAAGCCAAAACAATATGAATTTCTCTCAGATGTTCAAGACAGTTGTGTGCCATATGGCCATGGTGGATTATGGAATACCAAATATGATCCTAAAAATGTTATTTCGGTTGATATGGTCGCGTGCTTTCCAGGGAGTTTTCTCGGATACAGAGAATGTTCTGAGTATTTTAAACGATTTGGGCATCCTACACACGAGATTAATGGACCACTACCTGATATTGATCTAACCGCATTCTCTTGTGCGATATCATTGGAATTCGCTAAATGACTTCATCGGTGTTGTTATGTTTAGTTTGGTAGACACATAACCGAGAAACACTGGGTACAAATAGTGTTATTACGGTATATGATTGATTGTAAAATGCTGATATCGCTGATTGTCAGTAAAACAATTATTTCAGATCGGAAACAATATGAGGCTTGGCTACCACATCCCGATTGTCTAGATAGTATAATCAGCGAAAACAAAGAAAAATTTCCTTCGCTCGACGAAGAATATGTCGTTGCGTGGTTCGAAAGAGATCTTTGAAGTTAGAAATAAACATGCAAAAGATCTCTGTAGAAGAATAATTGGTAAATTCACCCAGGGTGGAAAATATGATCAGAAGCGACATTCTTCACGATTAATTCTAGATGATGCTGAATACGATTTTATAAACGCAGATGCAACATCTAGAGGTATATATGTCAATCGTACAGACGCTTTCTTATCCGATGGAACAAAATTCGGTACAATTGTTATTTACGCAGATGATGTTAATCCCCAATATACGTATTTAAGGGCGTCTATGCTAGCATATGCATCTATCAATTTACTTTCGATGATAAATAGATTTCCTGAATCCGCGATTAGAGTCGCCACTGATTCATTTTACATAGACGTAAAACATAGCGAAGCAGTGGCTAAATTTACAAATTCCGACGAGTGTAGGGGATCACGGAGAATAAAAAAGGAAATACTTCGTGCTTATTCTAAATCAGCAGATGTTACAATTGGAAACAATTACTTGAAAAATAATCAAATATCGGAATTATCTAATGCGCCTTCATGTTCCAATCCAGCATGCAGATTATAAAACCAGTTACTTAAACGGATGTGGTGGTCAGAAAAAACGACTCGTGTGATCGAAATATTCACCAGACCTGGTGCAGTGGAGATATGGATTATAATCTCTTTAGAAATTTCTTTGGTCACGCTCAGTCAATCCCACATGGATTTGTAACAATAAATTTACATGACCCTAGATCAATATATCGTATCGGACTTTATAAATATTCGGTTGAAATCCTTAAGTATTTTACGACACTATAATAGTTTGTCTCCGTAATGGTTTGAAAACTCGGTCTATCTACTCTAGCTCCTTAGCAGTGAGTAATAGTTTCGGTTTGTCTGAAATAGTTTCGGTCTCCGTAGAGGCGTTATTTTTTTTTTAAAACTTGGTCTGTCCCCCCTAGTTTGTCTAAATTAGTTTCGATTTGTCTGAAATAGTTTCGGTTTGTCTGAATTAGTTTCGGTTTATTTCTTATTTTTTCTGAAATAGTTTTGGTCTGTTCACACTCTTTGCTGCTTATATCAAATTACAAAATACTTATGAAGCATATATTGGTTGCATATATCGCGTTACCTGTTACGTGTTAGAATGTATAAATGTAATTACACTTCAGTTTTATCCCCATATGCATTAACATTCACTTTGTGCATTTGACAAAAAAGGTGAACTACTACATTTAATGGTTTAAATTGTTTTGAAAACGTTATTTAACATTCTGCTACTACAATGTAATATACATGAAAAATTACTTATTTCAGCCTATTCTGTTTTTCCCAACAATATATATACTTTTTTCTATATTTAATGAACAATGAAGAATTTAGGACACACACACGCACCATACACACACGGACACAAACACAAACACAAACACGTATATATATATATATATATATATATATATATATATATATATATATATATATATATATATATATATATATATATATATATATATATACATATATATATATACATATATACATATATATATATATATATATATATATATATATATATATATATATATATATATATATATATATATATATATATATATATATATATGAATGATACATTACCAATTAGGGATAATTAATCATGCCTAATTAGGTTAGGTGAAATATTTCCAGCATTTTGCAGAGTTAAATTCATTCAGGGTGTTTTTTAACTATTGTCAGGAGTCATTACTCACCAATAAAGTTTGGAAGCAAAAATAGCACAAACCATGTTTCCTGTAGGACTATAGGATTCTTCAATTCATAAGTATTACGGAAAAAAGTTGAAATTTAGAAATATATGGTTTTATGTGATAACGTTAATATTACGTTTACATTTTGCATGTCTGATTGACATAGATATAATGTTTTCTTTACAGTTTTCAATTTAGAAACGTTTACAGCTGATAGAACTGCTACCGATTCCAATCGTCATGGCTTTATTATAATGGTCATTACAATTGCTTCCTAAAGTGGAAATGGCAAACTTATATCAATATATCATCTTTAGATAGGCGTAGTAGGACAATTACAATTTGTTGTTTTTAGAAATTTTCTACAAAAGAAAATGATCAATATATTTTAAATTACAACTCAAGTAAAATTTGTTTTGTTTGTAATGAAATGGTTTATTGCTTATACCACGTTATGTATGAGGCATGGCGAAACAATCGTTTTAAACCACGAGCTTCCGTCAAATATACACGTTTTTTATAATATGACTTAGCGTGGTATAAGATAAGGGCTAAACTAGGAACATGGTAAACAGACAAACGTGGACATTTCCTCTACTTTCCATTACATTATACTATCCAGAAACATATTGCACCCTTCAGTTAGTCACCAGCATTATTATGCAGTATTTTGAAGTACTAGAAGCCCAGATAAAACCTGACACTTCTTGGCATAAATATTAAAACCGACATGCATAGGATGGAACGATGAATTAACGCATAGGATAAATAAACAGAGATTGTCTTAAAGACAGATGCGAAGGTGATTAATTTATATGACGGAATCTTGAAACAATGTTATACTTAAACATATATCCCTATCTGTGATTCAGTGTATCGTGTTGTTTTCTCACTTAAAGAATATACAGCCACTTAAACTTGTGTAAACGATAACTTAAGCGTTTCATTAGCATAATTCAAGAAGTAAATCAGTGTCACATTGAACAATTCCAGCTGTAGGTTAGAATCGTGCCACAGGCACGAGTGTTTGAAATATGTTAAACATAATATTGAAATCTCATTGGTGACATGTATCTAACCATTGCAGGTTTATCATTCTAGTTTTGTCCAATTCATGAATAGAAGATAATTGTCGCAATTCAAGTGGAATATAGACAATATGATATTACTTGAAACGCTTAGCTATCAGTCATTATGCAAGAGGTTCAGACTCAATAATCACTTAAAAATAAACATTAAATGACATTTTAGCTCAGATAGATAATACATTAATAGTATTTTTTTTAAAAAATATATTAAAATATTAGACTAAAGAAAGTTCATATGATTTATTTTTCTATCATATTTAATAATGCAAAATTAATAAGCAAATAATAATTAAAACAAATGCTTTATTGACTTCAGGTTACAACGTTTAGTAAGATCCATCCAAAGACAATGTACTCGCTAAAATAGGCAGTGGAAGCTAGTTTCTGCTTTTAATGCGTACAGGTACAGCAATTTGTCAGTTACTTTACTCAGCTCTAAAATTGTTCATTAAAAATAGCCTCCACACACAATAAATATATTCAAATTAAAATTGGTGTGATCATTGAACATGTATTTGTCCAAATAATGAAAAATAATACAGCAATTAGACATTAGCTGCATCGGACGTTTACAGACTTAAATACACAATTACATTGAACACTTGGTGAAGGCCTTGCATAGGTAACCATATCCTTGATTGTATGATTGCCTTTCATAATATCATTTCAACTTAGCATTATATATGTTGTTGTCTCTCACTGACCTTTAGATTGCCAAGCAGACTGCCATTATCTTCGTCTAATTTTCCCATCCAAATATTATTGAAGACATCCTGGCATGCATATTCGGACAAAAATTGTTTGTTTTTTGCGTTCACAGCAATCAGAACACAGGACGTTTCACACCATTGGAACTGTTGTACTAACAGGTCTTTTGTCTTCTTTACGTCGTCTTTATGACATTCTTTCAATACCCCAATTGCTAAATTCGTGAACTCGCTGTAATGGTAGACACAAATCAAATATAATTGACTGACTTAATAAATGGCTTTACAACTTTGAATTCAGAGCAAACATGTATAGATATGATACCATATAATAATTCACTCACCAATGTCCCACACACAGTAATGCTTCACACAATATTACATAATAGTGTTTGAAATCATAAAACTTATCGTAACTCAATGCTTGACAAACATCATATGAATATACCAATCCAATTAACACCATTTCGTCTCAAGCTCTGATGATGAAATTGGTTTGAAGCCATGCATTTCTTAACATGAATTTCCTATTGCGAGTTCATTTAGTTCATATCATAACAGACGATACAAAGAAATTGTAACAATGTATGACCATCCACAGAATATGTTCGGGCCATAATTTCATTGCTTTAAATGACGGCTATGGTGCGGGTTAGCCATGTACTCTAAGAATTGATATCCAATGACGGTGTGCATGGTATGAGCCGGGTATGCAGGTATTATACTTAAGGTTGTTATATGAACTAGCTGTATTAGGTTTGTGTCTTGGTCTGCTACAAGATATACATTGTGTTGGGAAACTAAATTTATTATTGAAATATTATTGCTATTCAATTGTTACTCCAACATAACTTATGAATTACCTCCAGAGATAATCCGTATTCATTTACTCGGAGAGTATATGTATGCACTTCCGGGTCATTGGAAGGGCATCGAATGCTGCATTTCGGTTTGCGGAATGGAGAAATACTATAAAGTAGCTACTCATTCTACGTTACCAAAAATATATCCAAAAGATGGTTATCTACGCTAGCAGAAAATTTGCATGAATACTAAATGATGAATATGCTTTTTTATTTATCCCCATCTATCTGATCCATGAGTAGCTGGCAGGCTTTGATGTGCATCTTTCTTCCCGTCATTTAATATAACAATAGCAAACTCTTTTGTACACCCTACTGAGACATCGTTTTTGGCTTATTGTCGAGGACACAACTTCGGATACCAGTGGTCCCTGTATAATCGGCTCCAAGATGAACGAAGCAATTTCATCTGCTGCTTCAATGCAGAGACGCAACTGTCGCAAACTAATATGTTATGTTGTGAATTAATTTAACCCACCGTTAAGATAATTAGCAATGCTTATCTTGATCTACAATATATCTTTTAACTTTCGCATATTGTGTCCATCTAGTTAGAAATTATATACATAGAGGCAACTCTGAAATACACATACCTCTTTTAGAGACAACGGAAATAAGTTCAAACCAGAAATTAAATGCCATTAATAAATATATTAAATCTATAATTGCAGAAATTACTCATTTCTCAAAAGACTAGTGAAATCATAAATGGAGGTATGCTCTTTCGAAGGTCGAATTTGATTGTGAAATATTCTAATTGAATGGGGTTCTAAATTAGGTCTTGGCTCCATCTCCAATCCTGGTGCGCACCTCTATATTTTTGTGCTATCGTATGTTTTAGGGCTGTCCAAGCATATGCTGTTTGATATACCACACATTTGTGCAATTTTCTAGTTTTGTTTATGGCTTGAATAATCTCTGCAATATATAAGGAGATAATGCATCTCTTACATGAACATTGGCTCTGTATGGATATATTCCATGCATGTTGGACAGTGATTGATTCGCACTGGAAGCTTTGCTTTGAATATAATGTGGATATCTTTCCTGATGATTATTTTACGCATAAATCATAAACAAATATTCGGTTCGTCTTTCACGAGGTTTAACCAAGGAGATTTAAAATATATTTTATCGTATAATATCCAACATATTAAGATAATATAGATGTATAATATTAATAAATTTCATTCCACAGAGTGAATCATATATTTGAAGGTCAGGATCAAAACTGTATCAAACTGACGTAAACATGTTTGCATTTATTGCTAGTATGATTAATGAATAGTCAGAAGGATGCTGTTTACTAAATAATTGTCACTAGTCAAAGGAATCACTAACATGCTTATGGACTGACGTCGATAAGACAATACTGATATACATTACAGTACATCAGTGGAACAGACAAAAATGAGGTAAAATGAAATATACATAACATATGTAAATACTTTAAAACAATATTGGTGTGTGAAACAGTGTTTTGGTAATTATGAAAATGCGTCTAAAGCTGATGATTTGTAGTCGTAAAGATCAGCTATTCATTTTGCATCAATGTATTGCACAAATACGAACAAAATAAGTATTTCATTTAATTTCCATATTTCCATGCAGACACTAATTAAGATCAAAACCATGAAGAATGCTTATTGTTTTTTGAAAACCTATAGCGATTCCCGTTACACTATTGAAAATGTTGGTAAAATGTGTTCTTTAAACTTTTCTTTCATGACTTATTGCTGTTTATGAGAATCCAGAGATAGTTCAGAAGCATCATGACTATCTTTATTTTTGTTATACATTTACTTGGACAAATCTTATCATATCAACATAGGTTATGACATATTTTATACACCAAAATGCAAATAAATGCAGTCATCAACCGTGAAAATGCAAAAGACCTTGCCGAAACAACTCGATTCAAATAGCTTAGCATTGTCATTCTAAACATAAATACAAACGGAAAAATTATCTTTTGCTTACACTTTAACAATAATTATTTATTGTGCGTTAATCTTCATTGACTAGCAATCGCTATTGTCTCCGCCATGATAAAAAGAAAATAGACATAAGCTATTTCATTGTTGCTCAGTAATTAGAGCACGGTTGTCGATCCGAGCAGAATGTCTGACAAAGCAATATATGACAATATGTCCTCCTAGTCAGTTACACCATATCGTATAATAGTTAGTTAGAGAAAAATTCGGCAGTAATCGGGTAAACTATATAGTAGAAGGGCCAATACAAATATCATGAAAGGACTATACAATCAGCCAAGATTTCATATAAAGTGAACAATATTTGTATAGTTAATACTTATGCTATACAAACCACATTGCTGCAAGGATCTATCTGGTACACAATGTATGTGATGCGACTGGAATAAAATGTTCATGCCAAAGTTCCCGTAAACATTTTACGTGGGTCATTACTTTCGAAAAACTTTATAGATGAGTTTTGTAAAATTTAATTTCATTTTCCTACCAAAATGGCAAGTTTAAAAGAATTAACTTGTTTGCAGCGGAGAAGGCATTATATTTAGTGATTTGCATCAACCGCGAGATCAAGAAGATATTGACAACCCGTGATTACTTATTAGATTTAGAAAATATGTGAGAACAACACTAATTATTCAATCAACTTTACTTGCTTCTCAGGAACTCAACGTTTGAAAATTTATTTATAAAGATAAGTTATTTTGGAAACTTCATGCAGTGGTATAGTGGGATTTACCTCCATCAAAGTTTAGCGCCTTAAACGAATTTATAATCGTCATTCTATAATGAGTTCCAAATTGGTATCATCTGATTTAAGAACAAAATACACACTAAGGAAATATAAATCTCTGGAATAACAATTATGAGCGCCACATGTCATCCTAGGTTGTTGAAATTCTAAAATAATTCATACTAGTATGTTAAATTATAATAAATGTGAAACAAGACTATTCCATGATCATTTGTCTGCAGATAAACCAAATGCAATGCATCTCTGCTTAGGGAAACACAAAATATAACAAATGTATGAAATTGTACAGTAGACCACACTATTGTACTACGATATTTCAGTAGGACACCTTCCCTCGCAAATTAAATAATTGAATACACGCAATATATTAATGCTCTACGTTTGAAAGCGTATGTTCCTTAAAACGTGCTCAAATTATTTTCTGTAATTTTTAAATCGGACAAATAATTGACATTATGAATATTACCGTCTGTGTTTTTCACAGTTGTCTTTGAAGCTTTTGTCGTCAATCCGGTTTGACATCGCATACAATATGGCATCTGCAAATAACGCAGCAGCTATTGCATCCTGTAAAGTGTACAGTGAAGGTATACATTTGTCTGATATTTTATTACATGTTATATTGAGATTCTACTATGTTTAATAATATAAAACGACAAATTGGCGGTTGGTTTCCTGATAGAACGATGAAACAAAACATCTATATTGGGTTGTGATGCTATACTTTGAACGATAAAAAATATCACATATGTGAAGATGTTTTCATGCATTTGCGAATCATTATGAATACTTGATTATGTCTCTCTCAGCTTGACATTACATTTATGTGGATTGAAATATAGTAAATTGTAAATTAACGATCACGGTACTTTTTAATTATTAAATATCCTCTGTATTAAATCTCTGCTTGGATAAGATTGTTACCGTTTAAGTTTCGTTTTGTTATGATAGAAATGATGCCACGTTTCTTATATAATTAAACGCAGAACAGATGGCTTAGCATGTGTCATTATCTCGATCTTTTCTTATAAACTACTGAGCAGATAACCATATCAACGGTTAGACAATACATGTACGTAAACGTTTGGCAGCCTTGATATCGTTTTGTTATATTATAGATGTACATAATTGTTTTCTAACGAGAAAAAAAAAACAAGCACATAATAATGTTTAATAATTGAGTATTTCCCGTCGTATTTCCTTAAATTATGTAACAAAGTTTGAACATATCTCGTATAAATTATAGCAAGTCATGTTATTGTAAGGACACACACACGCACACGCACTAGTTAGACGATCCGATAAATGATTACATGTTTAATGTCAAATTATCAATATTCATT
The DNA here is from genome assembly GCA_029339505.1 of Unio delphinus. Classification (NCBI taxonomy): domain Eukaryota; kingdom Metazoa; phylum Mollusca; class Bivalvia; order Unionida; family Unionidae; genus Unio; species Unio delphinus. The sequence continues at coordinate 4,450,559 of JAQISU010000152.1, forward strand.
TTATCATGTTTTTTTAAAGATGCTATTTGCAGAGATATCAATATGTATTTGTGATTGCGATACTGTTTCCAGACATATCATTATTAGTTATGCATGCTTACAGGACTGCTTGCTATCATACTGACTGTAGCATTATATCATGGTATGTTCAATAGGGTTGGATAAGAACTTGTTTAAGTTGTGTTTTATATTTATCATAAATGAGAATAGCCAGCTTCGTTTGTATAGATCTTTACCTAGTATATGCACAATTAATCAAGCGTTCAAGAATATGAACATACTATATGTTAAAAGATGACGGACGACGTATGACAGACTAATGGTATGTCCATTAGACCCGCTAAACCTAAAAATGGAAGATATTTTAATCAGGTTGCTAAATATTTCATTACCTAATTGCTTGCCGCACACTAACATGATACGTTTGTTTATGTACTAGAGAGACAGTTAATGTAAAGGGCTGTGCCTAGCGATGCATCACTTATCTGATCAATGTTGATATGAAACCAGGATTATAATATACATTTGTACTTGACCAGACATCAGGTATACAAACGATTCTTCAAACAATTAATACAATCAGAATACTGTATATCAGTGGAAATGTGAACAACTTCTTTTCCTTACCAACTTTCGGTATTCTTGTGAACGAAATCTAAATTAATTCCTCGCTTGCTAACGAAATGAGTTTTGTTTCAATACGAAATGTATTCTGACGGTTCAAGACGATTTTTTTCTGACGGTACCATGAATTAGGACGAGGATGATATTCGATGCTAATCCAGTATTTTGTATTCAAAATTGCAGGGGTTAGCAACTTCAAGAACGTTTCATATAGCATGAGGTGTCATAGTACGTTCTCATCGCCATATGTCTAGTTTCTCCTAGAAAATTATAATCGTTTCATTATAGGAAATTACTTGAGGCCATTAATACCATCTCTCTAGTTATATAATAGACCAACTGTTTATGACGAGATTTTTTTCCAGGTTACCAAACAAGATGTGAAGATTGAAACTCTATACAATAATTCACTTATTAACAAAGGTAACGAAACAGTCAAAAACAAACATACAATCACTCATCAGGAAACAACTCAAGACTAGTCTCGATCTACAAATGAAAAACACCTTTGTGTGAATAGACAGGGGGTTTCTTAATACCCACGAAGCCAAAGAAGGAGACATTACAACACAGGAGAAGGAAGACATCATGAAAGACGGATAATACTAGTTAGTATTGCCAAGGAAAGGACTTAATTGGGAATCGAGAAAGTCAACGAAACAAAATGATGATGTCTACAAAACAAGATGTCTAAAGCAGAAATTGAAACAGACGGAAGGACATTTCCATGCGAATAAATGCTAAGTGGAAAAGATATTAGAAACAAACAAAACTAAATTTTTGATGCTTTTCTTATCAATATTTTTCAAGGTAATATATCCAGTGCATATATGTATCTTTATAATGATTTCTTTGTTTAATATAGCCAAGGAATTCAATCAAATGTTTTCTGTACCTTGGGTTTGCAATTTTAAAACTTAAACAGAAAATGATTGCAACCGACCATGTTAAGCCTAATGATTTGTTCACATCACATTAACATTGACTCATTATGGCCTACATAACATAAACGCTTAATTACATCTGCTAATGCAAGCCTAAACAATGTAATTCACCTGTATTGTGACGCAAACAAGAAATAAGCGTATAAAGATACTGTTAGGATCTGTCCAATCATTTAGCAGCGGAATAGCTGGCGTGGTGCCAGGCGTAATACGAACGACTGGTTCGCTCCAGTTTGGTTTAAATATAAAATATCAGCAGCCGGTAGCGATGAAAAAAAAGCACAAACTAAATATTTTGACTACAACAGCAATTAAACCGGCTATCAGGGAAATTGCTACCATGACAAAGTTCAGCGATTTCTGAAAACTACAACAAAATATACTGATTTTTAACGACCAAGTACTTATGAATTAGCTTGATGTACGACTGGCGCTATTCATCCACAATCAATATTATTTATATTCTTCAGTCTAAAGATTATTGTTGTGTAGCATAACGTTTTATAATCATGTTGTCTATGCATATACCCCCGATAATTTTATTTTCATTTGCGAACTCTGTATTGGTGAGTCAGCGTCGAAATATGAGTACATGAAGTACTTTCAAAACGACACGCTACACATTAATAAAGAGGGTGCAATAATTAATGATATCATATATAAACGGTTTACGTGCTGAAACACAAAGACTTTACAAAATTTAGAGGCTATTAAATGGATTACGATACCTACCAGGTTCTCACCCCTAGGTCAATACTAGCTCGAGCAAACTCCGACTGTTATGTATTACTAACATCTAGAACCTTCCCATCAAGGGAATTATCTGCAGTGTTAATTGCCATTTAACTATATTTTGTTGAACGAACTCACATGTCACCTTGGTGAAACACTTTAAGCCGAAATGTAATCAGGCGGCACAAGAAATGAGGAAGACAATGATATTAATAATACAGTGAGTATTCTGTATTCAAAATCGATAGGGTGAACATCTAGTAGTAGAGTAAATCCTGATTGCTTTATTTCTTGTTCGTTACTGATACGTTTAGTCATTTCATGATGGGGAAATAATTGTGCGCATTAATCCCATCACTCTAGCAATGTAACAGTATCACTGTGTAAGAGGATCAATTCAGTCAGTTTCATTAAAAGAATATGTGAAGATGGAAACGCCATACATTACTTTAATTTTGCTACGGATAATGAGATAGCCGACAAGAAACATAAAACCAAACATCATGAGAAAAGCGACTACACTAGAAACACAATTTAATGATATGCTTTGTATGTATGAATCGACATAATATCTACAACGTCAACGCAACGGGACCATCAAGGCAGGATAAACAATATCCGGAATAAAAGTGAATATAAATGCTAAAATGGACATGTTGTAAGTATATTTATCATTATTGTACCAAACAAAGTGAAGCAAGAAACGAGATATTTGTAGCAGAAATAGAAACAGACTCAAAGCCATTTCCAGTGGAAAGAACATTCGTGTGGACAACTTTTAAAGAAAAAGACACTAAAAAGATCACAATTTAACTTATTGATGCCTGACAAATGATTCATTTTCAAAATAATATACCCAGATCATAAGGCTATCTATCTATTGATTGTTTCGTTAATATTATTAATTTATTTAAACAAATTGTTACAAAATAAAAATATTCCAAGCACAACATTCTTAGTCCTAAACATTAAGCACAATGAAGGCCCACTATAATAAGCATACTGGCTTGTTAACATCAAATTCACACTGACCCCATGATGGCCTAACGTACATGATGTTACACTCTCAAAAACATGCAATATGCCATATTGTAACCATATAGACTATTAATATTTTCTCATTTGCTCCTTAACTGACGTAGTTATCCTCCCATGGTCCCGATGTGAATTGGGATACTGTTTACAAACAATTATGTACGGATATTGACTTTTCTCAGACACGTTTCGTGAAGTTTTTGTTTTCTATCATGCCGTTCAAGAAAATTTAATTAATATACAAATCACAATCAAAATGTTTCCTGCACAAATCCTAGTCCTAATGTTTACGTGGTATTACTGTCAGATGTCGAGTTCATTCCATAGAAACAAGCTGAATTGTAACATTTCAATTTAAGGGAATATTTTCCAAAGATATATTGACATAAACCTCAACAATAACACTAGAAATATTATACATCAAAGACGTCAATAACCATTAGTGCGCATTTTCAGGAATCACATAGAGTTTCTTAATATTTTCAGTTTTATTCCGAAATTTTCAAAGAATAACCCTTTCTAAGACATTTGGTAAAGAAACATTTCCAAAAATGTATAGTACAACACCCAATTATATCCTTAGTAATGACATACATGAACCACATATATGTTTCTATCCTGCAATGTTTAAATATAACCCTACAAACAAAGTCAGATACATAACAAACTACTCATCCAAAACAGCTTTGTATTGACTTTTAAATTGCTCCACTAATATCTTCAAAATGTATTGCGTGTCTCTGCCAAATGTTTATCATGCTAGGTCTAAACAAAATCCTTTCAAACCTATCATGATTAGAATTCCAAAAAAGAAAATGTTACACACACTTTACCGTTGTATAAGATATAAAAAAATATAATAATGAAAAGAAAAACAAAGAAAGAGTTATTGACAATTTAGACACAAAACACGACTAGCCTACAATATTGTACTACAATTCTCCAAGATTTGAACAAATGAGAAAGAGAAGGTGAAACTGTATCGTTATGGATTGACAAATAAAGAGATATATCTATACAATTCAGAACAGAATCAACACTAAATTCGTTCCGCTCTGATGTCCAGCAATCTAAACATCTAACACAGAAATGTGTTACCTTTCCTCGTCGCCAGAACAATTTGGCCATATCTTTACGATTGTTTAGAACTGACCAAACGAAGAGGTCCAGCCAAGGATTTTCATCATCTGGTTGATCTGTGAACAACGACATGATATAAATTAGTTATCATAAACACACCCCACACCTTTCAGAGGAGGAAAATAAGCTCAAGCGAGTTGACATTATATAAAACGATATCATCTATTGGACACGAGATCAAGAAAGATCTCTAAAGAGTAGCCTCATCGTAATGCGAAAATCTGAAACACGTATTCAGGATTAAGTGTTTCTATGAATTCCTTCATTCATGATTTGACATTTACATATCAGTAGCAAACTGACGCGGTTTGATCGCTATGCAATATATAACTACCAAACATTTCATCGTGATTGTTTCTTAAAACATTCATTCGTTATACTTAGAATGTATAATATCCAAATCCGTGATATATGTAACAAGAGAGAAAGTAAAGTTCAAATTGTTATATATTCTTTGTTGTTATGTTTTAAATTGCTTCAAGAAGATCCGCAATGTCTCTGAGATGTCACCAGTGTAGCAGTTGAAAGTGACGTTTCTCACTAGGGCATCATACCATGGGCATGAAACATCAATTCCCATCTAGTGGCATTAACCTAACATCAGATCGACCATTCCAAACACCAAACTCTTAATGCTGAGCTATAAGCAGTTGTATACGTCTGTGGTATGACTCACCGGGTTTTAACAGCACGAAAGTCCGCATCCGAGGCGGACGATCCAACTACTCAGGCCACCAGTGTTCAAACAAACGATACAAAACTGAATCGGTTCATTACACAAGCACATACTTGTCCGTGCGTCTTCACATATAAATGCCCTCTGTGTTTACTCAAATTTAATTATGGACCGCCCCATGGAATATTCACATTTTTTGTGTATATACATACATATATATATATATATATATATATATATATATATATATATATGATGTCTGAATTGTGATGCGCTACAATGAATTTTTCATGACAAATTGATGAACGGACTTGTTGTTTAACAGCTACGTAACAACGCTAGAATAGCCCGTTTCTGAGATATTAAATTACTACTTTCTTATTACGCAAAACACATTAGTATTACTCAACAAATATTCAATATGTTTAAAAGAAAACACAAATGTAGTCACCTCCATCCCGTCGGTAAACAGAAACAACCCCTTAAGCCGAATAATATAAATGGCTTCGGCTGCTTGCTTAGCTTATAGGTCTACATTTAAGCAACGTTATTAATAAATGGATGAGCAGATTCGCTCAATTACACACGTTTTTAAAACACAGTTGGATAAATATAAAAATACGGTAAAGAATGACTAACTGTATTACGAACCCATTCGCGTATTTAATTTAAAGAAAACCATTTGGTAAATCTCAGATTAGTTTACCAGCCAATGGTCTTTTGTTCCAAAATGGTGTGCTTCATTTTCGGGAGATATCATTTTATATTGCTCTGTACAACACAACAATACACGCATAATGCATTCATATATGTTGGTATAAATATGACTTATGGAGGATGGTACTAACCAGATTGCTTTTTGTCCTTCGTACTTGTGCAACATGCAATAGGCAAGCAACAACATCTTTTTTTCATGACTTTTTGGTCTAAGTATCTAAGATGAGGTTTTGATTCACGTACATCGTTTAGCAGCTTTGTTAATTCCTTCTCGATATTCGGCTGTAGACAATACGTAAAAGAAATGCATAAATAGAAGTCAACGAAATTAATATCAAATATCAAGAAGTGTAACGTTTAATAATTTTCAACTGATGCATCACTGCATAGAACATAATACAACTCGAACTATAGAACTGATTTAAATTGTTTGCCTATCATTTGAACCTAGTTAGTCCCGAAACAAAATGCCGTTATAAAATATAATAATAAATAGTAATACAAAGGATTGATCAAATTCTAGTTTCAGAATTATATAATGAATTTAATTCGTTAAGCAATAACCCATACATATGTTATAAAACGTGTGTCCAATGGATATAGAGAATACATGATCAGCATTGTCAATAGGTTATGTATGTATTTTGTCTTGATATTAAAAGCCATGATGAGCACAGACAGTGCTTGCCAATTTTATTTAATCAACTGTTACATTAACTTATCAACATGGTTGTAATCAAGACAATTATATTTCGTTCACATTGCTTAAATCAAGCAATAGCTCTCATTCAAAATGTAAGGCATTGACTAATACGGCGTTATGACAGTGATTTGAAGGTATACACTTCCATGCATATAGGTGAATACTTTAGCAGAGAAACCACGTGTGAAGTGAAGTCACAATAATTGATTCTGTAGTGCTGGCTCTGTAGCCTGTATATAATTTCCACTGACTAGAAACACTTTCAGTGACTGTTCCTTGCAAATTGGAGATAATATATAGTTAGGTCAATAAAGGCCAAAAATGTTCTAATATTTTATTTAATTGCCATAATGTAGTAGCACTTTGAAAGGCAATCTCAAACCAGTTATTTTGAAATATAGATAAAATTACGGATTAGATTCGTGGTATACCTGTATAAAGATCGTCAAATTAGGTATAATTAAACTTCTATTATCGTCTATTCATGAATGGCATGTAGAATATAACCTTAATCAATTGGGCCTTTACTTGGAATCCACACTATTAACACACTAGGATTGACACACTAGCCATTGCATGGAGAAAAAATGGAAATTGGTACTTTCATGGGCCACCCAAAACTTACCAAGATGAATATGGTTAAGGAACAATAGTCTACTGAAGCTATCAAATTGCCTACCTCCTTATGCCTATCTGTCGATTTTCTCATATTTGGCAGTACCTCCTTGAATAAGGATCCTTCAAATTGCTGTTGAAAAGAAAACAAAAAGTAGTTGATGCAAAGGAAGTAAATTGACCATTGGTATTATTCAATTATTGCAACATGATACCGACTGCGTAAAAAGAGCAAATTCATTGCTCAAAACTTTGTTAACATAATGCAATATTTCAATATGAATAATGCAGGTGGACAGCATAACTAATCATAATGTGAATTACATTGCATACGTCGTTGGTGTCGATGTGAAACTATGTTTATTAAACGAATTATCATTTTTACAATTTTATTTCTATCTATGAAAATGTATGTGATATGTTTAGATGTTATATGTAGTACACATTTATTTCAATTAACGATTCCTGTGCATATCAAACGATTGTATCGGCTAGTTTCATCGAATTATCGCTATTGCACATTCCTACAGATCGACCATTTTATTTTCGGAGGTTGTGGTTAGGCTTCTGTGGGTAACTTGAAAGGCGTGAGCAAGAAATGGGACAGATATTGTTTTGAACGGAAATCTTCATGGTCAAATAGAAATTGAGATATTAGTATTGTATTTACTCGCAGAACGAAAATAATTCGGTTGAGTCCTTAGAACAGTGGGATAAATACAGAAATAATCCGGGGGTAAACTAATAAAACTGAAGGGATAATCTATCCAGTTTAATAGCTTAACTAGAGAACAACTTTACTCAGCTGATTATGTTCATTAGAGTACCTTTCTGTTTGCATTGTCAAACAAGGTAAAATGTATCAATAAAACACAGAGTGTGCATGGTTGAAAATTTATGACATACACATAACATTTTCAATAAATGTTAAATCATTGTCTTGCACGACTGTTGGCATTGATAATGAGTTCATGTTGAATTAGATAATTTTGCGTTTAGTTTCATTGGCGATAATATCACAGTGATGAAACGATAGGAATGAACAATATCTTAATACCATACACCTTTTCAGTGTTCTCATTATAGCCTATTGATCATAATTGTGACACGATAATGCCTGTCATTACATTATAATTTATTTGAATTTTATCAACGCATGGACTAAAGAAAGTGGCGAAATATGTTCAAAAAGACACCTCGAAGACATGGACGTATGAAACAAATGAATGAAATCAACTTTGAAATAAGAAGCAGGGCTTCGTGCCTTTTTGGAGAATGCGGTACTAATATGGCTGTTTAAGTTGGATATTATTATACAATTTAATTGCAAATATAATAAGCATCATGCATACAACGCGTGAATGGACTGAGTTTTGACATCATGGTATTATTTCTACCAGATTCAATTTTTCCATTCATTTTCTTCAGACATCAAAGTAGAGAAATAAATAATGACATTTTTCGCCAGCAATATTATCCAAAAGATACATCAAAGTTTCCGTAAATTCAATGTTTATGTTTCAGGAAAAGTTCGTTAACTTCTACTGTTTTATAGATTTGGTAATTATACAATATTCATTCAGAAACAATGCAATATAGTGCTATATTCACCATGTGGCCTTCACGTGTATATTAGTTGCACACATTTTGTACCCGTTCCATTACTATTTTTCCGTGTTTTGTACATTACAATGCATGAGCTCAGTTGGTATATGCCGTCCTGTTTACAGAGGACATTCATGTATGACACATATCAGAACATGATCAATTAATAGGACACATTGCCACTATTTGACGGATTTTGTGTATAACCTGTTGAAAGTACGACTTCTTATATTATGTGTAGCTTCGCATTCTCTAGACATTGATATAGGCCATGACTATTCAGAACTTTACGAGCACGCATCACTACGGATCGGATGAAACGCGGATTTAGGTTATGGTGTGTACGATACGTTCACATAATAGAATCTACAATTATTTGGAAGATAATTGATTTATATAAAGGGAGGGAAGCAAAACTATATGTACACAGTTGTGATATTTAGAAGACTATCCCCACTATTAAATGATGAAATTACTGTACGTTAGGTTATGTAAACTGTTCACTATATTGGTGATATAGTTAGCGTTAATGTTCCCATATCTACTGCAAATACTTTCGCGGCATAATCAACTAGTATTTCTTCGTACCACAGTGCTTAATCCTATAGAACATTACATATTGTTGCATCCTATACAAAATAATACGTTATACCTTCTTATGTTCTCTTTCACCAGTCAAGTATAAGTATAACTCTTTTTGCCTTTAAATATATATATATATATATATATATATATATATATATATATATATATATATATATATATATATATATATATTAGTTCTTTCAGTTTGGGAACTCGTATACACTGCTCAATGTCTCAATGTCATCACAGCATCGTTTTTTTTACATGACCTAACGCCATCATGCAAACACTCATTCATTTCTATGACAAAATCTCGAAATGCTAGGACTGGATATGCGCTTTTCAAAGCAAGATAAAGGAGCTCTCGCTGAACATCGTTTATTTTATGTTAGCTCTTCAAAGACAAATTCTCAGAATGACACAGAGAGACAAATTCTCAGAAAGACACAGAGTCTTGACATATTAAAAGTGCATGACTGATTAATGAAAATGCAACTGATATATAAACGAATATCAAGTGTGAAAACAATTTTGAAATGATAGTTATTGCACACGAAATAGGCAACAGACAAAGATAAATTGTATACTGGACGCTGGATCGTTTCATGGTTTAACACCATTTTCTATGCTGTCTCTGACCGTTCAGGAAAACGTGTCAGTTCGAGGAAGGAACAAATAACATAATTGAGAAACTATAATTAAAATTGATAATGGGTGCTCGTTGTTCAATTGTGTTTTGTATTTTCATGTAGAATAAGAACATACAAATCTTCGCATTGGCTATATAACGAACTTACTGTATTGTATAGTTCCTCGAGTTTTTCGTATGTAAGGAACGTTTTGAGATCGAAGTCATTATCTAATATCATCTTCACATATTCCACCTTGTCCAGCAATATGGCAGCCATCATACAGGATTTAAGGATGTCTTCCTAAAGGTGTACAATTTATATACAAACATTTAGTAAGCCTGTAAGAGCTATGACTATAATTTTGTTAAATGCTGACTCTACTGTGACGGATGCAAGAACGTATTTCTAGAGCTAAACATTCAGACATTATCTAAACAGTCCATCAGATATTAATCCACTGGAAAAATCTTGTGTGTGTGTGTGTGTGTGTGTGTGTGTGTGTGTGTGTGTAGAAATTGGTATCACAAGCAGTTTGTGAACATTTGCTTTCCACTATATGGTAGTTCTAAGCTCAGTGTCATATTTATGTTCAATTGACCAAATAAGGTAAATTTTCCAACTATCGCTATTATTTGAACTGCATGTTACGTAATACTTATTTCCAAATTGTGTCTGCAGGAAACATCTTACTTTTTATATGTTAAGGGCAATGAGGGATATTAAGATTGTATCAAATAATATGAAGCACATCAACATAACAATAACAAGTAAACAATTCGATCCGATCCATTGGGGTTAAGATGAATACTGAGATTTATTGAATTAATGCGATATTGCTCTTTACTTTACTGTGCTTATGTTTTGGCCTTAAGACCCTTTTTTTCTTCAAAAAATATAAAGATCAAGATAAAATATTTGTATTGGATTCGGAAAAAAACTTTAAATAGGTTCTGTTTCATAACATGTTTGGGAATTTATGATAATAGTTTGTAATTATATTCATATATAAGATCAGACGAGCCTTTAATTTAATTTTCTAGTTTGACTGACAAAATGCCCATCAGTTGTTTAGGCTTTGCATATAGCGTGTGATTATTGAGATCGCATTTAAAGACATTATGAATGATACAGTTCTTTAACAATTTGAAACAAAATATAGTTTAGAATACGTTCGGAACATTATATAATGTTCTACGTATGCTTGAACAGTTAGGATTAATCCATATTGAATTAACCACAACGAATACATCAGTTAATTTGTCACATTGTAGATCAAAAGAAACACATTATTTAATGTCGTTAGTAGATGTATTAGTTTAACTTGGTTCTGATAATTAGTGTAAGTTGAGACTCGTAATAGCTGTTACAACTTTGCAGTGTGGTATAGCAGATCCGAACTAAGGCAAAACGCCAAGTATAGAAAACTATTGTTGAAATGTATGCATTATGTTAGTATGCTAAACCAAGAGTTTCGCGTATGACCCATCTCGATGTACATGGATTCTGCTATTTTAAAGTTTTCGAAATGTGACGATATATTTGTTACATGCTAAAATGTATATTCTAAACAAAACAAATTATCCAGTTATGTAGTTTCTATTAAGGTCAATATTGGTTTGAGTAACTCCACATGTAAGCAGCAGAGAGGATGCGTCAACCTCATCATATAAGCGTCCATTTGCTAAACTTCAGCCATCTCACGATCAATTTAATTTAGCAACGGTTATAACAATGAAAAATTAGCATATGGTGTAAAATGTTCAGTATGTGGGAAGAGAACATTTTCGTCTTTCTCTATATTTCAGCGTAAAGATGGTGGTGATATTGGTACATTAATTTCAACATTTCCCAAAACTCAGGTGAGTATCCAAAAAATGAAATTTATAAAGCATGTCACACTCATGATGAAGCTTACAAATGTAGCTATCTGAAGCATATACATATTGCAGATGTAGATTTAATTCACGCGTTAAATTCCAGGCAAACTAAATCTTTCAAACAATCATGAGCAAATTGGTTTGTGACATCTGCGATGAAATGTAAGCTTGTACTATGAACCGGTAATAAATCAGTTCTCGGAATCAATTTACTTCAGCCCAAAGGAATATTGGAAAGACAGATCAGCAATCAATAACCTCGCTGATGCAGCAGGTGTCAAACGTTATACCGTTGGAGGGTGGTTAGCACGCAAGGGCATATGGCAAATTTATCAACCACCGCCAAAACGAACTCAGTACGGAAATGTCGATGTCAGCGTTTCTAAAATAGTTCATCAGGCGGATATTTTATTTTTACCACATGATATCATCAGAATTGGTAGACTTCATATAACGTAAAAATACGCATTGACAGTCGTTGACGTTGCAAGTAGATATAAAGAAGCAGGGCCGTTATCAACAAAAATAGCAACATAAGTTGTATTAGCTTTAGAAGAAATTTGTCAACGAGGATCTGGACCGCAAGGTGGCCACAACAATTACCGGTCGATCAGGGCAAGGAATGTATTGGTGCAGTAACGTTATTGAAGAAAACACACAATTTCAAAAGCAGACGAGGAGATAACGAAATTCATTGGGAACAGGAAATCGTTGAATTATATATTCGAACTCTTACTGAGCGGTTATTTGGATATGAGCATGCGAAGGAAATATTTCAGGATACGAGATCTCGAGAATTGATTGCGAGATTACCTAGTGTGATAAATGCATTAAATAATGTAATTAATAGAACAACCAACATGAAACATATTAATGTAAATACAACAACATATATATCAATACACAGATGTGCATTTTCAGTTCAGCCAGTATTAGTAAATATTATCGTAAGATACATGTATGAGCCGGGTGATCTTGCAAATCGTATAAAAAGGCGACTCATCCAATCATGAGTGCTACTACACATACAACGTCCAGCATGGTAAGATGTACATGCCATATACAGATTATATTCAACTGCTTCTCAACTTTGATTTGTCCCTGAACAATTGCAAATAATTCCCGAAGATACAAAATTACCAAGTCCTCACGTGACTATTATATCTAAGTCTATTAAATTCAAGACAGGGTAACATCGTATTTTCTCGTTTATGAACAAGACTATTATCTTTTCTAACCAGAGTAAATTGTTTTGACTTTTTAATAATATTGCTCCATATTAATAATACGTTACAGATTGCACAATGATTAATATCTTGTTGTTTCATCGCGTTGATAAATGTAAGATGGAAATCAAAGTCGCGGTTATATTTTTGGCCACTTTGTTTATGACCAGTGGTTTATGTAAAACCCATGATAACCCTCTGCAACTGAGATATTTTTCTAACTCTAGACACTGCTAGATAAACAAAATATGACCACTCGATACGATCATCAATAATTTAAACAACTGTATCAGAAATAGTTAATTCTTGAGCTGAGTTGATTGTCCTTGCACATCATAGCGTCCACGATGTTTTGGCTTCAAACGCATCAAACACTGACGTGACTTATAACGATATCATTTATCGAAAGCTTATATTGCTCTGACGATCCTGGAATTTCAACATCAATATTCTGTCGACGAGTATCTGCTCGTATAGGCAATTCTGAAACCTTTCTGTACGTAACTGAAAAAATTGCTGCTGCAGTGTATCACGAACAATCTTTCGAATTGCCACTATCAAACCCTTTGGTCTCCATTTATCCCAAACATTTTTAATGGAAGTTTCTGAAATATTTTTCGCATTTGTTTGCATTGAATTTTATTCGACTGTAATGTGATTAATATTTTAATTTTCTTAATTTTGGATCAAGCTTGCTATAATCATTAGTTATGTTTTTATAATGATCTACAAACTTTATGACCATTCCTGCACAGACATGCTAACAAATAGCGGTGGCCGACCGTGAGCGCGACACATTATTACCGTGGGATTTTGATAATAATAACCTATCTTAAAACATATTTAGCACATCTTATAAACAGGTGCATATTTCATCCCAAAATTTATTTTATGTATTTATTTCTTGCCCATTTGTTAAAGAGTCCATGGGTCACCCATGTATCGAGCAAAGCTATGATAAGTACATGAATGCACTCCTCGTTGTTTCATTTCACTTGCGAGTCTGTGTGTAGGTGTTAAAACAACCATATCATCCGAAACCTTTGTACATAATTATATCACTAGAGTTCTGTTACCGCAACAACAAAGTCCATTTAGATAAAGAATCTTATGTCTGGATACTGGATACGACATATATGCCGCGGATAATAATATTTGAAATTTTTGTCTGATTTAATCATGTAAGTATCTTTAATTTCAACATCTGCAAATTCAGAATAATTATATAACAGTTATTGTTTTATTCTCCATGAACCCCATGGTGCATCATTATTTGTACATTGCGTCATTTGTTTCATTTTTTCATTTCATATCAAATGAATCCCTTACAACTCTGACTGTATCGACAGGGAAGCTATGTATCATCGATATCAAATGTATAGAAACAGAAGCGAGCAATGACGATCTTAGATGTATATAAGGAGGCGATATATCATCGATATAATCAACATTTGTACCTAACCGTGTTAATTTACACAAGTAAGCATCTTCTCGACATACAAATATATATTTTTTATTTTATCAGCGATTGTACAGTCATATTCAGCATCATCTATAATTAGTCGTGAATAATGTATTATGCTCCACCTTTAGTAAATTTAATGATTTTTCTGCTACGGGTATCCTTTGCGGTTTTATCATCAACTTTTGATAACCAAAACTCGTTTTGTTTCTGATATAATATAACTGCCTCACTTACAATCAGCGATATCAGTATTGTTTAATCTATCATATATCGTAATAAAACTATTGCTGCCCAGGATTTTTCAGAGAAATTCCTACCAAACCAATTATAACAGATCGGTGGAGCCCTTTATCAAACTCTAATGATATAATACGAGCAAATCCGGTTAGATCAAAATGGGATAGTGGTCAATTTATCGATACTTCTGTCATTTCATTAATGGAGTGTCCAAATTTTTTAAATATCCACACCATTCTCTGTGGCCAACATAGTTTCCAGGATAATACGCGACCATATCCTCAGAAATAACATCGTTGTGGTCATATTTAGTATTACATAATAAACCGTGTCTGTATTAACAGCAACTTAATTGTACGTCTCCGAGAACTTCAAATCATGCTTCTTTCGAAGAATTGTTCTATATTGCAAGGTGAATTGTAACTGAATGAACTGGAAAATAATTCGCTAGTAATTGCTCACTATTCTCTGTTGAAATTTTCTGCGCAAGAGTTTTCATTTCTTCATGAAGGTATTCTTATCGATATTTTTCGCTGTTATGTCTTAGACATTGATCAAATTTACTTTTCTCTTTGATACAAATAATTCTATCTGGTCTAAGAAGTTCATTGTTGACTTCACAACTCTGAAATTGCCATACTCACACACGATCATATTTACGTATTTCATGAATGCAATCAAATATGTTACTTCCAGAGTCTTTCTTTGTGTAATATCGTACGGTTAAATCTCAAGAAAATATTTATACTGTGTAGGCATTATGGTCAACGATATTTTTTGGAGCTCCGATTTTTTATGTTTCGAATGGTTTGAAAAATAACATTTTGAGGTGTCCAGGTAAAGGATTCACACATTAATGAGTACACGGTATTAATATTGTGTTTATGCGTAATTTTAACCTGATCAAGCCTTTAAGCATTAGCAGGAAAATCAATAACAATATTATCTTGTGTTTGTTTAATTGTCGTGATATCAGAAAATTTCATGACAACAGTGAACGGAGTAGCAAATACATTATCTGCGATATCATCAATTGTTCTAACATTTCTATGAAAAATTGCAAACGAGCTTGCATAAACGTCATACTCGGCCCTCAACGTTGATAATTTAGTGTCTGCCATGCTGTAGCTAAGGCTGACATACTTTTTTTCGCCGCGTCCTTGTCAGATGTTGAGCCGCCAAGTACAAATCTTTTATTTCCGTTCAAAATGAGTTCGCCTGATTTTTGCACATGAGAGTCTATATGACCCAATATCGTTGATATAGTCACATCGGGTTTAATTATTCCGTTATTACCAAACATTGCTACGCTATTATAGGGTTTTCCATTAATTCTGATGATAATATCCTCCAAAGAAAGATTATTCGTTTTTAATATTCCTTGCATATCCGGAAATATAACCATTTCGTTCGGATCTATATTTGCAAGATTTAGTAATCGGTAAATTCGTCGTTAATGATTGTTTTACACTCTCTTTTGATATTCCGTCAGTGTTTGGTTTTTTTTTCTGAGAGATCACCCATAAATATCTGCCATTATACTTTAAGATCTGTTTAAAAAGCAATTACTTGTGTATTTGTGTAAAAATTTGCGAGGTTTGTTACGTGCTTAGGCTCGAATAAACAGTAACATAGAAAGAGTGAAAATAACAAGCTTGTAAAACTTAATAAACAATTTATTGAGTACAAATATTTTTCAGAAAAGAAAAATAAACTTACGGTTTCAAGAATCATTTCCAAAATTCATCCAAAATAATTCAAAATATTATTAAGTTAGAGAAATGGCAAAAGTCCTGGTAATAAATTGTCAGATAGTTCTAAGTTCAAATTCCAGCGAAGTATCCAATATGGAAGACGATGTCTCTTGAAGAAGTCAGTTCTTGTTAATGAAAATCTGTGAACACGTATTTTTTTCCGGATAAATAATAAAATAATTCCTCTTGATCCAAACGAATTGATACAATTTCCAGTACAAGGTAATTTATAATAACTCAAAAAGACACAACTTAATACTCTAAAAGCCCAAGTTCCTATACTGAATAGCTCGCTCCCATAACATGGTTGATATCTCTGCTTTTTTACGTAAACATGGGGTCACGTGATCTTCTAAAAACTATCAGAACAAATTTCCGTTCAAAGAATCACGTTCACATCTTATGACCCAACTAAACTAGAAAGATGTTTACAAAAGCTCCATGTTGTCCTTGGAACCAACCAATCATTTTAAAAGCTTGTTTACAACTCTGAAACCAGGTCAGAAATGAGGTCAACACCTGGTGTTTACTCTGTAAAGTAAAGGTCACCCTCCCCCCTTAACGAACGAATCTTAAAACTTAAAATGCCAAATTTAAATCTCACAAGCAAACAAAAATAAAAATAAAAATAAATGACTTATATCAAATATACGTAACAGGTTGTTTGGTTGATGTTTATACAGCATCAAGTACAGCAATTACTTCTAGACCGCATATTGATAGGTCAGTTATCGTCTGTGTTATTACTGTCTAATACCAGATCCTCACATTGTAAAGAGTATTTACTACGCAGACCCACTCAATGCATTCTGTTGGCGGTGCTAACAAGTACGAATCAAAATAAACAAATTCACGTCGATCAATGACATATGCGGTCCAGTGAGCTCCAGATCCGGTGTAATTATTGGGATTAATGATACCGGTTTCAATATTGATTTGTCTGAAAGATAGCTGGTCTCGCATAAGAACATCTCTAAAGTTGTTATATACTAGTATTTTAGTTTTAGCAGTACAGTATATATTCATTCAAAATGTTACTTTTTTGTTATTAAACTGTCCCTATAAATCTCAAACATTTTCCGTCCCGATGGGGTTCGCGGACGCAGAAGCACCAGCTGCAATTAATGCTGGTATACGATGAGTGGACATAAAGCACTTGATTGTGTGTGTGTGTGTGTGTGTGTGTGTGTGTGTGTGTGTAATGAGAAATTTGTATAGTGCCTAATCTATAACAGCTCTAAGCGCTTTACAACATATATAATGATATATGTACAAAGAAACAACAACAAAAAACGAGCATTAGAAAACAAATTTATGCTGACACAATTTAAGGTAGGAAACATTATACATATATATATATATATATATATATATATATATATATATATATATCAATGAATGACATAAGATATGGATACACATCAAAAAGCAAAGGTATCAAGACCTACCTGCTGCCATATAGTATCTATTGAAATGTTCTTGGCAATTTCGAACAGTTTCAGATGGTACTTGTGAGAAGTAATTTTTTCCTTATTCTTGGCGTCTGCAAATACAAAAGATCACGAACGAAGCAAAGATATAAACTAGATGTAACGCTAAGCTCCAGTTCTTTTAGTTTTAAGGAAAAAAAACTTACGGTTCAACGAATCAATTCCAAAATTAATCCAAAAATAATTCAAAATATAATCCACTAGTGAAATTGCAAAGGTCCTGTTAATAAAATGTCCTAATAATTCCCAGTTCGAATCCTAGTGAAGCATCCAAGATGGAAGAAGATGTCACGTGATGAAGTCAGTTCTGGTCTGATGAAATTTAATGAGCACAACTGTTCACCAGATAAATAACAAATTAAATCCTCTTGATTCAAACGAATTCAAATAATTTCAAGTACAAGGTAATTTAAAATAACTCAAAACAATACAACACTTAATATTCTCACATCCCAACTTCTACTAAATAGTTTGTTCCAAAACATAATTTATATACCTGTTTTTACGTAAACAAGGAAGGGGTCACATGATCTTCTAGAATCTTTAGAACAAATTTACGTTCAAAAAATCTCGTACACACCGTATGACCCGATGAGAATTAGTTATTTTTACTCTCAAGAACTAAAAATAGAAAGATGTTTACAACAAAGCTTCATAATGTCGTTGGAATTAAGCAATCATTTCAAAAGCTTGTTTACAACTATGAAGCCAGGTCAGAAATGAGGTCAACATCTGGTGTTTATTTGTAGAGTATAGGTCATCTCCCAATGAATGAATCTTAAGCTTAAAATGTCAAATTTGAATCTGACAAACAAACAATTAAAACAAATAAATGACAAATCAAATATACGTAACACAATTAATAAGGGTCTATCATAGCATAAACGGGTTGTCTGGCGATTACGTGATGGCGGATTATTCAAAATCAACGGACGTTGGAGAAATGGAGAAAGACAGCGGAGAAACATGTTGTCTTGTCATTTCAAACACATGGAGATGAAGAAAGAAATACAAACTCAACAGCCTATGCATGAGGAAAAAGATAACGTAGACGAAGATGGACAACAAGCACATATCCCATGAAAAGGCAAACTCACGGAACAGCTGCTTCAACAATGTATTATATAAAATCACTATAATACCTATGCATTGTTCTAATCCTGGTATATTATTTATCATTTTTACATACTCGCGAATAATACATTGAACAAATAAATCTACACAAACGAATAGCTAAACACGACAATACTAATCATTAATCTTCGGCTGTTTCAACACTAATAAGCAAGGTTGTCATACACCAGATTATATCCCTTTGACAGCAAACATTTAGTTGTATATTCTAGACGTTTCTAAGGTCAGAATCAGGAGAATACGCTAACTCAGAGTCATGTACATACACACACACACACACACACACACACACACACACACACATATATATATATATATATATATACATATATATATATATATATATATATATATATATATATATATAGATATAGATATAGATATAGATATATATATATATATATATATATATATATATATATATATATATATATATATATATATATATAGATATATAGATATATAATATCGTAATCACACTCACGGGCCACATTTTAGCTATATTGAATATTGCTTTAAAAACTGTCCCTTCTCAGGTACATAGTGAACTGATGATGTTGGATAGTGTCATGTACAAAATGCAGATGATGAAGATTCCGATGAGGTGTATATAGTACACTGATGATAATTAATCATACGTTCTCTGAAACAAATTTTTTATTTCAATGAACTAAAATATTAAATCATAGATGTATTATCATGATAACATTTACCTTTCAATAATGCCTGAAGGATAGCAAGACCTAAATCGGAATCAGACGAGTCTGCGTTCCACTCACATATATGAGTAAGGTTGGACGTGGAAATGTCTTCACGGCTGGGAATAGAAATATAAGCTACAATTAATTTGTAGGCAAATTGAATATTGTGGATTTAATTGAATGTCTGGTAAAATATCAACAATACTTAAAAACAATACATTGTTTTCAATCCCTAAAGTTTAGACGATATTACATTTACCGGATCTAGTATTATATTTAGAAACGAACAATGATCACCGTTCAGTGAATCTTTGACACCTAAAACATCATTGTAATGTGCGATAAAAAGGTTTATGTTTTTCTTTTAAGTATTCTAAATTGTCGCTTAAAATAATATTGACTCTTACATAGTTTTCTATTGGTAATACATCTCTGCAAAGTATTGGGCTTCAAGTGCATTCATCACGGTTCTTTGTTGCGAAGGCTGGTTTTAGAATATCAAAGAGTTATCTTCATTAATAACAGAAGATTTTTCAGTTCAAGAACATAAACGAAATGACAACTTATTTGAAAAAAGCATTCTAAGTTTTGTTTTATAGTTATCTAAAAGATAAAGATATAAGCTAAAATCGCGACTTGTCTCCCCAGCTGGTGATTGTGTCCTCATGTCTGTCAGTTTGGCTTTAAAAACCCTAAAATAAACCTTTATATGATTTGAGGCAGTCTTATAAATGCATTAACAATGTTAGATATGCCTCTGGTGATAGTATCCACTTAAGTGGATAGTATTTCAACAATATCTAGAAATTTTATGTCGTGACGGTAGAGCTGTAAACTTTGGTTTATGTCATTTTGGATGCGTGTTTCAACATATGCATTGGACATATGGATTTGACTCATTGACCATGACCGCCCCTGCGGGTTCGGGGTTGTATAATTGGCCCGACGTGCCTCACTACGTGTGGTAAGAGGCGACTAAGTAGAGGCAACCTGTTTGCCGTCGGAAGCGACCCGTGTCGGGTGAGGAAAGGATCCTAGTAGTTGAGCGGAAGTTTTATCGATGCCATACACAGGTTGGACTCTACTTCTCCTAGACGGGTGTTCGGAATGGGCCCCGTCTCGACATATTGGTTGATGATTATTCAATCAAAGTATGAGTCTGAAGCTATTGCTACACTAATTCCGTTTGTTATTGTAAAACATTTAGGAATCTTTGGTACACCAAAAAAAGTCAAAAAACTAAAATCAGATTGCCTTGGTGTTGAGTGTGAGCGGAAAGGTCAAACAGATAATATCATGAGAATGAAAACATTAAAATGATGTTCCAGTTACCTCATTCGCTCACACCACACTGAATACTAAAGGTAGTTACGTACACTGACTGGGGTGCTGATATAGAAGTCATCCTCAGTTTGTATAGAACATTTATCCGTTCAAAACTAGACTATGTATGCGTTGTTTATGGTTCATCTAGGAAGTCATATTTACAAATGCTTGACCCAATTCATCATCAGGGAATTAGACTCGCTCTGGGAGCATTTAAGACATTTTCATGTGAAAGCCATCTCGCGGAAGCTAATGATCCACCGTTATAGCATCGCAGATAAATGCTTTCTTCACAGTAGGCTCTCAAATTAGGATCAAACTCTCTAAACCATGCATTTTCGGCTGTTTTTCAACCAAAATACAAAACTTTATATGAAAACAAACCAAATGCCATACCTCCATTTGGTATCATAATATCATTCAACCTTGACAGGGTCAATATTAATCTCTCTACAATTCAGAAAACGTTTGTCTCGGAAACACCACCTTGGCTTCTTAATCAACACAAAGTGCTCTTTACGTTACACGATGGGAAAAATCTGGGACAAACCCTTCCATCTTCCAGAACTTTTATTATGAACTCCTCACCGAATTTAGAACCTACACTAGAGTTTATACTGATGGATCAAAGGATGAGGCAAAGGCTGATGCAGCCTTCATTAGTGGCAAACACATAACAAAAGTTAGTTTTCCAAACGATGCGTCGATTTATTCTGCAGAAATTAGGGCAATAGATCCTGCTCTGAAATTTATTGAGAATAACATATTTTGAATAGTATTATCTTCTGTGACTCACTATCAGTGCTTCAGTCAATACACAATATAAAACTGGAAAACCCATTATTAACCAATCTTCTCGTCAAAAGTACCGAGCTTAGTACCTCGTACAATATCGTATAATGTTGGTTAGCTAGCTATATCGGTTTTAAAGGTAATGAAGAAGCAGACTGAGCTGCTAAAACGGCTGTAGCCCAAGAACCATCTGATCTTAAATTACCGTTTACTGATTTTAAACCTCTTACCAACACGTACCTACGCCAGAAGTGGCAGGTATCATGGAATTATGCAGTGAATAACAAACGTCACGCCATCAAACCTACCCCTGGAGAGTGGACACCTTCCTACAAAACCCTTAGTACCTTAGGGAAGAGGTAGTCATTGCAAGAATCAGAATGGGTCGTACATACATAACCCACTCCCACATACTAAAAGGTGAATATCCACAAAAATGCATTACTGGCAATGAGCCATTCACTTGTATACACTTTATGACCGAGTGTTTCGACCTGCAACCTACGCGTGATAAGTATTTAACTGATCATGACATGAAGGAACTTTTTGATACTATACATATCACTTTTATCTTAAATTTCCTGAAGGAAGTAAATCTTTTTTTAAACTATAACTTGTATGCTATTACCTAGAGCATTTTCATCGAATGTAAATGCCGCCCCTTATGTTCAACACCTTTAAATCAACATGCACCATTTACATCTACAGTTGTTTGGGAAGTTTCATACTGGTTTTCTATATCGGTGGTCGATATTAAATCTTTCGTATTTTCAAACATGTATAAATATAACCTATTTTAAGGCGCTAAGTATCCTAAACGCGCCGGTGGGCCGTTAACAATCAACGAAAGGAATAAATCAATTTTTGACCATGACCATGGATGGTCTATGTTTGGTCACTGGTTCTCTACATGAAAACTCATGAGAAACGTACCCAATAGCTATATCTTAATTTGAAGGACAGATAATGAATTCTCAATACGGATATATGCCATACAGATCATAGTTTTTACCTTTCAGGATATAGGCCTAACTCTGTGCCATAGATTGGAAACAGTAAGTCTATTAAAATTTTACAATACATTTCTTGAAGGATATGATAAGAAATTATACATATTGCGAGAAAGAGACTTGTTCATGGGCATTATAGATAATAATAATAATAATAATAATAATAATAATAATAATAATAATAATGAGGACTTTGAATAGCGCCTTATATTTAAAAGGTCTAAGGGCTTTATAACATATATAATGTTATAACTACACTATAGAAAAAATAAAAAAACATGAAATTGGAAAACATAAAACATGCTGAAAACATTATTAGGTCTCTAAGTTTGCTCCTGCAGGCCACAAAGGTAAGTTTTAAGAGCACTCTTAAAAGGAAGCACTGTGTCGTTCTGTCTAATTTTAATGGGCAATTCGTTCCGCATCGCAGGGCCCTTGTATGCAAGCGAACGTTGGCCATACAACCTTGTTTTCACAGTGGGAACAATGAATATGCGATTGTCAGAAGAGGGGAGTTATTATCATGCTGGTGTATATACATGGGTTAGACCGGATAGGCATGTTTGACTTGAGACTGTCATTGGAAAATCGCACAGATAACAACAGTATAAGCCACATAGCAGTGGGAGAGGTATGCTCTGATTGAGCTACTTAGGTGATGATCCGAGCAGCTGTGTTTTTAAATTTTAAAGTTTCTGGAGTAAATATTCTGATGAATAAAACATATATGAGTTACAATAGTCCAGTCTTAAAAGTACTAATGAATACACAAGTGTTTTAGTAGCATAAATAGAAAGATATTTGCGAATGGAACTGATGCGTTTCAGCTCAAGATATGCAGCCTTGCATATGTTCATAACATGTGGTGGCAATGTGAGAGTACCGTCTAGAGTAACACCTATGTTTCGTACTAACTGTGCGATTTTGATGTTGGTGTTGATGATATATCTTGTCTGAGGTAATGGATGGGAATGATAAAGTCTTTGTGTTGTGATCAGAGTGGCTTGGTTTGATGACCATTCATCTGCAGCTTGTTACATGTCATCAATGATTTCACATCAGAAATGCAGCTCTCTGCTCCATAAATGGTAGCATCGTCTTCAGTTGGGTGGCTCGACATGTATATTTGTGTGTCATTTGCATACAATTGGCGAGAAACTGGGTGATGATCTATGAAACTTGAGAGCGGCTGAGTGTATATAATAATGTGAACAGATCTAAGAACAGTCCCTTGTGGAACACCAGAACATAGATTACTGGGCTGGACTCTATTCCATTTGCAGATACAATTTGCGTTATGTTGATTAAGTAGGACTTGAACCACTGTAAGGCTGTATTTTGAATGCCAAATACATCCTTGAGATGGTGAAGTAATATAGAATGGTCTATTGTGTTAAATGATGCAGACAAATCAAGCAGTGTGAAAACTGTCAACTTTCCACTATCCAAGCAGAGATAATGTCATTTAATACTTTCAGAAGAGTGGTTTAAGTACTGGGGCAAGGACTTTATGCAGACTGTACATTGCTAAAAAGACTATTTGAATTCAAATCAAATTAACAGGTTGAGTTAAAACCACTTTTTCTAATATTCTTTTTTTTATACAATCAAGAGATTAGAAAATGGGCGGTAATTCTTTAAAACATTATGGTCAAGTATTGGTTTCTTCAGCTGAGGCTTTATGATGGCATATTTGTAAAAGTATGTGATTCAACCGAATGTGTGTGTGTGTGAGAGAGAGAGAGAGAAAGAGAGAGAGAGAGAGAGACAGACAGACAGACAGACAGACAGACAGACAGACAGATTATAACTATAAGTCAGTTATTGAAGGCAATATTGAATCTAAGTACTCAAGCGCTAGTGATGTTCGAATTTGATCAAGGTCACATAATTTTGGTGCACTCTTCATATTGATGGTCCGTACTAAATCCATTAAGACAGGTTCAAACGTTCTTAACGGATGTGGCTGAATTTGTATGGTATTGTGTGGTATGGTGACGAGTCAATTGAAATTGTGTTGTCAAGCGAATCATTAATTGTTTGTACTTTGTACTTTGAATGCATTTGCAAATAGGTGTGAAAGGTCTATTGAAGAGAAGGTGGTTGGATGTGGTGTACATTTGTTCCTTGATGTTGGTTTATTAGTAGTCTCGAAGAGCTCTTTTGCAGTTATTACTAACCGTGATCTTAGTACTGTAGTGGGATAATTTGGCTAAATGAACTATGTTAGTACCGTTCTACTTAGCGGCTTCATCTATTTGCTTATGAATTGTGAGTCTGGTGGAAATCCAAGGCCTCTCTGTGTTACGGCGATGTCTTTTATCAGTACGAAGCTGGTGCCCAACAATGCTATACCATGGAGAAAACATTTGTCTGGATAGACTGCATTTGTTGGCCAGGACATGCTTATCAAGGAATGAACGCAGGCAGTTATAGAGTTGTTCTGTTGTAGGATGTAAGTAAGTTATTAGGTTTTCTTGGATGTCACACATTAATGTGGTTCTATTTAACATACAGATGTTCTCTTAATAGCAGATACAGGTGGAAGGTTAGTGATAGATATGTCGACATGTCATATAATGCAAAGATGATCGGATGAAGTGGGATACAAGGATGGATTGCAGAAAATTACCATAAGGTCTATGCAGAAACCAGTCTAAAATCTGACACGGTTTATGGGTGGGATGGTTAACTGTCTGTTCTGATGTCTGTTTATTTCTCTCTCTCAAAATCTTTCGTAAGTTTTGTTATCAAACATATACATACTATAGGTTGCTATATGTCGTTATGTTATATATGTGTTGTTCTTACGGTTTGAATTTAAAAAACTACTTCATGAACAGTAGTAGACAACACTGATTCATATTTTTAAACGTAGTTCCTGCTCGTTGATACATTGACTGACAAAACCTGTCAGTGATAACTAGATGTCATGTACCAAAAGTAATGCTATCAAAACAGCTAGATTTCTTTGTTGCACGGGCGAGTCAACAGTATACATAATATCCAGCACAAGCCATATATTGTTCCTCTGGGATATGGAACTCAATCATGGCTCTGGCTTTGGCGGTGAAGAAAGACCCCATTACTAGACATATAGATGAACGTAACCAACAAACTGAATGCAAACACTCCTATATTTAACACATACTTAGGTTCATGACCCTGAAGTGGAGGTCTTGCCCTTAGCTTATAACCTAGAAACGATCAATATTTACAGCACATGCACAACATTCCAGTATACACTGACTGAAAAGAGACATCTATGTTTACGGTATTGGAATAATTGCCATATAAGTCATAGATCCAACCATATATGTTTTGGAATTCTGATAACATGCTATTTTATTTTTCCTGGGATTTCATTGGGCTGAATTTGATAATTACCGAAACAATACTCCTCTTTAAAGGTTTCACACGTCCCACTATCTATACAAACCTAAAGAAAAGGTGAATCATGTCCCATGGATACTTGTTTAATAATATTCTACAAATCATCCCAGTGTTATTCTGCTTGTAATGTTTACTGAAACGATGATATTTGTTGGGACACTGTCTTGTCGTTTTAAAAATGTGTTGTTCTTTTTCTCACAGGTCGCGATGATATATTAAGATAAACATTACAATGTGATGTTTGTAATTCAGATCTGCCAGATTAATTGATCCAAATTGAATGGTAATGGTTGACATTATCAAATTTGTTTTGAGCTTTAACTACGTGAATTTGGAATTCATAAATAGCAGTAATATTGGGAATATCAGTTCGTCATGTCTTTCTGTTCTCACGTGAAAATCACACGGACGCATCTGTTAAAGAAGGTGTCAGGTCACATGTCAAGATATAGCCTGAGGTTGTACGTATCATGCATATAAATAGCATGGCCACATCAGCAAAACAAAACTCAATAGAACTCACTAACTTTTAGTTACGACTTGAACTATAATGTCGTTGAATGTAGTTTGACCGAACTTTAGCATATCATATTACGTCTGAATATCTCTTTCTTTCTTGGATTTTTAATCAATGTTTTGTTGTAGCAATATCTATTATGTGACAAGGCTCCAATTTTCACATCCTCATACCCTAATGGACAAGGAAATGAACTTATTTATTCGTGCATAATGGTGTAACGTACTCTCATATACCGTGTGTATCAACAAATTACAAAGGTCAGCGTAATATTGAAGTTTGGTTACTTGTTCGGATTCTGTTTAGGACATAACACTTAAATATTTTGATTTATTTGTATTTTACCAACCAAAATACACTCTGAAAATATAAGGAGAACGTCATCTTACTACAATGCACCTCTATATCATGGCTGTTACTCTAATCCATGAAACTATTATTAAGTAACATTGTTCAATTGCTTATCTTAACGTAGTGTTGCCTTCATAGTCCTAGCTTAGGGTTAATTGTTGTACGCATCAACTTGGCCAAGTCTTGAACTAAATGCTCATATTTAAACAGATTCAACTGGTTATGTTCATATCCTCTATATCCTTACTTATTCATAAGCTGATTTTATCAGAATAATTAGACGTTGACGTATAAAATATGTGCCACAAGGCTGCATCACTATTTTGAATAATCTATCGGACCATCTCTCTCTCTCTCTTTCTCTCTGTCTTTCTTTCTCTCTCTATTTCTCTCTTTATATATATATATATATATATATATATATATATATATATAGAGAGAGAGAGAGAGAGAGAGAGAGAGAGAGAGAGAGAGAAAGAGGTAGAGAGGTACTTAGAGTAGATCAATATAAACCATTTTACAAAGTCACAGTTAATGCTAGAGCATTTGCTCTGTCATGTGATACGATTATATTCGAAATACCTTTACACAAATCTTAACTTGAGACATACTGTGTTTACGCTATTAATATCACATGTCACTAAGCCAACCGCTCAGCAAGGCAATGGCAATGTAAACATTTGGCTTATTCCATATTGTTTAAAGCAGTAAATAGTAATTTCAGACACATTTGTCCTGCGTATACAGTGCATTAAAGATTGCTTAAACAAAGCCGAGATTAATTATATGAACATGTCGAAAGAAGATGTCCTAGTCGACTTGATATACTCAAAAATGACAATGATATACACAAAGGCATACCATAACTGTTTTAAAAAAACAATACCTATATTTGCGAAACCAAAAGCAAAAACATTTCAAACTAGGACTACTCTAATCATAAAAGAAATAAAATATATTCACAATGATTGATACCAATATGCATAACAAGTCAAATTTTCATGACGTATGTAACTTTTTCTTTTTCTTTGTCCTATATAAATGGTTTCGAGTTGTACATAACCGTAACTACATATGATGGCGTATTGGAGCCTTTTGGAGATGCGTAAATACCTTTTCAAGCTTCATGATTATTGTTGCTAAATTGAATCATCTTCTACTAAGCTATAATTTAAACGTAGTTTTAATAATGTCTTACTTTTTGGTTGCGAATATGGAAATTGCACGATCATTTATTTTAGGCCCAATCAATTTCAGTGGGAATTTGTTCAGACAGATTTTAAGTTTTGTGATGAAGCTTTATTTGATAATTTATATGCAGCTGTAAAAGGTCACATAATTTAAAAATGCTGTTAAAATATTTCCACCAAATTAAATTACATTATCTTAATTTTTCTTCTCCCTTCATTTTTTATTTGTGCTTTGTTTCAGAGAAAGTATTTTAAACTGCTTGTTATGGTGTGTTTTCTCTGCAATAAGGGTTAAATTTGGTGGTTCGTACATGTCATATTTAAACAGTGTAGAGAGATTGCTGTTTGGATTATTTCTTCAAAGTTGTTCAAATTATGTTTTGTTCTGTTTTTGTAAAAGCAATGGAAAACTTATTTAAAACAAAGTAATGGAAGGTCGATCAGAATCATATGAGTAGGTGAATTTAGCAAAAGACTTTCCAATAACAGCAATTGATCATCATTTTAGAGACAAAACGAAAAAACTAGCACAAAATCCTGAAGACAAATATCATTCTTCGACTAACATATTAAAAATCGTTGTGTTGGTGTAAATTAAATACTTACATATCAGACTGTTTTTCGGTACCACTTGCTTTCTTATCGGAGGTCTGCAAAAAATGTTATTTAAAAAGTGATTATTTAATATGGGAATGACTTTGTCATTGTTGTTTGCTTGTCGGTTTGTGCAACATGATCCAATGATTTTTTTTATATACATAATTGTATTTTGGAATTGACTTTATTAAAAATTAAGTTCATGTGGTACTTGAATATTGCTATCCCCTCATGTGAGTGACATACGTTAGAAACACGATCAGTAGAGGTAAACGTTTTTAATTTTGTATCATTCAAGGACATTATAATTTCCCTTGGATAAGCCTGATGTATATGATCTTTACTACATTCGTTAATATAATTATTAGTAATATATTATACATGTATGCGACTAACCTATATTTTGGTAGTTATATTGTGTGTTTGGTTTGAGTGATTTTGTGTTAGTTTCTAAAATTATCTTATTTGATTGAAAATAGATTTCCTTTAGTTCGAACATCTTCTAACATAATCAGTCTTATTGAGACATTCAGATTTTGATGTGGTTTTATTGACTTAGTATTATCTACCGGAAATAAAAAGTGATCATCTACGTTATTATTGGGCAAATACATTAACTTTGAGTTATAGTAAATTCACACAATGACGTTTTTAATATAATAGCGTGTCATCATACTATTGATGGCAGATTCCAGGTAACATGGCCATTAAAGGTACAAAAACGCATTCACTGTTTAATCTCATTTTAGTCAGCACTGGAACATAAGTATTACTTTATTAAATAGTACTAGTGACATAACCTGTGTATTTCATTATTTAGATAGATAGATAGATAGATAGATAGATAGATAGATAGATAGATAGATAGATAGATAGATAGATAGATAGATAGATATTCCTGTTTTAGAACGCATTACCGCAATGAACAACACTAGTATTCATCGTAGTAAAGCGTGTACCGAATAAATTATCAGGCGTGTTAGACCAAGGTTATATGAAACATGGCTACCACTGTCTGCAATATAGAATTGTTTTTTCTTAATACCTTCACGATAACGGCTGGAATTTTTCTTTCATCATCCCCTTGCAAAACTAGAACAATTACAACACCTGAAATAGACATCAAGCACAATAAACAATCACGCTGAAACAGCTTCTAAACTTGGCAGACATTTTCTTTTTAATATATTACTTGATCATACTTGGGTATTTTAGGCAAATCAAATAGAATATCAGAAAACAGAACGAAGCTAACATGATACATGAAATTGTCAGATTAGTATCCAATGTTGTTAAAATCTTCTTAAGTTTACTCTTTAAACACATATATTACAACATTTAAAAAATTACCGTCAACGGGAATTAGTTAACATACTTTTCAAAGGTACGATTTAGCGTCCATGACAATATACCCATCGCATAAGGGATATATATAATACGTTTAAATACATTTCCTTACAATTCATTCATATGAGAGACTCCATGACTATAAAAGTAATTATTTTGTTAAAATATAAAAGAGTTATGGTACAGTCTCTGAGTTATACACACATATAAAGTTTCATGTTTTAGATCTCATCGCGTCCAGTATATTGAAGGAGAAACGAACAATAAGTCGAAAGAAAACAATTATCGAGAAAATATGTGCGGTGCAGCTTTTCCGGCATAACATGGTCATGTTATCGATTACGAATAGATTTCACTTATTCAGCTGTAAAAGGACAATATTTACCAAGGTTATTGCCCACGTATTGTATTTATGTTATTAGTGTATATGACTAATGCCAAAATATGATGACTTCAAACAGAAGTAATATATGTTTGCCGCACCTGCTGCATGTGGCATGATGAGTTTCGCTTTTGGTAAACCAGGTAAAACAAATTCACTTCATTATGACTTGGTTGTATATTGGAGACAGTTCTGATAATGTGAATTCAGCTATCAGTCATCATGAATGTAAGTGAATATTTATCCGAGATCTTAAGTCAAAAGCAGTATAAATAGGAACACGCGAATTTATTTGGAAATTAAATAGTCCCTCATATTAAATATATCGTGTTTAAGCAACACTAGTCTTAACTAATACGCTTGAAATAAATAAACGAACATTCATGCAAATAAACAAAATGTTATCTTCACTCCAATCGTTTTAGGAGAGTGGATAATAAAAACGAATGGACAAAACTTAATGGCAAACAATTCTGCATAGTAAAGTCTCACTTGTTGCATTTTGTGTTAGCTACAAGGTCAATGTTTATACACTACCGATCAATAAACCAAATTGTTTAGATAACTCTTAGTTGTGTATCATATACATGTGGTAAAGGATTAAAGCTAGACGTATAATAACTTTGAAAGGAGGTGTCACGGATGCAATATCATATGCATGTGTCTTGTAACGGCTTGCAACTGTATAAAACCTCTGACACATTACCGTGTGATACTGCCAAGTCCTGCAAAGTAGATGATAATACAGTGAAAACAAACACTCAAAATAAAAAATGACATTATATATTGTTTTGTAGATGTATATTTCTTTTAAACACCTGGCTTATGTTTTTAACTTGTGCAATTATTACTCTGGGTTTGAAATTGTTCATGCTATATTTAGTTAAATATTCCGTACCTGACCTGAGTATAATCAGTTTGTGCCATTGGTTAAATATGTGGTGTAGTTAATACAAATACTCTTAATCATAACGAGTCATGGTGCCTTTTGGTTAATTTACGATTGGCTGAAGAGTTTGGACTGTCCTATAAGTCTTCAGTAATTTCACATGTATTGCAAAGAATCACACGAATAGGTGATTGTAGGACAAATTGACTAGTAACATTGGTCATATTTGGTATATTGTAAAATATAGTTGTACTAGACGATGTATTTGAGGAGTTTGTGAATCGAGCAACCTGATTTCTTCGTTCCGTTTTTGGAGTCATATGAGGAACATCATCTGATCTAACCCTTCAGTGAAATATAGCAAGTAATCTTTATTGGTCATACATCTAATCTTTGAACTGTTGCGAATCATTCCGAGAAGTTCTGGACGATGTCATCCTGACAACCTCATAATTATGTTCTCTCCAGTACAATTCAAGTAAACAGTCATACAAACCAATAATAAAAACACGATAACCCCGCTCCAAATGTATGTACGCAATCTGATAATAAACACAATGTCATGCATTCATTATACTCTCATATGGGACAGAAGTTATGATTCCTGCCCATCCAACGGTGCACAACCCTGCCTGGTCCTATTTACACCCGTATGTCCTTTTGGCGTGCGTACAACATTAGCAAATGAAAACACCCAATTATACGTTATAGTGGTGCATATAATTTTAAGATGGACACTGTCAGTCACATTTGCTGTACGAGAACCATATCAGTTAAGACCAATAGCAATAAAATATTTCAAAAAAGTTATAAGCAGCATTATTATATCTCAGATCGGAAGCATTTCAGTTAAGACCAACTAGTTATTGTGTCCATACAGACCAGTTATTAATCGGACAGTCCATTCAGAAGGGATAGCAATAACACGAACCCAATAATGGTGGCAGTGGCGGCATATTTAATAAGTGTTCAACACCATTGTCATTTATGTTCAGTTTCAGTTAAAATCAGCTATGCATTCGCGAGCGATATTCGCGGATTAAGTCTCAGTACTATATTTATACTGACCAATATAGATCCTATGATTATCTATATGACTGCTGAGAGGGCCATACATGGGAGCTAACGTTGAATCAGTTCATGTGATGAATATGTGTAAACTTCATGGCAATCCGTAAACTAATTGAGTAAGAATAGCGATAATATGCTTCTGCTGAAAGACGAGCAGAAAATTGACAGCCGCAGAAAGATCATCCCGTGTGTTGATCGGGATGGCTAGTTGAGTCAAATAACAATGAAATTTACGAGTGGTTTGCACTTATTACATCTTGTAATTAATTACTTTCGTTCTATATTTGTGGAATGATATTTTAAGAAACAAGGATCAACTCAAGTTATTATCTCTCTACTGATCATAAGAACGTTTGTAGAAATGACATATAATCACTTTGTACTGTTGTTTTGTTAACCAATCGGAATATTATTCAACATAGCAATGTTTATCAAGTTAACTGCCGGAGTGGAGATATTGGATGTCACATTGGACACATTCGCATCTAGAACCAAGTGAGTTTATTTGGAAGTTTTAGCAGTGTAGCAAAGCATGGTGTCTGAGACAATCGTTATAACAGCTGTATTGGATGTACTATTGACAACATTTTTATTTGGGATCAACCATGTATGGGGCGGTTTTTGTGAAAACCATTTTGATACATCGATATACAAAAAATGAGCAAAACTGAAGGCTATCATGGTGACGGATGTCTTTGCAATAGTTTCATCGTGGATACAACCAGACGCATTGAATACCCTTCTAACGAATCCATGTGACAAAAATAACTTTTTAAAGCGTGTTTATCAATAAAACAAATCTGTATAGACACCTTGGTGGCCATAATAAAGGTCAGATCAGCAACAGTTTCATTTAGAACCGAAAAAACATTTGATAAAGACTTCTGGTTTAAAAAAAGTTTATTTTATTGTTAGCATTGCACTGATAAGAACAAAACAATTTTAATAGACCACATTTAATAGTAAACTTGCATCATTTCCATTTATGTTTGTGGCCTTGCATGTACCTGGATTAAATCAATGTTTCTTCACACGACATGGTGCCCATGACGTCCAATATATCAGCAGAAATAGCCCTAGAAAACATAGACCACAATAAACCTATTGACACTATTTATCACATGCATGTTGGTCGATTCATGACTTAACATAACGATTATATAGGTATGTTGGGAGTAACAAGAACATTATACCAACCAGAGCACCACGCATGTAGGAATATGTAGAAATTAAAAACGGTATTTAGTAGGAAACTAAATCAAAATATCTTTCCCTTATAGGACTCACATCAGAGATGCAACATGTTTGTGTAAAACAGCTTGACAGCTTAAGAGGTCTTCAGATTAAAACATCATATCAATCCGACTCTCTGGATAAGAACAACGAGTATAAAACTATTTTCATCGCTACTGTAGTGGCAGCTGTACTGGATAACAGATCGGTTTCATTTTTGTTTTGCATGATGCTAGATTTGGTGGTTCATGCATAATGGTGCTAATTTATGTGTCCGGTGAACATAGCACTACGTTAAACATGGCTATGGCGCAGGTCATATTGGGAATGGGGTATGCACCAATCTTAGCCTGCATCTGCCTACTAAACATTATAGGGATATGTTAGTGGAAACCATGTTTCAATATGACATTCCGTTCCGAAGTAGATGTATTCATATGTTCAAACAATGGGGCTCATTTCGGATTTATTGTAGTATTATTATCGTTTATGACCACCTTGATAATGCGACCGATGTGTATATAATTAGATGAAATATTTACAGGTAACGTATGGTGAGTAGCGATGCAGTTATGTATCATCATCTATACGTTAGATAAAAAAAATAAGATACTGTGACAGAAACCAGATTGGAAAGATAAAATATTACCATTATCACTTTTAAATTTAGTGATTTCGCCTTCGAGCTCTTCCCGAAAATTGCTCGTAGTGGACGATGTGTCTCCGCTTCCGTCGTCAATCAAGATGAAGTGGCTGTGATGTGGATCTAGCGAAGTCTTCTCAATATAGTATTCAGCTGGTCTGGTTCCCTTTATATTCAACACATACATTAATAACTCGAAGACATAAATGAAGCATAACGAGACCGATACATATATCGAAGTCCAAGCATTTTCCCATGTAAAATACCAATAAAATACACCAACGAACAGGTTAATTAACCGTGTAATGTTAACTTGTTCCTTTAACTGCATCAGACTATAAGTTTCTCGTCTGACTATTTCGAGCATATATAAGCCTGTATTACAAATCGTATTGTGGCATTTGATTGGTTCAAATGATCATTCCGATAATTAAACATTTATCTGGACGGAATGTAAAGCTAAAAACGGTTATGCTAATGATCAAGGATACGTAAACAATGTCTAAACTCTTCAAGATCCTTCGATCAGTTTGACTTTGATTAAATTGTCAATTAATGAATGATTTAATCATATATCTTTTAAATGATGAGTAGATGCCACAGTTTAAAAAGATGCATATAAAACAGCTAATCTAACATCTGACTGGATTTTTCTACTTAAAGGCACCCTTTTGCATCTATACTATGTTCGAGTATACGTGTGATCTTAATTTTACTATATACATAGCCATTTGAACGTTCGTTTAGTGTTTATTGCATTGGTGGTTACCACGATGTATAAAATGGTTAACTATAGGGCACAATGAGCAATATCAGCCTAGTTTGGGATTTGGTTTACAGAACATGGAACCACAATTACTTCCTGATATTTCATTACTTTGAGTTGTTGTAGTGTGTGGGTGAGGATGAGTATTGTTATGTTAATGGGAATAACAAATTAGATGCAATGTCTCCATCCCATGGAGACAGGCGCATCGTAGCCGGATAGGTTCGGGTTGGTATCGAACACGAGGACGTTGATTTACAAGTCCCACTCCATACCAAGTATGATTTCTCGACTCCGCCAAAACAGTACTGGTATAGTTTCTAGTTACAAGCAAGCTGGATCATTAATTGCGATAGTATTCATTGCCATTTGTAATTTATTCGGTACCTAGTGTTATATATAATGTCAAGGTTTAGAGTTTGACATATCAACCAGGTTTATAAATTACAATACAATTTACTATAACCAAGATAAAGAATACATGTGTGAAAATCTGATTGAACATAAGAGTTAAAATGTACAACCTTGCATTATCCGGGCAAGATATGTTTCACAAACGAAATCAACCATCTCTTCTAATTTATGTTAGAAACAAATGTCCTAACTCTGGATTACTATGTGGCCACACGTAATCTAACTTTCCACATGGTCAGGTTAGTGACAGTGGACAATCTTCATATATACATCGCCCATATCCAGTGTATTAGGGTACAGAGACACTTCAACAAGATCATTCATAATGTCAATATGTGCATAATACTATATGATAATATAGTTTTAGTACATACTGTTTGGATTACTGCAATGTTTGTACGATCATTAAGTAAACATCCATTCAGACCATTAGTAATCTACATCAGGCGAAGACCGTTTTAATAAATAAATATTTAAAGTGTTGACCAACATTAATTTATAACCGTCGCAAGCTTTGCAGATAAACAATACTGCAGGAAGGCTCATTGACTGATAAAAAAACATTCAGTTATTAAGAAGTTCGCATTATCATAGTAATTTAATATCACAAGGAGTTAAATTCATAATCCAAGGGTACATGTAATACAAAATACCATCCGAAATATAACCTGAATGGTACTGACAACCTCAGCCAATTAGGTGCATGATACCTACATTACAATGCGTTGGTTCATATCGTTATAGGACATGTTCAAGACATTTTAGTAACATGCATAAGTGTAGCCAGACTAAAAAAAGCAGTTTATTAGAGGCTGTGACGACAATTAACTAAACTGGTAAATTAATATTGTCAAAGTAATAGCAGTCGATTAACGATAACATTAAGTGAAGTCAAAAGATCGAAACAAAATTGATGAAAATCATAGCTCATAGCAATAGTCCAAGATAGGTTTTCATCGTTTTTGAAGCATTAATTTTATAAAGATGATTGCTGAGCTACACAAATTTACTTGATTTGTATTAATATATTTCAGTTTGCGTAATTCATGAGATACTGTTTGGAAAACACTTAACCATGTGCAAGGCGTTTTTCAATTTTATGGAATACATCAAGTGATATGATAAACACATTGCATCAAAAAACGTTGGTATAGTCATCAGTTTTCCTGCATAGCCAGCAACTGCAACCAAGATATTCTAGGAATTATTTTCTAAAATACCTGACTAATTTAGTATGTAATCCAGGTTTAATCACCTTCTCGTAGCAGTTGGTTGTTTTAAATGGAATAAAAAGATGAATCAGGAAACCAAGCCGTTACACTTGTGACCAAAAATGGTACAGAAAAGAGTGATTATTATTGCAGATCTTTAATTACAAATACTGTTTTATTGTATATAATTATACTAAATGTTTTTCCAATCCATTTACTTACATGCAGTTAATTTAATTCCACAGGAGAATCCGGAAAGCATAATAATTCCTGTACATGACAGTGATTCTACTGAAAAACACAATTTCTCATAGAATTGAGAATATATTCTAATACACAAATTCCTTTTTTGTAGATACGTGGAGTGGACATAGAGCATGATTTATTCAAGGAGATCGATGGTAACATGATAATCAGCCATCGGCAGCATGTCATGCTAGAATATTGTGAATGTCACCATCGTACATATTTCATCATAGCATTTTAATGGACATCGCCTAAAAGCGTGAAAGCAAGTCAAATGAAATGGAATATAACTGTTTATATCAAAGGTGGACATGTTCGATAAAGAGCTGATTTGCAGATAGTGTTTTACAACAATAAATATAAACAATGCAATTGAGAATGCTGTAGGTAAGCTGATACAAAATGTGCCTGCAAAATAGTTGGATGGTATTGATAAAGTGGGTACTTGAAAAGGCTTTTGAAAAAAAATGTTGCCTGTAGTAAAATCTTCGCAAGAAATATGAATGATCTTTTAAGACAAAGTCCAATAAAGGATATTGTAAATGTTTTGTTACACTACTCCCACTAAATGTGTATTAGCTAATGGTTTGAATGACCTTGATATTCTGTTACGTGGCTGAAACTTAGCATTACGTCAATGCTTATAATATACAAATACGATTCACTACATACAAGTTCTTGACAATTGATTTTGGTGACAGTCCGTAACCTGAATATCTTTGTTATTGCTGTTGATACGAGTTACCGCCATATTTTATTATTAATATTGAGTATAGTGGGAGTACTAGTGCAAACCAGGTTTACGTTTGCCTATATTCAAATTCGAAACATATATTAGTAGCATATAAGTATAATCTACGATGTATTGACAAGGTAACGTCTCATTAATACCAAGGAATAGATTTTTCATGCTTTGGTAAAACACATGTGGTAGTAAGACATAAATAAGTGCATTGCAGTTTAAACTGACTCTGAGCAACTTACTTGTTCTGCTATGATCGCAATATGTGTGTGGTTATATTATCTGTATCTAACTCCCGCAATACAGCACAACTCGTTTATTTGACCTTTCATGCAAGACTCGTAGCAGGCAGGTAATCTGAATTCAGTACCTAAGTGCGTTTGGTACAGCAACATCTATTGCTCGAATGCACATTGTATTCTAAATTCTGACTGTCATGTTCTCTAAACGGAAGAGGTACTATAGCGGATATACCTTAGTCGTTAGTTGATAAGAGGACTTAGCAGTACATATTAGATACCGTAATTAGTAACATTTTATTTTATAAAAACCGCTATCGATTTAAAAAAAGATGTTCTTCATTGAGACTTCGTGTTTATGGGTTATATGCGAGTGTTAAATGTATGGATTCACATAGATATTGCGCAAGATATATCGGTCCCCAATAACGATAATAGAAATCCTGAAACAGTATGGCGACGTAAATCATAGCTTAAAGAGAAGCACTGACCTAGATATTTAACATACGATTTATATGGTAATGTTTACTCTTTTCGTCGCTTAAAAGGCACTCGTTTAATGTACCAAACAAGCTTCCTGACGCCCCAAATATATAAGATATTATGTAATGTAGCAAGTGCCAGTTTATACCATACAAATAGCATTCACTCATCAGAATTTAGCAATTTAGGAATAGATCTGCTAATACAATGCATATTTACTTGTTTTAAGCTGACAGTGACCTATTAAAATGGTAGCAAGATAACGCCGACCGCTAAAATCCGAAACTGACATGATAGACATATGTGAAGAAATAATAATTGGAAAGTTTTATCTAAATCCTTTACCGGTTGGTTATCCATTTGATGTTTGTTGTGAATGGCGCCCCATTGAGAGATACCAATGATAATAGGCTGTTCATCAGCCGTTTCATCAGTGTTCACATATTCGTGTTTACCATCAGTTATGATCCATGCTCCTGAGATAAAGATATAAAATCAGTATTATTTGATCATCTTGCACTAGACACTGCATTGCGTCATAGTAAAGAATGGGCTATATATCATGAGCATTGTCTTCACTTAAATATTGGACTAATTTCAGCTGATAACAAACATTTAAACACATATTCCGGTATAACAAAACGAGCTGTTTTTGAAATGGTCATTCTGACCCACGTTTGTGTTTTTAAGTAACATCAAGGGCTATATTGTATCATACTTCCATCTTATCACAAACAATCATAGAAGTAATCGATCGATGAGCAATATTTTGATTTCGTGCAACACTAATACAAAATATTCCTTCGAATGCCATCAATATTCTCCCCATGTACAATAACATAATTGTTTTTTTTTGTGGACAATTTAGTCTTTTTATTCTGACCGTTCAATTGTGCAATTCTAACTTGTGTTGCCTTTGGTGGCACGCTAATACACTCGAAACTAAACATCTAACCACAGTATTGCTTTCCGACCAATCATCTCCTCAGAAAATACTTAGTCATGGACGTATGCCACAACTTACATGGAGATAAGGCAGTGTTATACAGAAATGTGGATAAGTCTGAATGATACAACGTTTCATGATGGTATGTTTTAAATGTCTGAGTATTTTCATAAGTGTAGGTGAGTACGTCGTATCCTGGTATGCAAACGGACCTCTCCGTACCGTTCCACAGCTTCTGGTTAAGACTTGTAGGCCCTTTTAAAAAGGCCTAGTAACAATAGCTGAGTCATGCAAAATTAACTGGAATTTACCATCGAAAGATAAAGTGTTATGCATTTTTGTAATAATTCTAGTAGTTCAAGTAAATTTTGATTACATTTATTCATGCCTCATTCATAGAATATTCATACATGGCTTATTTGCATTTCACCTTCAGTGAATATAACAACAAATTCTACGTCGCTTGTGGATTATCTACATCAGGGAAAATCATCTTATTACTTTGGGACGTGTATATCCTATGATTATGCAATATTTGTTTCGTCCAAAAGACACAACGGCTTATATACAAAACCATTGCTCAAAGAGCATTCTTCTGTCGCTGATTCAATTTGTTCTTTTATTAATTCAGGAATAATATGTATGCTTTGCTTCAAATAGTTATTTAATTGATCTCAGTCAACAATCATCAGTTTGCAGGTCACTTCTGTGTTTCCCACTCTCGGGAACAATTTTTAGAAAAAATATCAAATCATCAATTTTCCCAAGTCTCAGATACTTTTGTACGTTGGTTTTGCTGACGCCACGTCTTTGAATATAGACATTATGAAGACACAATGCAAACAAAGATTATTGTAGTGGTGCAACTATTTTAAAGTTCGAGATGATACGTTGAAAGGCTTCCTAAAGCTGCTATAAGTGTGTGTCAGCTTTAGTTAATCACAGGGATACTGCCTCGAAAGTAGGCTGATTGCTGTCATGTGGATTTATACACTAAATACAATAATTAAGGTTCGGAGGTTCGGAAGGATCAATATTCCAAACTGAATTAGCAATACTTGTTGCATTACAATGTATGAATTATAAAGATATTACAAATATATGTATCCCCTGTTCAATCTAAACTCATATAAATAGTTTTATCCTTAAACGTATATATTTGGAGCGGCTTATATTTTATTAGTATGTAGATTTGATGGTAACATGTATATATACTAAAAATACGACTGGGAAAAATATTGGAATTAGAAACGTATACAATAGCATAATTTGCATGCTAGAATAGTTCGGTTTAGCAAATTTGATATAATGTTTAGAATATCTAAAAGTTAGAGAATAGCCTATTCCTTAAACTGATTTATATCATTTTTCATCTGTACCTGTGCCTTGAACAGCCTTCGTCAGACTAGTCTGGCATTTTTTCGCGATTCTGTTCATACTGTCATGCACATAAATCAGCAAATCTGGCATTTCCAACTTCCATTTCTCATTCATTTGCGTCAATACAGTGTTTGGTTTAGTAGTAGTACTATGGACTCGTATATACTGAAATAGTGAGAAGCATTAATTAATAGCGTTATGCATATTTGTTCTACAGAAAATACTACTCAACCAGCCGTTAACCTATATTTGTAATATAAATCCTACATCGTGAATAATACGTGTAAGTAAAGCTATAAATCTTCCATCTATTAATATATGTAAGTTTATATAAAGGCCGATATGTACATATAACTATTAATATCTTCACTATAATCCCATTGAATATGGATTACACCAAATTAGCAAAATGATATATTGATATAGGAAATAAATACGCAAGCTTGGGGTAAATCACATAAATATTTTGTTTTGCTCAGCATATGTTATGTTGATTATAACGTATTTCTAGTTTATATTGTATCTCTGTAGAGAAAACCAGTTTATTTATTCGTCGATATTTAGTGTGCGCAATAATTTGTTTTATGGGAAATGGTGGAGGATAAAGACAGACAATTTCGTAACCTATGGACTCATTACAACAGGTTTGACTTTTTAATAAATACTGGTAAAATACGGTATATCTAAGAAACAATAAACCCCAATTGTGGCATGCACTCGTGTGGGCAACATGAGTTTATGTTACAAATAAATATAATAATAATAATATATGTAATATGTTAATATGTAAATTTCATTATTATACTTATTAAACAATAATCTTCCATGAGGCCTAGATATCAAGTACAATTAATACATAAGATTACTGACAATTTTGAGGAATATTTTGACACAGTTCTGTCGCATATAGTTGTGCTCAGGATGTCATTGGTTTGACAAATCGTCTCCAACTCCATGCGACTGCATTATTCTTATGATGCTTACACCATTAGGTCGAGTATACCTAATCATACAGATAAATACTACTAGTGTGTCAATAACATTGTCCAAACATTTACTGAAATACCATGAAGAATTAGGTTCCATGAGCCGAACTTAAATTACTTCCATATAGTATGCAAATTATATTATAGGCACGCCTTTTTGATGCGATGTAAAAAACCTGAAATATCTAAAATATCTACTCTGTGACCATACTTTGAGAACAGCTGCTATTAAGCATGTACATGTAGCAATTAGAACAACAATTATCAAATAACTGCAATGGTTATGTTGTACAAAATACTAATTAATCGTATAACATGAGGGAGTCATCAGCATTCAATATAAGACAGATGTTTATATCATTCACGATGCTGTGTTAAACGACCATACGTTTGAACTCTTTAATTTGTTTTGGAACGTATTATTATTGTTACTGCTTCTGATTTAACTGATATTAGTTTCCGCGAATGCATTATGACTTGAATTATTTTTATTTATGTTTATCCGTTTGATTTGGTAACAAATCATATACGCTTTTATTTGCATAATAGCTTTGTTTAATTGTCCTCAAATATATATATATATATATATATATATATATATATATATATATATATATATATATATGTGTGTGTGTGTGTGTGTGTGTGTGTGTGTGTGTGTGCGTGTGCGTGCGTGTGTGTGTGTGTGTGCGTGTATGTGTGTGTGTTGATGTTGGTTTGTATATGTGTGTGGCGTACAAGTCAAC
The DNA here is from genome assembly GCA_029339505.1 of Unio delphinus. NCBI lineage: Eukaryota > Metazoa > Mollusca > Bivalvia > Unionida > Unionidae > Unio > Unio delphinus. The sequence goes on from JAQISU010000152.1 coordinate 4,493,351, forward strand.
TGTTCATCAATATTTTTATATTTATCATTCTTACGACATTTAAAACACTTTAGATTAAGTAAGTAAAAACTCTGCCATTTTAATTCAGAAAGACACTTATTCATTTACTTTTGTTGGTTGCTCTTTACCTGTAATTATGTTTCTTAATTTATCCTCTCATTATGTTCATCTGTGAGCTTTTAGACGGGATTTATCGTGTCATATACGAGTCGGAAGTGAAACCGCATATCCTAACGCTATTTAAATTAGGATTAATCATATACCGAATTGTTTTAGAAGCGAAATACATTCGAATACCATATATTCTCAAACTGTTTTACTCATATATATCGATCAATAAATAAGTCGTATATCTTCTTCAAATCCAAGTTTATAGCGTAGATAGGTATGCATATATTATGTAGACACAATATAATTGTAGTACAAGATGTACTTACACAGTCATTTCCCTTGTGTATATCATTCTTATCAGTTTCGTTTGATCGGAATTTGAATTGCAGAGTTACCAACAATTCTGTATCATAGAGATGAAGGCCAAAAGCTGTATTATGAATTGTGAATAGTATTGCGTTTATACATCAAACTATGGATCAAACTGTTGCGAATTTAATGATATTGTACGTACTGAATTTAAAGTGTAATTTTAAGCAGTTAGGGCTCGTACAGCGTAATATAACTTAATTAATTAATTATTACTATTGCCTCTATAACTATCTTGACTATATAGGATTGAATACGTACATGACTGTAATTGTAACTATGTTGCTTTGTTCAATGGAATAATAAGTGACTTTTGCGAGAAACGAGGGCTCATTGCTACTAGTCAACCCCACGAATTACTAATCGTTTCAATAAATATTTTATTAAGTTTTGACAATTACTGTGATGGCGAGTCTGGTAGATTTTGTGGTCGTACATATGTATCTTGAGCTTTAACAAATTGCGATTTAACTATTATAAATGTTGTATAATTAAATATATATATTCGATTATTATTTTCTTTGAGCCTCAATGTGTTGCACTCGTTGGTTCCGTACAAGTGCTAACTAATTGAATTTAGTGAAAACACAATAATAAACAGATACACCAATATAGTTCTCTCCTTTGAGCACTGCTTTAAATGGAAAATCAAACAACTGATAATCCAACCCATTTTCATTACAAAATTCATCAATAAGAACAAAGACAATTATAAGACAACAAAGAAACCACGACGGGATGAGATGATGGTTGAAATATAATTTTCACTGAACTTACTTTTGCTGTGTAATTTCTACCAAATGTAATCTCCCCAAAGTAATTCGTGCGTTCCGTGTCACTCTTGTTTTGTTGATTTTCGACATTACTCACATTCTTCTCTTGGTTCTTTGCACAAGGACACATGCTGCAACATTTCACAGATTGGTATGATATGGTATTGATATACTCGAAACTCGTACAAGTCAGCTCGTATACATATAAGTAGTCAGTGACCTTCATATCAGAATGTTATGCATAATCTGCAGGATTCATAGATTTGAAGCTAAACATGAATCGGTTTTTCATTTATTAGGCATACAAAATCAATGGAACTCAAATTAAATTGGGTGCATACAGTTTTTTTTCAATTCATTATAAAATATTTACCTATATACGTCAGTGAAAGCACGATATTTATATATTACAGATGTGGATTAATTGGTACATAATGATTTATTATCCATGACAAAATAGTATTAATTAGTATGCAATGCAATGGAGAAAAAGACAATATCAACAAACAGTGAGCTTACTTTTTGTTATCCCTTTCCTCGTTGCATAAACATGCATTAGCCTTGATATTCTTTAGGATCCATTTTGTCGTATCACGCTGAAGAAAAGAACAAAACTGAAATTAATACATGACAATAGAACATAAATTACAATGATAAAACTAAAGACAGCTATACAAATGTTGCAATTGTAATTAATATGTCAACACATATTTTAGGCTTTTAGTATAGAGGTAATACGTGCCACCACCTAATCATTTACCTGATAACATGAATGATACAATTGTACATATCTTGGTATGCCATGTATACGGTCACTCATATAAGTGTACTCAAAATAACGCTATGACATAATGGAATAATATCTGGAAAGTATATGCATCAACCTTATTTGTATTAATTACTATGAAAGCAACCCATTGTCATGAAGAAAATAACAATTAGCCTATTAGCCATGTTTCAAGAAGTAATTTGTGTATATATATACATATATATATATATATATATATATATATATATATATATATATATATATATATATATATATATATATATATATATATATATATATATTCATATACACTATTGACTTTAGCAGTAGAGAGGGTGAATCCGACAACTTTTCAAACAAAAATCGATTCTTACCGTCAAAACAACAAATAGACCCTTCCTACGAATTTTCATGTTTTAACCAAAAAAAAAGTCTCCATTTGCCAAACAGAGACTTAGTGATTTTTGTCTGAAAACACGATCTTGCAGAAGGCTTCGAAATGAGTAAAACTCACCTCTATGATTTCAACCGAATATTTTATCAAGTCCGACACGATATCGCGTGCGAGGGTCTGCTAAATTTATCGTCACTAATCCGTGTGGTATTGACTGAGCGTGACTAAAGAAATTTCTAAATTTATTATGATTCATATCACCGCTGCACCAGGTCTGATGAATATTTCGTAGTGTATGAGTATCAACTCCATTAAATACACACAATAAATTGCAATTATCGCGAATCACTTTGGTATTTGTGTGTATCGTTGAGTGACATATATCACATCAGTGCTTTTATGCCTGCCTCTGGAAAATATCCTAGCAGGATTCTTTTGATTGTCTAACATGATATCGTCATATACGACTAAATTGTTAATACTTCCATCGATGGAATCAATACTCGGTACATCGTTGATATCAGTAATAAATTCAATAAAATCATCATCGATTTGAAATTATTTTGCTTTCTCTTTACAATCCCTTAGCACTTCATAGCATCGCTGGTCGTCTACACTCGGGGCTATTAAATACAATTTGTTCCATTTCATCCATCTCGTTATCAAATTAAGTAGCAGTTGTGTCTTGCAGCTTCCAGATGGTCCGATTATAATTATTCTAATTGAATTTGGCAACATTTCTAGGTGTTTAATAGGTTCCCGTCGTCGGGTAGCTGAATAATCAATTATATTCATGCTGTTATATATAAATTATGGATCTATATTGTGTGAAGTGTAAAAAAGGTACTGGCACAGATGACTTGACGACGATTACAACTAACAATAACCGATCAGCGCTTTCTGGTAAATGCGTAAAATGTAGTACAAAGAAATTTAGATTTGTTTCCCTTAATAAATCCAAGGACCCTTTAAAAAAAACGAGGAGGTGATATCGTAGCCAAGCTAACTAAACTCCCTGGAACCCCATGGGCAAAGTATCTAGAAGAAAAACATTTTCCAGGGTATTGTTATTGTGGACCCGGAACCAGACTTGATATCAGACTCAATAATCATAACCAACCCAAACCCGGTGAAGAACCAATAAACGCCATTGATAAGGCGTGTCACGTTCATGATGTTGCTTTTAAAAGCAGCAATTTGCAGCGTAGACATCTAGCAGATGTGAAATTAATTCACGCGTTAAATGTTATTCCTGATAAATCTTTCAAAGAAAAATTGGCTTCATTTTTGATAAAATCGGTTATGAAAAGTAAATTGATGTTAGGTGCTGGTAATTAATAACAACATGGAATCTATTTATTATTCTCCGAGTGGATACTGGAGAGGTTATCCAAACAGGCACTATGGCAAATTTATCTACCACCGCCTAAACAAATAAATTACTCGCATTTTGATGTGACTGTCCCTAATGAAGTTCATCAAGCTGATATATTATTTCTGCCACATGATGGTGGTTACAAATACGCGTTAACTGTAGTTGATGTTGCAAGTCGATACAAAGAAGCAGAACCGTTAAAAAAAAACAGCAACTGAAGTGACTTCTGCATTTGAAAGGATTTATCGAAGGGGTCCTCTGCACTGGCCAAATCTATTACAAGTTGATCCTGGCAAGGAATTTCAGGGTGCAGTGCTATTAACAATGAAGAATCATAATGTTACCATCAGACGGGGGCATACTGCATTACACCGCGATCAGGCAATTGTAGAACGGTTTAATCGGACGATTGCTGAGCGGTTATTTGGATATCAATACGCAAAAGAATTCATCCAAGAAAAGCGATCCCGTGAATGCGTTAAAAGATTACCAGCTGTGATTACCGCACTGAATAATGAGATTACTAGAACAATCAACATAAAACCTATCAACGCTATTAAAAAGAAGTCTATACCCGTACAACCACAAAAAGATTTCAAAGAACCAATTCTTGGTAGTAATATCACGGTTAGGTATTTATACGAACCAGGAGAGCTTGAAGGTGGCAGAAAAAGGGCTACTGATCCTATTTGGAGTGTTACTGTACACAAGATATCTAGTATAACACGATCTAGCGTTTCTAGACCAGCAATCTATAGACTGGATTCAAATGCCCCTCAACGAGGATTTACTAGACAACAATTACAAGTGATACCCGAGGATACTCAATTACCACCGCGGGGTCTTAACTAGTAGGATTTTCCAGGACAATTCTTCGAAGCTGATTTATTTTTCGTACTCTGGATACTGCAAGATAGACTAAATTTGACCATTCGATGCGATTATCTACTATCCAAACAATTGTATCCGATATAGTCAATCCCTGTGAAGAATGTATCGTCGCTGCGTAACCTAGCGTCCACGTGGATTTATTAGCACGCAATGCATCTTCAACGACACTGATATCAACCAGCACGATATCATTTAATACGAGAATTTGTTTTCTTGACTCTGTCAAGCCTGGAATATCAACTTCAATATTCTGTTTTCGTGTATCCGATGGCCTATAACATAACGGTACTGGAAGTGTTGCACATTTTTTTATGCGTTTCAAATAACTTCATCTGAAGTGTGTCTCTGACTATTTTTCTACTTGCAATTATCAAATCATTTGGCCTCCACGCTTCCCAGAAATCATTCATTGGAGTTTCTGAAATTATTTCACGCGGTATTTCACACTAATTAGCACTTTGAATTCTCGTAATTGTTCATCAAGTGATCTATAATCAGTACTAATTTCTTCATAATAGTCTACAAAACCCTTTAGCCATTCATGTGGGGATGCACCGACAAATGGTGGTGGTTGGCCGTGATCACCGCACATGACGATTTTTGTATTTTTCAATAACAACCACTCAAGAAATATTTGTAATACATCTAATGACACTGTGCATATTTCATCCCAAATGATGATTTCATGAATAAATTTTTCGCCCATACGCTCAGGAGTCCACTTATCTCCTTTCCATCGAAAGAAACTGTGATAAGTACAGGCATTTACCCCTCGCTGTATCATCTCTCTTGCAAGTCTGTGGGTCGGTGTTAGCACAATCATGTTTGGATTGGAAACACGGAATAATTCAATTGCCCGAGTTGTCTTTCCTGACTCACCACAACCGTTTAAATAAACTGTTTAATATCTACAGATTGGATCAGAACACGGTGGTGCATTAGAAAATTCTGATTGAATCTCAAATAGATTCCGATAATTATTTTCAATTGTAACATCTGCTGATTGAATATAATCATGAAGCATTTCCCGCTTAATTCTCCATGACCCCCAATTCTCGTTGCTACCGCTTATGAATTCAGCCACATCGCTATTTATGTAAAATGAGTCAGTGGCGACTCTAACTGCGGTGTTAGGAAATTTATTTATCATTGAAAGTAAATTGATAGAAGCGTAACCGAGCATAGAAGCTCTCAGATGTGTATACTGCGGATTTTATCCATCGTTGTAGGTAAAAATTGTACCTAATTTGGTTCCATCGGACAGAAATGCGTCTTTACGATTGACACATATCCCCTTATTCGTTAGATCCGTGATTACAAAATCGTATTCAGCTTTGTCTATAATTGACCGTGAAGAATATCTTGTATTGTCATATTTGCCACCCTGAGTAAATATACCGATTATTCTTCGTCCAAGATCTTTTGCTTCGTTGTTTCTGATTTCAAATAACTGTTTGGACCAATTCATGATTTGTTGTTCATTAAAATCAGGAAACAGTTTTCGCTGTTCGCTAATTATTTTTTCTATATCAGGTTGTGGTAACCAGACTGATTTCTGTGCTCGATAGGATATAATCGCTTCACTGACAATTAACGATTTTAACATCCCACAATCAATCATATACCATAACAACACTACTGGCATCCAGTGTTTTTCAAACATGTGTTTACCGATCCAAAGATAACTACACGGATGAAGTCCTGTAGCCAATTCAAATGATACTACACAAGTGAATCCGGTTAAATCAAAATCGGGCAGTGGTCCATTAATAGCAACACGAGCCATTTCGTGTGTGGGGTGTCCAAATTGTTTGAAATATTCGCTACATTCTCCATACCCGAGAAAACTCCCTGGATAACACGCAATCATATCAACGGAAATAACGGTTTCAGTGTCATATTTTGTATTCCATAACCCTCCATGACTGTATTCAAGACAGCTCAATCTGACATCTGATAAAAACTCACTTCGTGTTGGTTTCCACGCGTTTTTCTTCCTAGCAAAATGTGCTGCAATTGATGGTAGTGTAAAACAATTTGTTAATAATTGTTCGTTGTCTTCCCCCCTCCCCCAGAACTCTGGGGTGAAAACTCACTAGCTAGTTATTTTCATTTGATTATGTAGCTCTTCAGTACGGTACAATTCTCCGTTGGGTCTTACAAACTGATCAAATCTACATTCATCGTCTGCAGCACTATGAAATAGCCACATCGACACAGGATCTTTTTACTCAAATTGTAAATAGCATCAAATAATTTCTGCTCGGAAAAAAAACTCTCCGGTTTGGGATAGATATTTTACAGTTCTATCCCGTGGGAATATTGTTACTGCGGATGACCACGCGTGTTCGTTATGATCAATTATTTGTATTGGAGCTCCATTTGATTTATATTTTGATTCGTATAATACTTTACCGGTTATTGTCGTTACTGATATTGGAAATCTCAATGATTTTTTCTAATTTGATTATATTCTGAATTGTTGCCCATGCTGTTTCACCGTTAATTCCCATTCGGTTATTTTATTTCGTCTTAGATCAGTCAATTTATTTCCCCAGGATGCATTTGTGAATTGCTCTATATTTCTCGTGTTGCTACACGATTGAGCCTTGACGAAGAATATTTCATGGGTGCTAGTTTTGCAATATCGGGTTTTTCATTTAACGGATACACCCCATAAACAACTGCTGTTACAGGATAAGATCTCTCGTAGTATGGTTTGTCAATTCCAGTCAAAATTCCTGGTTTGGAATCTTGATTCACAGTGATAGTTTTTTTATCCTTGAGAATTGGCTCGTATTTATCACGAATAATCCAATCTCCAGTGTCGTTACGGATAAGGAATTTTATTATCCCTGCTGCTTTTCATCATTCATGGTAGCATCGATATTAGGTACAATTCGAAATGTTGGCCAACAATGAGATACCCCATCACGCTTGAATTCATTAAAACAATCTCTGATTTTACTAATCATGGTTCTATCAGGAATTGTATTCTTTGGGGTATCAGAAACTCTATCGAGATTGAATTTAACATTTTTCCAAGGCGTAATTTTCGATAATCTCTCAAACTCCTTCATACTATAATTTAAACAACCATTTAAATGAAAGATTTATGTATAATGAATCATTGCAAATGGCTCATGATTGGATCAGTGACTCCTTGTAACAAATCATGTAGAAATGAGTTCGGTGGGTATCATATGCAAAGTTTTCGACGTGGAAGCCTTGGTCCGTTACCTTGTATTCGATGTGGGGTTGGGGTCAGGGGAAAATCACAATTGTGTCTAAATTGTGGTGGTAAGCGATACAGGGAGTTGAAGCGTTATTATGACAAAAGAATCAAAAATGGAAAAATTTTATGGATTTTCAATCAAAAATTCTGACCAAGACTGTGTCCTTGACTCTGTCAAGGATAAAATCATAAGAACCCCTCAAGACTATATCGAAAGATTATCCAGTGATGTTATTATTAGACCAAACAGTGAATTAGACAAATAGTATTATGTATACAAATGAACCAAGAATTCAGACCACACCCAGTGATTAAAAATTATGAAGCATCCAGTGATGGTACTGTCAGACACTGTAGACTGAAGAAACCAGTTGGGTGGGATAATGGTGTGGGGTATTTGATGTTTACTGTTGGAAGAAAGAATAGATATCTTAAACATCGTTTCGTGTATGAATGTCACAATGGATTGATCAAAGATGATTTTGTTATCGATCATAAGGATTCTAATCCAAAGAATAACAAATTGGATAATCTGCAAGCTATTACACAGAGTGAGAATTTGAAATGGGGAAAGACTGGAAAATGCAAAACGGTTGGGAAGAGACCTGTGAAATATTTTAATACGGCAACTAACGAAGAAAAAATTTTTTCATCTATGAATGAAGCCGGTAGGCATTTCGGTATTTGTAGAGCCTCAGTACGAAGAGTTGCAGAGGGGATTTATCGATCTGCCATTTCAAAAAAGACCGAACAAAAAATTCAATTTAGTTATGTCTAATGCGTCATATTTTTCATTTAGAAATATAGAATTGTTATAGAATATGAATTCTGAAAATATGAATAGCATTATAGCTGAAATTTTAAAATTGAAAAGTCAGGATATAATGCTATCAGATGGGTTAAATCCTGATCAAATCATGTCAGATTTTCAGGATATAGAATACAGAGTTAACAATAACAAGTATATGCTGCCAAAGAAATATGCGCTAATCAAAAGAATTCAGAATTCTATTCGGGACTCTCTTGCATTTTCCATTGAAGTAAGTGTGTTTGTCCCGTTATATACTATCGTAGAGGGAATACGAAAAGAATTGGGTAACGAATATGAATGGAAAAAGGAGGTTAATTCTAAAATTAGAAACCTACGAGCGTTAATTCAAGAAAATGAACGATTTTGACCGTGACCGACCCTCAAAGAGATTTTATCATTTTTTGATTGAAATTGTCTACTTGACCGACCCTCAAAGAGATTTTCATTTTTTTAGCATTTTTTGATTGATCGACCCTCAAGTGAAATGTCAAAATCAGTGAAACAGTGAATAAAAAATCGATGGATGATCAATGGAAAAGTGAGGGAAGTATTATTATATTTATATACAATTATGTGACTTCCCTCATCAATGAACGAATGTGTTTTATGATGAAATAACACTTCCATGACCGTGTCAAAAATCTCACGAAATCATTGAAAATATTTCACACTGAATAAAAAATATTTCACACTGAAAAAAAAATATTTCACACACAGCAATAAAAAATATTTCACACTGAATAAAAAATATTTCACACTGAATAAAAAATATTTCACACACTGAATAAAAAATATTTCACACTGAATAAAAAATATTTCACACTGAATAAAAAATATTTCACACACTGAATAAAAATATTTCACACTGAATAAAAAATATTTCACACACTGAATGAAAAATCGATGGACCGTTAATGGATGGTTCTCTCGATATGATATGTCAGATTGATCAAAATAGAATGAGGGAAGTCACAGTATTATTATATTTTATAGCAATTATGTGACTTCCCTCAAACCTTATAGAGCTGTTAAAACATCAAAAAAAAAGGCTTCCACGGTGGTGTTAAAAATCATCGACATGTCAAAAAATCAGTGAATAAAAAATATTTCACACTGAATAAAAAATATTTCACACACAGCAATAAAAAATCGATAATTCCGATTGATCAAAATAGAATGAGGAAAGTGTCAGAATTTATTTTATATACAATTTGGACACTTTCTTCATCGATGGTAGAAGCTGTCTCACGATGAAATAACACTTCCATGATTGTGTCTAAATCAGTGAATATAAAATATTTCACACTGAATACAAAATATATCACAGCAATAAAAAATATTTCACAGCAATAAAAAAAATTTCACACTGAATAAAAAATATTTCACACTGAAAAAAATATATTTCACACGCAGCGAATAAAAAATATTTCTCACACAGCGAATAAAAAATATTTCACACACAGCGAATAAAAAATGTTTCACAGTGAATAAAAAATCGATGGACCGTTAATGGATGGTTCCGATTAGTTCAATGTCAAATGTTGAAAGTCACAGTATTTTTTATTTTATATAAAATTATGTGACTTTCAACATCGATAAACGAAGGTGTTATAGGATGAAATAACACTTCCATGACCGTATTAAAAATCATCCGACATGTCAAAATATGTTGAAAGTCACAGTATTATTTATTTTATATACAATTATGTGACTTTCAACATCAATGATAACGCCGCTAAAACATCAAAGAAAGACTTCCACGATGGTGTTAGGTCGGATTAAAAAATTGTTTTGGAATTGAAAAATTGTTTTGCAATTGAAAAATTGTTTTACAATTGAAAAATTGTTTACAATTTCAAATAATGGTCAATGAAGCATTAACAACTAGATTGGCTCGTGAACGATTAGATGCAATTAAGAGATTTATACCAATTCGCGACTCTGTAAGGAATAAATTGCAACAACGACAGAATTTACAAACTGATTTTGCTGCGGGGTCTGAAGAATTGTTTAAACCAATAACTACAACAACGAAACATATAGTGTCAACAATCTCTGAACAAGGAAAAATACAAGAAGAGACCTTTCTCCCTGTGTTAGAAAAAATAGCAAAAAGAACTAAGCAAACAACAAATTCATTAAAAACACTTCCTCAGGATACATCAGAACGACAATTTGAAGAACTAAAACGATTAGTTAGTGGAATACCTAAATCAAGGAAATTAGCGGATCTATTTACCGATAAAGCTAAACAACTAATTCTCAATGAGAAGGAGGGCAATTTAAGTGAATTTGCTGTTAACAGCTATGATTCACAAGAGAAGTTTTTCACGGACAATTATACGGATTATAGAATGTCTCATAATGAATGGGCTGATATAGTGTATGAAATAAATACCGGGAGTATAGATAGAAGGAAGACGAAATATCGAGAATTCAAGAGAAATTTTGATTATCATTTACAACAAGAAAGAAAACGCCAAACAAAACAAGAAGAACATGATGATGATGATAAACTGGATGAAGCAACTGGTTATAGAGGGAAGGGATTAAGAGATTCCAGTGGGACCCCAAGCGGGGTATGCCCTGATAGTGTTATCAATGATATATCACGATTAGATGTTCTAATCGGAGGGTTCCGAGCTGGAAATAACTCACCGGAAATAATTAATGAAGCAGCTGATATCTGTAGACGGTTATTTCAAGGTGGTATCATGAATATCAAAACATATCGAGATTTCATTAGCGACTTAGTGGAAAATGGGTATCAAAGTGACTGAAAACGAATTGAAAAATTGTTTTTCAATTGAAAAATTGCTAGCAATTTCAAATAATGAGCATACACTACAATCATGATAAACCAGCCAGTGTCTATGTAGTTAATTCACGATTGCCTGTTTATAGAGCATATTACGGAGATGGTTTCGGTGATACCATTTTAGGATTATTTTCAAGAATGGCCCCAAAAATGATGCCGTTAGCTAAACAACTAGGAATGAAAGCCATTGATGTTATTCGTGATAAGGGTATTAGTACTGTTGGAAGTCTTGCCGGAAAAGCGTTTTCAGTTGGTTTTGTTAATAACGGTATCATGGCGTTATTTGAAAGTGCAAGATATCTCATTGGTGGAAAAGAAATTGAATCAATAGACCGTGAAGTTGATGTTGCCACAACAATAATAGGGTTAGCAAGATATTCTGATGATTATACAAGATCAGCGGGTCCATCTATGATGTTTTCTAAGGATATTACTGATTTCCCTGAACGCGTCCAGTAGTCTAGAGTAAAGGCAACACAAGCTACTGCAGTTGATCCGGCACCAGCCGGATATACAAGACCAGCTGGTACTTTTGATGTCATAAATAATATTACTAACTACAACCTAGGGTTTGCAACACGCGTAGCAACGTTGTGGGATCAGCGTCGACGATTTTCATGTGCGATTCCACTGCATCACATATTTGGATTCTGTAGAAACGTCCGAAAAGTTATTTATGGAGCGAAGCATACAATAGCGCTTGTACGAAAGGGTACTGATAATGATGCAATCTGGCGTGATGCTGGTGTTCCCGAGGGTAAAGTCATTTTAACAAAACTATCATTATGGATGCCAGTGTTAACTCCATCAATCACCACAGAAGAAACATTGTTATCATTTATGGACCAAGGAGGAAAGTCGTTGTTGAGTTGGTTATCAGTGACCACTGATATTAAACAAGACAATGTTGATGATACATTCACATGGCACCTGGCATCAAAAGAAGGTGTTTCAGCTCCACGTCATATATTTATTGCGTTACAGAATAATGAGCGAGTTGGTAATCAACAACGCAGCCATATGATATTTGATCAGTTAGGTGTTAGAGAAGTCTCGCTGAGAATAAAAGGCCAACAGGAACCATACTAGGATATACAACTTGATTATAATCACAACCATATTGCACGTGTATATCATAACCTGTTGTCATATATGGCACTTGATCAAAATGTTGATACTGGTTTGCAAATATCGCAACTTGATTTTAAAAGCCTCTATCCGATTTATTACTTTTCACTTGAACATCTTGATTTAACAAGACAATCTGTCGTTGATATACACTTCAGAGCCCGTGTAACCCGTCCTGGTGGTATTATTAATTACAGAGCGGTTGCTGTCATTCTCAGTGATAAATCAATGCTACTTGAAGGTGTTGGTGGAAGAATGAGAATCATTGATGCACCAGTGGAAAATATGTAAACGATTTAGAATCAATCTATTATGTATAATGTCGTATAGTAATATTAGTGTTGCTTTAACCCCGGTCAAGTCAAAAAATTGCAATCGGAATCGGCTAAAAAAATGTGGAACCACTATCACGCTGAAACCCAATCAAATGACTGGCGGGGCGAATAAATTATCGCTGACAACTCGTCAAGTGAAACATTTCAATGATGCACTTGTAGCAAGAAAAGGTGTTCAGATTACTATTTATGCGGCTGCTATCAAAAATATGATTAAAACAGGCGGTATATTCCCGTTGTTAGCTGCGATTCCGTCCTTGATTGCAGCAGCAGCCCCAGCGGTGGCTAAAGCAGCGGCGTTAGGAGCCGTTGGTACTGCAGCAGGAATGGCACTAAAGAAGGTAACTGGACAGGGATATAAAAAAAGGGAAAAGGTCTAAGACTACCAGGAACCCCGTATTCATGGTACAGCGGCAAAGGCCTGAGAATCCCAGGAACGGTTTACTAGTTGAGAAATCTTTGGTTCCAATGTTCAATTTTGATTTAATTGATGCTGCTAAAAAATTGGCGATAAAAAATTTCAGAGGCGTCTTTATGAAAGATCAGTTACCGGCACAACCCAATGATGTTGAAACCGGTATTATTAATTTAGATAACAACACCGGACCTTGAACTCACTGGGTTGCATACGCTATTGATCCTCGTGCAATCGTCTATTTTGATTCATATGGATTAGACCCGCCAAAAGAGTTTATGCGTTATATAAACCGCTTAAGGACTTTTCCAATGAAGACTTGGTATTCTACGCTAGCAACACAACAAATGAATGACCCACCAATATGTGGCAGCGAAGTATTAAATGTCCTTGACGCTATTTCTAACTCCTTGGGTAACCCAAGGGGAAAACCACCACATGTTGTCGTAAATGAATACACTAGTAGTCGCTGGAAATCGAAACGATTTTAAAGAGAGATGTATAAAATATCATGATTGATATTTGGGGGAGATCTTTATCAGCGATGAAGAAACCAACCACAGAAATATCTGCAACGCATGATTCTATCAAGGATATAAAAAAAATAATCGAAGATGAAATAGCTGAGACGTTGAACTTAACAAGTGTTGATCCTAATGAAATAGTTGTATTTCAAGATCGTCAGGGTAAAGTGAAAACTAGTAATGTATCGTTGGATGATATTTTAGTTAAACAACGAAACGCAATCGAGGATACTATCGCGTTATTTTCCGATCAGGGTAAACTCGAACCGGGTGTACTTTTTTCGACGATTACAGATAGATTAAAAACTCTCAACGATGAGTTGAAAAATTCTGTGTTGGAACTAGAAACACTTCAATCTAAAACAAGAACACGGAAAACAGTTTTCAATTTTTTGAAGAAACATCGTGGATAAATTTATTGGAACCCCAATGGATAAAATTGAAATAAAACTCCCTGATATTAAAAAATCCATCGATGAGACGAAAAACTTCGTCGAAGCAATCAAAGGTGATGCAACGAGGATGATAGCAATCATTGAAAAAACAAAAATTCCTCATGAGAAAACCAACAACGTAGTATACACGATCCAACACGGATCATTTGCGTGGACACCTACAAACAACAAATTAGATATCACTGCAACCGTCAAGGTTATTTATCGATTAACACTAGTAACAACGACTCAATTTAATCTTTCATCGTCCAGTTCATTTGGGGTCAATAATACGATTTCAACGATCATCGACAAGGATACAACTGAAAAGTTCACTATAACATCTACTGATAAAAATTTAGTTAGGGTTTGAACAACGTGGTATTTGGAATTCGTAGCGGATTTAAGTAAATAACGGTTTCAATTGAAATCGTAAACTGATTTGAAAATAAAATGATTTCATCATCGCAATATCGCTATGTTCAGGTCAGAGAATTTCAAAATAGACTCAAAAATCTCACTAAGGAGTATCAAATAAAAATTAAAAAAATACCAACGAAGAATTACCGCAATTGATGTTACTGTGTACGCTGTGAGTGGTGTAATCACCGGAGCTGGTATTATACTGTCTTCAGTGACAATGATTGCCCCGATAGCTGTTCCAATTTGCATATCAATCGCGGAAATAATTTCGATAGTAACAAAAAAATATCATCATGCAGCCAGAGTAAACTGCAAGACTACGTGATTAAATTTCATGTTGTGTCCACTGCATACTCGCAATTATCCTCGTTGATATCGTCGTCATCGCTCGATGATACAATTATATCAGATAGTGAGTTCTCAGCGATGGTAGGTATTTATGATTCCGCGCTGTCAAAATTAGAGCGACAACAACAGTATAATAACGATGACAACATAGCAGGATCTACTTCAACAAATAGTGGAGAACACAAACACAGTACAAACAAGCATGATCTCAATAACCTCAACGAATCCTGAATTCAGTGTGAATTTCCCTACCCCAGTCCCCGTGAATGAAATCGCGTTAGCAAAATTACGAGTGTATCACAGTTGGCCTAATATCAGATCAAAATCATTTGGTGGTCAACAACCCAATAATTCACTGGTGTTCTCGTATAAGAATAAACCCGACGGAACCCCAGACTGGAACGTTGTTTCAATACCAACCGGATCATACCAAATTGAACAAATCAATGCTGAATTGCAACGTAGAATAAAATCGATTACTGGAAAAGAATCAAAAATCGCTATAACAGTTCATGAGCCGACACTATCATCTGCCATTGAGATAAGCACAGATGGTTACGTCGTAGATATCTATCAGTTCTATTAGAACCGTACTAGGATGGCCTGAATTACCACCCCCGGGAAAAACCGTTAAATTACCACCTGAACCACAAAAAATGATTATATCACTGACAGGATAAAATCTGATAATCCAATAAAGAGTTATAGCGATTACACCAAATTGAATTTTTTTATGAATTGGTAGATGAAACCACTAAAAGAGAATTCTTACTTCTTCGACCGGATGACATCACTGAAAATTTCACAGCGATGAATAATGATTTTTCATTGTTGTTGCCATCTCTTAAATACGGCATTCTCACCCGAGATGAATTTATCAGCATCGTAAAAACATGTAACAAAATCATCAATGACATGGAAACATTTCATTCACAAATCATTCAAGAAGTATTAGGTGACAGTAGTCCTGAAACAAGAGATTTATTTACAGATGAATATAATATCCCCGTCAAAGATATTCCAGCATTCAAAATACCAGGATATAATATCTCAAAACTACAAAAATCTCTCAATGATGCTATCGATGAAGGTTACAAAATAATTCATGACGAATGGAAAAAAACAACATCACAACCACAACCACAAACAACTATCCTGACACATAATAATGACCCAGAAGGCGGTGGCAGGCATATTGTTCCTCAAAATGTGAATATTTCATCGGTGATAGCGGTCAATTTAGTATGTGATGTTATCGAGGGAAGCTATCAAATAAATCTCGAACGATCAAATCAAGCTCAGCAGGGATATATTTTGTATTCATTTGCACCAACAGCTCCTCCAGGGTTTCTAATAATCGAGGATCCAACTAATCCAGTCTATATGCGATGTCATAATGATTCGCTAACAATTATCAATTTTAAACTCACTGACCAGTCTAATAATCTAATTGATTTACAAGGTGAGGTTTTACAAATTAGTCTGTTTGTGAAATCCTAGAGGGATTTTCGTCCTAAGACCCTCGGACGCGATATCGTGTCGGACTTGATAAAATATTCGGTTGAAATCATAGAGGTGAGTTTTTACTCATTTCGAAGCCTTCTGCAAGATCGTGTTTTCAGACAAAAATCACTAAGTCTCTGTTTGGCAAATGGAGACTTTAATTTTTTTTTTGGTTAAAACATGAAAATTCGTAGGATGGGTCTATTTGTAATTTTTGACGGTTAAAATCGATTTTTGTTTGAAAAGTTGTCGGATTCACCCTCTCTGCTGCTACTTTTAAGGAACGATGGTACATGGATGAGCATTAGAGTGACAGCAAAAGTTTAATGGACACGGCTGGATATGAAAGACGTGGGAAATTTAAACAAACAAGATGTGCTCAGATTCATTCGATGAAGGATAAGCACTCGGATTTGACATCATACTGTGCATTATTGAAAGAAACGTACTACACACAAATGTCGATTCCGAAGCCTGACTATAAAGGCCGTGTCGTACAGCAAGTGTCGTCTTATTGCATAATAACGTACTTATCATTTATTGAATGTTTAATAATTAGTGAAGACAGAGGAAGTAAGAATCTGAAATTACATATGGATACGGGTATTTATTGGCTTGACTTACTCGTAAGAATTGACGAGATCTCTGCTAGTTTAGCAAAGGGCTGTACATTCCCATACGATGACAAGAATGACAAGACATATCAAACTGCATCACTTAATTACAACAAAAAACGAATTAATTTATCACGTGGACTTGTACAATAGATGAGAGAAACAGATACACAGTATTTAGCATGGATCAATGACTTAGGATTCAATCTGGAACTTTGTACACTCTATTGGAAGTCTGAGCTAGAATGAAAAGACGTAATATCTAATGAAGGCATTATTCATTGGTACGTTAGTATTATTAATTAACTATTTCCATTTAAAGTATGAAGCGTAATCAACACGTCATGTTTAACATGAAGATATCAAAGAAAAAATGTTTTGTCAGTACTGGCTAACAGGATAGACAAAACAATGATATTCCTAACGTCTTTGCTTTAAAGTACTTAACATTTCTGGTCATCATGAAGCCGCAGATAACTAGAGTCAACACTAGGCTCATTTTAATTATATTTCGCGTTCATGTGTATGTTTCTCCTGTATATATTGACTCTGTTATTGTGTTTATATTGACTCTCGACACGACTAAAAAATCCGGAGATAAAAGTGTATTACGTACATGTTTATATCTTGGGTTACCCACTTGGTCGCTTGGTGAATGCTGAACCTGCTGGCTGGGGCAAACTCTGTTGCCCATAATGGTCAAGATTTTGTATTTATCTTTCTTCTTTCATTTGTTCTGGAATACAATATATATATTAGACAATAATGCCTTTCTAGCATTACAATAGTGGATGACAATTAAGTTCTAATGGAAGGAATGACGTAACGTTGACTTCTAATACTTTGTATACTTCAGTTAATGAAGATGTTGTAACAAGGCACGTAAACATATTATACATCCTACC
Source organism: Unio delphinus (assembly GCA_029339505.1). Classification (NCBI taxonomy): domain Eukaryota; kingdom Metazoa; phylum Mollusca; class Bivalvia; order Unionida; family Unionidae; genus Unio; species Unio delphinus. The sequence goes on from JAQISU010000152.1 coordinate 4,511,526, forward strand.
CATTTTACAAAACTTTCAATATCATTTCCTACCCCATAAACTCCATAACTATACTTTCTGCTAAAATTACCTGGTATAGTCAAATGCAAAATATAAGCATACTGACATTCAAAATGCAAATATTTGGTCATTCATATAGTGTCTCTAAACCAATAAAATAATTGAAAATAATATAAAACAAAATGAAACTCAGTATTTTACCAACAATAAGAGGATCGCTAACCTGCCGCAGTGATTTTTAAATAACAGTTCAAAGGTTAGGTGAAACGTCTGAAATTTATTATGGCATATCATGATTAGCAGGTCACTGTTGACACGCAGATAGAAGTGATTATACGTGGCTGCTTGGGATTGACTCCCCCGGTGCACCTATAATGGCCTGCTATTGAGTTGTAGCTGAATATGTTTGCAAACGCCAACCGAGAGCATCGACACCCTAGATTCTCTTATCTGGTGCAATAAAAATGCACATAATGTGTAATGATTACATTGCTGTGATTCGAACATTTCTGACATACATTTTTAACATACAAAATTATACGGTGATTGGTGCAGCGAGCGCTTTGTAATAAAAAATGCTGCCTTCCCTGGATATAATGTTCGAGAGAATATTTTCATAACAGGGTATTCGCGTGTTATACCTTGTTACCGGAATGTAAGCTTTGACCGAGATGTTGGAAGTGACCATCACATAGCGTATTGGGCTTTTATGCTCACATCGATTCATTGCCTGTGTGAATTGACCAGTCGCGGATGCGAGAAACATGTATTGTTGGTCACGCTGAAACTGGCATCCCACTAATTGGGAAGGTGGTCAGAAGAGTCATTCCATTTGACATGTTGACCCTGAATATATACATGTTTATAGCATGTATCCCTGAGCAGGTAGGGTAAAGTCATCGATAATGTCAGGAACACTGATATAACAGTTAATGCACTAAGGCGCTGCACGTTTAGCGTGTATTTATTTATTTGATTGTATGAACCTACCGATAGGTTATCAAAGCCAGTAATATGCTGTGTGAAATATGAAGCATACAGAGTCTGAAGTCGAATGCTGTCTCAGGTCACCAGCAAATGCTGACTAATGACATCATGTCGACCTTGCATGGACATGAATGGGTCCAGGCATGAGTGTGACTCTCGTAACTAGTTTTGGAGACCTATGATATCGAAATAGCAAATATATATATATATATATATATATATATATATATATATATATATATATATATATATATATATATATATATATATATATATATTTGATCAACCATGACATCAAAACAATATTGTAATTCGTATCCTTTATGCAATTGTTGCTATTATAATAATAATTTCACAAAGTAGGATCGTGCACTGTTGTCGACTGTGACGCTACTTGGAATGACGATATTGTCTTTCTCGCGTACTGGAATACAACACTCCGTGACCATCGCGTCCCTATCTGATGGTGACACGGAACGGAGGCTCTTAATGTCGGTGACATTGACCTCTTAGAAATAAGATTATTTGGAAAAGATGTGTAATGATTATGTTGCTTATTTTTCAATGTACATAAATACTATATAAAGTCGCATCATCAAGACGTAGTGTATGTATGTATGTATGTATGTATGCATGTATGTATGTATGTATGTATGTATGTATGTATGTATGTATGTATGTATGTATGTATGTATGTATGTATGTATGTAGGAACGTTGTTAATTCTAATATGTCCTTGAAACATCACTAAACAGGCATAGTTTAAGCAGCTATGTATGAATGCAATTCAAATATTGTCATGACCCATTACTAAACAAAATGTTTAAAATGTCTGAAATAGATACTTATCCATTGAGTACATATGTCTTTACATATGATAATTACGTTCCGATCACCGAAGGGGGAAAGGTGAAGGTACTTAATGCATAGCCAAACAACACGATCAAAAAGAAATATCCTTCGACAAAGTATTAAATTACTTTTCAAGTTATTGGGGCACAATACGTTTGCACTTACAAAGTTCAATCATACTGTAGAATGCAATATAAATAATTATTTCAATGGAGTTAGATGTGAACGACGTTCTATTAAGATAAATCCACATTCGATATTAATAAATTACCCCGTCCTCTCACGAGTCCCATCCTACACTGAGCAAATTATACAGGTGTACTGTATTGTATGTGCTCTGGCTAGCGCTTTGTCGTTAAAAGTGATATGTTGTCAGTACAATTTACCTACCTTTAATGATTTATGCAGGGTAACATGTTAGTATGAGTTGATTAAATATATGTGAGAAAGACAGAAAAATTATAATCCAGCGTTCATACACTTTAAGTTACTAAGCAAATGTAAAGATTCAAAACAAAATATAGTTTTGCCTCCTTGGACGTGTTGAGAAGTACGGTTATGTACTTTTATTGCAGTTTTCCAAAGCTTTCTCAGGGCTCAATGGTGTTGAACTTTAATACCAAATAATCAGTGTATATCGGCTTACTGCACATGAATTTGTATTAATATATCACACGCACGGACAAATTGTGTCCTTATCTGTTGTTTGTGGCCGATCCTTGAGAAACTGTTGCACATCTATCTGTTGTCTATTTGACAATTCTATTAATAAAGTATGTAATTTTATCCGATACGGCCGGGTTTTCTTATTCACGCTGTTCAACAGCTTTTTTTAATTGAAACGCTATTCCATTCATATGTTATCTTATCCGTTTGCAACTTTAATTGTTCCTGCACAGTAGCAAATAATGTCTTTGTTTTTGCTCGTACTATTGCTTGAATCTGCATCATTGCTGCCACAAATAAATACATACGTTAATTACTTTACCAATACGTTCTGACTATGATTTTAAAACTTCACGTAATATACTTTAAGAATCATTGATAAATCTGTATAATTCATTCAAACTGGTAAGCTACATAATAATTTAATATCCTTGGAACGCACTCCACTGAATTGACATAATAATGCCGCAATTCAATATATTCATAAGTTCTTTCATAAACATATATATCTGTAGGTTTTAGTCAGTATGTGCCGTGGTAATGTTTTTCAAAAGACTATTTTGTACTGAACATATTTTTAAAAAATTTTCCTTGGCCATGCAATATATTTTCTGAACCAAAATGTAATGTATGCCAGATAAAATAGCCGCATTATGTAGACAGTAATCAGTTTATAATAATAATATGTATCGTAAATTATCTGTGTATGCAGAGCTCTAAAACTGATACTGAGCATAAAAAACACTCGTTCATACCGTAATAGTGCGATATTTCTGGGTGTCGTATAACAATCTGCGTTATTTATTGTACTAAGAGCCAAGGTCAAGAGTGATAATTGACTCTGATATAAATCCCTATCAACATTTTTTACGATGCCAATCTTAATAGGCAAGAAATCCTGGAAGTAAACACAATATAAAGCATGTCAGTTATTCAGATAGATACAAATAAAAACTAATAACCACCAAGTCAATCACTGATGTAAGAACACTAGTCAGCTACTGATTTTTTCACGCTATTTAATTACATATATGCAGTTCTTCCATCATAATAAACCGATATTATCCACCTCAGCTATGAAGAATTTGCATCAACGCAATCTAGAGCATTTTCATGCATTTGGGTATTTTTACAATTATCTGATAGTTTTGTGTTACTGTTTATGGCATGTGACAATCAAGGTAAAGTAGTACAATCAAGCAGTGGAGAAGACGTTAACCTATGCCAATATAAATAATCTAAACCATATGTTCTCACTCAATATATACTTTAAAGGCTATTTTGCATGCTTTATGTCACTTGCTTAATTGAGATGGATCGATGAACGGATGGAGGCTTGGATGGACGGATGCAAGAGTGGAAAGGTATGATGTTTCTCATCCTCTAGTTTCAATGGCATTTATATTTTTTTTGGGCAAGTTAACTTAGAAAATATAATAGTTAATACATTTTTTATAGCGCATCATCGTATGTTTTCTGCTGTTAACTGTTTACATTTCTGAGTTGGTCTAGTGACAACATATAGCTTTCTTTAAATATTTAGAGTGTGTTTATTAGGCACAAACGATAATGAATATCGTAAAGAATCATGAAATATGTTTGCATGTAAAGTGGTTGCTTTCCATGAATAACCCAAGATGAGAGTTTGCGTACCATGTTCAGTTTATTACTTATCAGTGTGTGTCTTTACAAACAGTCCACCGATAAGTCGTTATATATTTTAGGCTGCATTCAAATCTTGTAAACGCAATTATGATTTGCTTTTCTTCACCAGGATTTGACTATAATTTTGTCTTATATTATAGATTTTGTTCTTCATGTGTATTTGTAAAATCAAGTTTACACATAATTGTACATGGCTAATAACTTGTTTGATATGCACATACCGTGAATAAAACAAACATTACTTATGTATATGTCATATTACTGCATATGAAACGTTTCATATAAACATTTTCAAAATCACAAACAAATACATTTACTAGCGCCTATGTGCTAAAGTTGCGAACTGGACTAAAAACATTCAATTGTTGGCAAATCTCATAAACACTCTTTGTCATCAGTATGCTTTACGTTACAAATATATTAAATATATATTAATCTGTCTCAAGTTATACAAATACACCATTTCAACAAATTACAGATATTTGTACGCTGGACCATATGTCTCTTGCATTAAAAATATATTCTTCATAAGGCATTTTCCTGTCCATGCATTAATAAAAGAGGTACACATTTTAAACATAATCATTTATTCATTGAACAACCAAATATAAAACATGTATCGCTTTAAGATAGCTGACTTCTGCAACGTGCCGGAGAGGGTATCACTCACATGTGTTAAGAAAGGTGAGTTCTGTAAATTTACAGCCAAATTTGTAATCTTGAATTAGTTTACAATATGACTTCGCATGCTACTCTAAGACATCACAAGTGATGGATGAAATGTTTTTCAACGTCTGTCAAATTTTCAGTATATGCACTGATTGTTTGCTAGCTCAAGATACACCGAAGAAGTGGCTGATCTCGAAACCTAATAAACTAAAGAAATTAATAGAGTATTCGTACAATCAGTTGAGTGCAGTTTTACAAGCTGTTCTGGAGAGCGTGAACGTTTTAAAAGACAGCAATACCCCAGTGTCCCTACTTAAATGGTAAGATTACATTACAAATATGTCAATCGGAAACGAATGGTCCTACTTTAGCAAAACTATTTTAGTTTGTTTGTTGATTACTTACTATCAGACTTGATACCAATACGCTCTGCAAGATAAAAACGGAGCAACAATATATATATAAACACATTATTCACGTCATGGAAAGGAAGTCAGACGAAAACCATAATTATTAGAAACTACTGATTATAAACAAATGGAAACATATGTGCATGTGTTTAGATTGGACATGTATAATTGGTCATCAGCACCATAATTCATCTTCTTTACTCAACAGTTAGCGCTATTATAGACTTAAGACAAACAATTGTCTTTTATAGCAAGATGGCAAGATGATGTCTTTTTTGTACTTAAATTATTAGTTGCATCTTAGATGAGCAGCAGGAGGGTGGCACATACCAACAATACAGGGTGGAGTTAACCTATCGTGTCTCTATGTGTTCGTGTGAAATAGTATATTAGGCGCAACTGCTTCTCAAATAATGTGTACTCATTTCCCAGAATGTCACCATTTTAAGCTCTGCACTTGACCGATTATTTGAAAACATGCTGAATATAATAGACAACCCTCCCACATACTTCAAACGTATATTTACGTGGAATTAATCGCCATCCATTTTCACAGAAAATTACTAACTGTAAAAAAGGTAACAAAAATACAATCTCAGGAGTAGAAGTCATGTCCATGTTGTACGGTACAACATAATATCAAACTAACATTCTGATAATAAATGCAGTAAACATCGCCTGATGCATATATCATTGAACCACGAATTCCTCAAAATCACTATGCATAATACTAAACATATAGGCTGAAAGAGGTTGGTTATGTCCATATCCAAAACGTGTCCACAACGTCGAGCCTATGATTGTAAACAATATGTAATAAACGTTAATGAAATATAATTCATTTTCCATGTAAATCCAAATGGAAATAATCTTTAATCCATTCCTACCCCCAACCCCGTCAGCAACCACTAACGCACTCCAGCCTAGTCATTTAATGCCAAGGCATTACAAATCCTACCTCTCTCAAATATTTAGCAATTTTACTTTTAAAACTCGTGACAAATAAAAAAAATGTGTATTATTTTTTTAAATATCTTTTAAATACGCATGCAAATCCTTTGATAGATAGTTACAATCAATAATGAATGCAACCCTTCTCACAAATGTAAACTGCAGTGTGACATTTTTTACACAGTTTTGAGATTTACTCAGTGATTTAGTAGGATTTGTAATAAAATACGAATGGACATGTATGTTAAGATGTGCGCCTTTTCAAAACAGTTTTCCCTTTTCTACGAATAAAAACATACACTATATTTTACTTACCTTCATGAAATATATCGAGATGAAGTTGAATACAAATTTAAATCTAACTTTTGATGAGGACCATTTCATACAATAATCTTTACAGGTCAGTATTAAATAAACAATGCCATATTAAGCACACTCCATGAAAATTCACGAATGAACAAATTTGTCTTTGGATAGACATAACTTACATTTGAAACCAAATCTCTCCATATATGGAGTGGGTAAGCCAATGTGGCATTTCTACTAAAACACGTTTTACTTTCACTTTTATTTTTTGAGTCTTTCGATAATGAAATATTCCAATCTATGCTGTCAAAGCTGAGGGAATCCGATTATTCAGACATTAGATATTATGTACATTCTGGAGGCTTTTGCGGGAACGTATTTACTACTATTAATACGTGTTTGGTCCTGTTGTGGCCATAACGATTACATACTATGCAAATTTCCATTGGTAGAAACTCAATACGAGTACAATGAAAAGATGTTTAAAGTTGTCATTTATGGTTTATTAACATTGTAACTTATACCAAGAAAAAGGTGCTTATTGAGTGGAAACTACAAATGCACTTTCTACAGCTTACCGTATATTACGTCAAAACGTGTTATCATACATAACCGTGTCATTCACAGTAAACAGTGTTAAGTTTATTTATTTATAGATGTACCAGCTGTGGAACTGACCAACACAGTGGCCCATATCAGCTGTAATGCTGACTAAAGCAGTTGACGATATGACCTGTATAACTGACCATAGAAGTTGACCATAACAGCTGTAGAGCTGAATGGAAAGATTTTTAATTGAGTAGTTGTATGTGGTCAGGAGTTGTTGATATATTGGCGGGAACTGTTTGCTTGATTGACCAATGAATTGTATCATGGTTTATGACTACTTGTAATCCTAGTTGCTTTATTGACCAGTGTGACGATTTTGTAATAAGCCATCGTTTTATTCGTCATTATATCATTTGAGTAGGTATGTAGTTTTTCATTACTTGAGTACATTGATAATTTTACTGTATGAGTACAATACATCATTTTTCTGACTATCTGATTAAAAGATAATTCTTTTCGTTCTTGTAATGTGAATCATTAACGGTTGCCATTGTATTGTGTATGGTCATTTAGTTGTATATGTTTATATTTTTGATATTAGTATCGTGTTGATTGTGCCAATTAGACCAATGTTCAGATCTTACGTATGAATAACAAATCTTTATGTTCTATTCAAGTTATTCATGAATAAACAATGTGTATGTATCACTAACACAAGTGGTCCCCTATAAAGCCAAAATCAAACCCGCATAACTTGTTACGTTACACATGCTATTACATATAGATTATGTGCGAGTATATGCAAGACATGAACATACGCCACTATAATATAGTGTCGTCCCTGAAGTCTTTATCCATATACGTTAACTATATTAATACATCAATAGCATACCTCGTGCTGTATCATAAAATGATGATAAATTAGCGTTAACTTAGTAAATATTGTTCCAAATCATCTGACAGGTACAGATCTTAGAACTAATTAAAACTCCCACATATCAACCTATGCAATTACCGTATTGAATTTAATATTGGTATCATCCAAAACCATTAACTCTAAGATACAAAATAAACACTAATGCCGCTTTTACTTTGTTAATATTTTTCATATTGAATTGTTTTTGTTGACACGTTACACAAATCTGAGATTATAGTAATGACTCACATTAAACAAAAAATATTATATGACGTAAGTTATGTTTTCTGGAATATTCAGCAAGTATTTTTTATAAATTCTTATGTGTGTAACACCATGCTCTATTTACAGAATCAGTTATATCAGCAAATTTGAGACTGCTTGCTATATCATCGGAAACTTACAAACGTCTAACATGTTAATCGGTGAAATATGAAGATAAATATAATCGAATCCTCAAATTAAGAGTTGATCCTTTCCCACAGCGCCAAGTTCCGATCAAAGTCCGTCCGCATGATCTGTAGTTTATTCTCATCAACTCGTACTTACTGCGTCATTCGATAGACAATAATTAATTTTATTACATTCCGCATTAACGAAAATATGATCGGGGTTCTTTTCAGCGCACAGCGTTAAAATAGGCTGGTTTCTGTATTGTCTCCTTGTATGATTGAACATAATCAATATGGTTTATACAGTAGTGCAAGAGAAATGTGATTGCAAAGAACAAACATATCGTCTTTGTCTCTTTCATAAGTAAGATACCATTAGACTCAATTCAAAGTGCATCATTGAAACAAAACAAGCTTTCGTCAGAAGGCTCACATTTACGAAAACTTTCTGAACAAAAATGCGCCTGTAATGCAACATATCGCAGAGTAGGTGCTGCCAAACCAAACCATGTAACAACCGTTTGCTGAAAGATATGTATAACAATGTCTTTATCACAACATAAAGCCGGTAAGGCACACTATTTTACATTAAACTGTTGATCTGAGTAAAAAATAAAATTCCATTTTTTTCCTTATTGGCTGTATGTGCTAGAATCATCTGATATATTGGATGTTCAAGTAAAATATTGAAAAGTTAAAGATCGTATGTCTTGTCGTAATCATAAAAGCAGCCAAGTGCATATTTAAGACAAAACGTTCAACCTTTCCTTCAGATGTTTAGTTTGATTATAAAATGAAATAAAACTAACATCGCAAAAGTGTTAGTTTCCTTACACTGTAAAGCTGAACACAACAATGGCAGAACGTGACAAGAATGGTATTTATTATATTTGTTAAATTTCACTAAGACCGTACATGCTAATATGTAAGTGCACATATGTACCATTTGATGGCTCGACATATGATTTAGATCAGAAGGCTATTAAAATTAAATTCATGTTTCAGCAACGTTGCCAGAGAGTTATTTCCCAATTTAACCATATCAGCAAAGTTGTGAACACGTTATGCGTTATCTGTGAAGGGATGAAAAAGTATGTATCTGAAAAGTTCTCTCTTCCAGACTACACGTGCAATCTTTAAATTGTAGTCAGTTTCCTTCCTTTTTTCTAATATCGTCATTTAGTAATTGGTACATGTAGCATTGGCACCCGTCTTGGGATTAAAGTTGGTGGAATCAAGGTAACGACCTTTGTATACATGAATAATGCAGGGAAAGCATTAGTGCATTAGTATACAAATCGGCTATTTACACCCAAAGCATCAAAGATGGCGAATACGAAATGGTATCAGGCAGATGAATTGACATGTATATATTCAGACAGGAGCTATCAATAGACATTTCTACTAACACAAAAAAAGAAATTACACTCACATATGCCTACATTAACGATTAACGAGATATACCTAGTTCAACTTGAATAAAACAAATATATCAAACATTTGATGAGTACCCTTTCAGACAAGAATACATTTCAGTCAGTAATAAATTTGAAAAATCCATATGAATCACACTCTAAGCAGTTATTTATGAATGACTCCTTATTCAGATTTGAACAATGTACTTATGGAAAAGTTAAATATTTGCAACAAAGAACCCATATGTATAGTATGCAAACGTAATCATTTTGTGCCTTCGATTTTATCTTTAAACCAGTCAAGAATAATTCCTCATTCAGACTGACGCAGCAAAATGATTCCGATTTCGCAGGTTATAACTATCATGTTTGATAAATAGGTTTATGCGGGAAAACGTGCAACTGCTATATCATGTTGGAGCTTGTCATGGCCATATATAAAGCCCTTGTTAAGTTGTACAGTCAACCATATTTCAATTTTTAAATTTGAAAGCAGAACACCATTTCACGTACATAAAGGCAAATAACTGTACACGTTGTCATCCTTGGCAATGTAAACAATGCAACGAATAACAAGCATATAAAGAGCTTATGGAGCGGACAGTACTCTTAAACCTATACCACAACAGCGTATGACACACTGATAAATCACTATTTGAAAATATAATCATCCACTCAACCTTGCACACGGAGGTATTTTGAACAATTGAAACTGCCACAACCCGTTGAAAGGTGACCGTACGCGTTTGTTTGTCATCGCTGATGTCAATTATAGTACATTGGACGTCACTATTAGTAACTATTTTCAATTTTATGTCCAAAAATATGTTCAGCTGGAGCTAAACCCCCACCCTCAACGCATATATATATATATATATATATATATATATATATATATATATATATATATATATATATATATATATATACTATGAACATTCCCTTAGATCATCAATTCATCTTATGAGTTTGAAAGATTCCCAGAGACCCAATGATCAAATGAATTCTTTCCATTTTTCGCCCACTCTTCAATACACAAGTTTAAATCAATTAATAGGTATTGTTCAAAGAGAAAACAAATGCGTATGTGACATCGGTTGATCTTCATCTTCGCAGCGTAGATATGAATGGGGTATAAGAAGTATGCATAATAATACCCGCTAACTTCAGTGACAAAAGGCAATAATCCAAAATGTCAGTGTCATCGAAGCAAATTCGTGAAATATCACACGACATAATCTATCCGTCCTCAATCTACGTTGATTCAGAATATTTTATAACACAGACCTCACTTAAATGATACGAGAACGGCTAAATGGACACATTGATGGACTCGTTGTTGTAGGGTGTGACGCTATTTTTCAGCACAAATTAGGCTATACATGGTGGCGAGTAATATTGGTGGAGGAAGAACCCGGGTAAACCCTCAGAAAGAACCACCGACCCACTAGAATCTACTGGCAAGCTTTTCACATAATTACATTAGCCGAATCTTGGACTCGATCCCACGCAGACAGAGGTGAAATGGGAGTGATCCGTGACGGAATGCGCTTTCGACAACTCGGCCACTCGGTGCTCCTACGGACTCGAAGGAGGGTAGTATCAATCGCAACATATTTGCGTCAGTGTGAATAAAAGGACACGATTTATTTGATGCCTCGTTTACTTCATGCAATACAATGTTGGTTTTAAATTTAAAAATCAAACCATCAACTACAGTATAGCCTACCTACATGGTTATCATATTACTACATATATCACATTTAATATATATCGAATTGTTTGTTTCTCAGCTTTTAATAATTTAAATTTTCATTACATGCTAGTATAATGTCAATGCTTTAACTAGAGATGATGTTTTTCAAGATAATCGGATGATTTGAATTATTATATGGTAAACAAATAACGTTGCCCTAGATCCTGACCTTGATTTAATGTTAGTGTCGACAACATAAATATGTTTTATTTTAATTTTAAAATGATTGGTTGTTGTCTAAGTAAAGATAGCACCAGGAAAATAGAAGTAAACAAATGCTTATTCTTAAAGTAAATTGATTGATTATCGTTATGTTAATCTTAGGATTACGTGATATAGACGCCATCAGATGACTTCTCCATTTCGTAGTTTTTCGAAACTGCATATTATAATTTTATATAATCTTTGTTTCGTGAAATTATTTCATTTTGGGCTTTTACATCAGACGTTACGCCATTTTACTTTTACTATAGCCAGTTTTTGAAACATGTTACAATTTCTCTAGTGTACTAAGATGTTCAAGGATGCGTTCGTATCTCTGGAGACATGTGATGTGCTCAAACATAATTCTTAGAGAAACACAACATTATTCGGATTTCAAGTGTTAAATATTGTACTTGTACACGGAAATAAGCGCAAAACAGACATCAGAACACGTTCTTGTCTTCCATCTTGGATTTTCCAACTTGATTCTAACTTGAATATACTAAAACTTTTCATTTCCAGGGCTAGTAATTGTATTCATGTATTATTATTGGGTTATTGGTGGATTTGTTTTTCAAACAGAAAGTTCCTTTTTTTTGTACACTATGTTTCCAGGAAATAAATTAATTGTCACACTTTATGATGCATATTATTTTTAATTTCCCTGTATTACTGTTTGTTAGTGCCTAAGCATGGAACAATATATATATATATATATATATATATATATATATATATATATATATATATATATATATATATATATATATATATATATATATATAACATAACTTTATATATGTATATATGTATATATACATCTGTACATATGTATATATATATATATATATATATATATATATATATATATATATATATATATATATATATATATATATTTATGTATATATATGTATATATGTATATGTATGTGTATATATATGTGTATATCTATATATATATATGGATATATATATATATATGTATGTAAATATATATATATATATACTTTTATGTATATGTATGTATATATATACATATATATATGTAAATATATATATATATATATGTATATATACGTGTATATATACATATATATACATATATATGTGTATATATACATACATATATATATATATATATATATATATATATATATATATATATATACATATATACACACACACATATATATATATATATATATATATATATATATATATATATATATATATATATATACATATATATATATATATATATATATATCGATTGAATGCTATTTGTTGCTTTACGATCATAAAACGTCGAGGGTTATAATATTATGTTGAACAATTTTAATACTCAATAACACCAAGGTGGTGGCTTGATTTGAGGTTAAGATTGGGAACGGGGCTCAAAAAAAGAAGACGGTTTAAATTTCAATGTATAACTCGTTTATTTGTTTGCCGCTAGTTGTAATTCTCCATATATGTTCAATTCAATAACAATTTATTGTCTTTTCATGCGGTACTCGACGCGACTCTGCTCTATACTTTGTATAGAACGACAATGCAAGTGTAGTGTAACCATGGCTAAGAAAACCTTTCAATGAATGTAGCAATAACCTTGTTAAACCCCTATCTTACCAGATAAACTGACTTGAGCACGTAACTCAGGCTGGTTCGTGCATGAATAAGACAAGATTCAAGGCTAAGGTACGCCTACCTAATGTTCACCCTAATTTTACGATAATTTACGAGCATTGAAACGGACTAAAGGCAAAAATAACCTGCTAGTAGTTGATTTTGTCGAATAAAGGACACAGATGTACCGATAATGTATACAAATGCGTAATGACACAGCGCCATTTACCGTATGTACTATGCATATTCAAGGTTTTAGAAGCACGGATTATAAGTGAATTATAAATATTTACAAAATTTATTCATAGCATATGCACGTCTTTATGGCAAGGTGAAAAATGTAAATTGAAAAGTGAAGAAAGAATTCAGAAATTAAAATAAAAAAGGAAGATATAAAGATAAAATAAAGTATAAGACCAAAAAAGGCTGAAAGAGGTATTTGGTCCAGAAAATATACGAAAATCAATGGAAATATGAATGCATATCTGTTTTCCGTCGTGTCATGTTCAATTATTTCAGCATATTACTACTTTTGTTATGATTATTCCTATTGTTCAGGGCATATTTTACAGCTAGTTGACATACTGCTGTGCACAAAGATGACATGTCCTGAAATTACACTTAAGGCCAGAACTTTTGCGACATAGTATTACTTCACACACACACACACACACACACGCGTGCACACACACACATACACACAAAACTTTTAAAAAAAGTATATAATCTGTTTTCCTCCAGTGAGAAATCCCTATATGCTTAGAGTAATCTCCTCTTGGTTGCCACTCTACCCAACCCCACCCCAACATATTTTTCTTTGGAATGTCCCAAACGCATAACACATCCAGTAAGAACAATGATGAATACAGTGAAGAATTCGTATTTGAAATGAATGCACCTATACACAGGGTGAAATCTCGAGAAGATCCACCAACCAAGGGGAAGCTGCTGGCAAACTTTCTCATATACTCAAACTCCTGAGATTCGAACCCATGCAGACAGAAGTGAGATGGCAATGATCCGTAACGATTAGAGATTTATGTAACCGATTTACTCGTGTCCCCCTTTTAATAAGAATGACTAAGTTCAATAAGTATATATTTAATTTAATTTAATACTGTCCACCGATACTGTCCACATATAACATGTCCTGAAATTACACTCTCCACTAATTTCTTTCCTGCATAAGACATATAACATATATACCCCATAGTTAAGTTCCGATTGTGTATATGTTGAAAACAACACTTGATGTGCTTTTGATGTTAACACAGAGTGTGCGAATTGTAACATATGTTAAATAGAGAGTGTAAAGTGTTTTAGATGTGCAATATAATATGTGTGTCAATAATTGGATGTTTATTGCACCCAATAATATATTCATCAATTCATGAGCAGAAAATATATTCATCAATTCATGAGCAGGAAAACTCAGAGAAATTCCGTGTTGCATTGTATTAATGGCAAAAAGCACCTCCCCAGTGTCTTAATGGTTAAAGTGTTCGCCGCGGAAGCGGCAGGTCATGGGTTCGATCCCCGGCCGAATGATACCAAAGACTTACACAAATGACACCAAAAGGTGCCTCGCTGCTTGACGCTCATCATTATGATGCTAGTGTTAGGACTGGTCGGCCTGGTGTCAGGATAATGTGACTTGGTCGGACATCATGCTACATGTCTGCGGCATGATACCCCAGTGCTAGCTATTACTATAAACTGCATCACTAAAGACATCGTAGCACACTGTATGAGGAGCACACATTTCGATGAAGGTGATCTTGTTAAAGTATCGACTTTGTCATCACATCTTGTGCGCAGTTTACTTTGATAACTATAACATCTGCGCGAAAGAAAAAGAAGACTTATGCTTTAAAGCATAAACACTTCATCATTTTGTGTTTATTTTGCGTTATGGTTACAACGAAACCAACATAAACGAAGATAATAGCTATTACGGTTGGATACAACATATTTTGAAACAACAACCAATCAAATATGAAATCATTCCGTGTGAACTAATTAATATATATCATAAATTGTATGAATCTAAATTAAAATAAACAATATTCAGTTTAAAGAAAGCTTGTGCTCATATGATTTGTGCAACAAATGTCACCACATTTCCGCCGCACTTAACATTACATTCTTAAAATCTATAACAATACTACGATGGAGAAAAAGGATATATATATATATATATATATATATATATATATATATATATATATATATATATATATATATATATATATACTGTTTGTAAAATGTTAAACAATTGCAATCACTCGGGAACTCAAATTCTGTACTTTCTTCTCGGATATTCCAGTAAAACTCCAATCACCACACACAATGCTCCTCATTATACACCATGTATTGGTCATGGTATCATATATTCAACCCCCGTTATATACATGGTGAACTCTCCCTTAATTAATTCAAATGAAACCTTCTAAATATAGTCGATTTCTTTGATTCTTGTAATATTGTAATCTCAGCATTTCTCCATTTGACATTGATGACCTCAGGATGACCATTACTAAACATTTTGATAATTTGACCTTAGGCTAAGGAGGAAATAAGATAACATACATACGATCGCACGGAGTGGTTGGTAGGGGAATCAATCCGCAAAAGAGATAAGATGTTCATACGTGGCTATGTATTCAACCATCCATTTCCCCTGAATCCTGACACATTGTTCAAAGAACTAGAATACAGTGTCATGTACTTACCTTTATAAAATGTATATAGTTCCAGCTGCATTAAAGAAACATTTCAATACCACTTCAAACATTAAAGTCTTACATCTCAGGAGTCAAATGCATATGCATAACATTCCATGTTATCACAATAAACGAATAATGTAACATCGAAAGAGAACCCTTATGTGTAGTGGGTAAGTCAATATAGCACAAGCGTTTCCACTACAACATGTGAGTACTTTCTATATTTCTTTTGAACCTTTCTAAGAAATAAAAAGTGGCACACTCTCGCCGGCAAAGGGAAATAATTTGTGGTATGTCTGTCATAACCTGTATTTATCTTGGGGTGATTACTGCGGGGAACATTTACAATGACTGACAAGAGTCATGTCTTGTCTTAGCTATATAATAATCTATTTTTATTTGCATATTCACCCTTATATGCGTTTAAAAGGAGAATATTAACTGGAGAACATAATGATAAACAAGTGTAAATCACATTGCCAACTAATATCACCAGTCAGAATTATTATGAGCGGATAATACTCCTAAGCAAATACCATTTCGCTTTGTAACACAAAACCGTAACGCAGTCAATATCCGAGTCACCCCTACAACTATATATAATGTGAACAAAGAGAACTATTAAAATCCATATAAAATGTTGATAGTATGTGTTTGTGTGTCGTCGGTCATGGACATTATAATAGATATCCCCCCACCCCTCCGACCAGGAACTATCAAATTATGTGTGAAAATAGCCATCTACTTCAGAACATGAAACTATATATTACATATTTTAAGAAAACATCAATTAAGAATGGATACTTCATGGACACGGGTAATGTTGTTTTCTCCTATAATCGTGGCTTGAATAATAGCAATAATATTAACGAAGGACGGGCGCGAGCTCTGAACAAGATAAAACTAATCTATAAGTAAGTTAAACGTCCTTTAAAGTAAAGGTGTATGTTGGTGAAACAAGATAACCGGGTTGGATTTCTGATTTATGACATATAAGGTTTGCTAATAATACAAATACAACGCTTATTGATTAGTTACGTGAATGCAAAAAGATTTATGAATAATACGTGAGTCCACAAAATCCAAATATTGGACAAATTAACACCATCCGCACGAACTTAAGCATGCAACATAAATGCGAATGCAATTTAAATACCTCACAGTACAAATATAAAGTTACTGATTGACACAATAGATCTCGCGCAACAAAAATAATGATGTGTTTACTCAAACAATCAAAATGATGTGCTTTACTGATATATTAAAATATAAACTTTCAGCGAAAAATGGGTACTCATATAGGTATCTCATCATTTACAATGATGCCAATCTATTGTTATTGGTAATGTCCCACAGACAAATCCGTCCCCGTGCTCATTCATCCCTGTCTTTGTGATTTCACCTACTCTTTTGCAACCTAGCCAACTGAAGGATATTAAGATGACAATTATCGCATACCTATCTACCTGAATATAACCGAGGTCCAGGTTAATCGGTATCCACATATAACCTACTTTAGAAACAATTCAGGAAAGGCTCATTACGCCGGATAATGATACAAATTAGCTAAATTCCTTACTCAATGCAACGTTCTGAGTTCAGCTGTTATGTTATGCTATTACTGTATTTTCTGTTAAACTCTTTAGTTCAGATATAATAAAGAGTGTATTGATGACTTGAGGTAAATATTATAATTAAGCTGCACATTTATATATGGACAGCAGATGTACGTATTGTGATGTAAACAGATACAAACGTAAAAAACAAAATACAAAAAGTAAGAGGTGAACATAAATAACGAGAACAAAGCCCAAAACATAATGAAAACAGTTGAGAAACAATATAATGCAGACAAATATACGTATATACAGACTTACATCATATCTCATTATAATGATATTGATATATGTCACCCAAATTCCATTTTTACAAGTTTATTTTACTTACTTGCTGATTCCGTGTTTACGTTTAATCGACCCCTTCTCCCCCACTCACTCACAGATAAACAGAACAAAAAGTATCATAAGAAAATTAGTCTTTGTCTTGTTTCCCATAAGTAAAGAGCAATGAAGCAAATTTTGAATAGGGATTGTTTTTCCTTTTTTTGAGATACACCACAATCCACATTCACAACTTTTACCTTTACAATTATCAAAAGCGTGTGCCAATTATGAGTGACAATATGTGCAATGGGCATAACGTGTTATAAAATTTATAATTGAGCTATTATTCAAAGTTTTTTTAGACGGATAGCCACAAAGGTTATCGGGAATGCAAAACAATTTGGGATGAATGCCGTCGACGATATACGTTATGAGAGAATTGATAATATCTGTGATCAAGCTGGTAAAGCATTAACGGTGATTAAAGACAGATTAGCACGATTGGTAGGACGAAAACCACAGAGAGTAAAACTGCACATCACCGAAGTGATGGAACAAATGTCCACAGAATAATACACAAAGGTGCAATTGATCAGTTGAAACAATTAGCTAATGTGCCATCTCTGTCAGAACAAGCTGCCGACGGGAGAGAAACAAAAACATACCGCAAACCAAGTAACTGTTGGTGATATTGCCTGTCATCGCTGATGAAACATTTATTTAATCAGTGTTGTAAAGTCGTTTTAGACAGCACCAAATAGAATACAAAAATGTTCAAGCGTATGTCTTATCCCCAATTTTACATGAATATACTAGTACTTAAGGATGAGTCTGTGAGAACTAAACCAACGTGGACGAAACAAACTAGTCCAAGATACATCAAGATAGTTCTATCCGACGAGGCGTTCATTGAAGTTCCCCTTGGACTAGATCCAAATGATTCAGAACGAAATGACTTTGTTAATAACGGAATTGTGGTATTATTTAACAGTGCACAATATATCAATGATGGTCGAGAAATTTATGAAAGCCGTGATTATCTTGACGTTGCACGACAATATTTGGTTTCACAAGATATTCCGACAACTATTTACGGTCTGCTGGTCCATCGATGATGTGGAGAAAATTATGTAGATGCTGAGGGTATGCTCGTCAAATCAAACGCAGATTTAATCTTCAAATGTTCAACACATAAAATCCAAACTGATGTTAAAATTAATTAATTGCTTTAATTGGCTCTTATATGGCTAATTCACGCGATATGTTCTAACAATTACAGACGACTCATCACCAGATCAAGCAGAATACCCATTGTTAGGTAGTAACTCACCAGTGAGGTCTTTATGTGACCATGGTAAACATGAGTGGGTGGAGCAAGAGCAACTGAAGACGTGTGAAGTCTATTAGATTCAACAGCTCTTCAACGTGTATTTGTACCTGAACATTTATAGGTAATTCATGAAAAGACCCAGTTGCTATCAGATTAAGCAATACACACCCTAGCAACAGTCAAACGCTCTGTAGAACGACACTCCTGGAGTCTTTTACATATACGACATATCAGAGAGACATTTGTTCGTGTGTACTCGCGACTACTATCGATTATGTCCCCGGTACATATTCGTACGTCAATTGGAAAACAGTGCGACATAGATTAGTTTGTCGTTTTTTCAGCGTCATGACAAATACCACATCCAGATCAAACAGTATTGCATCATCTCTCGCATAATTTGTAAATTGTTCCTTCATCGGGTTGATAATTCCTGGTGACGCCGTTGTTGTTTGTGACGCTGTTAGCAACTGCAGCACATAGACAACCTGCGTAACAGAGATATTTATGTTACTCTAGATGCAGCCAGATCAGATAAAATAAATTTGACGTTCAGTGCGTTCATCCACATGATGTTATCTGGTATTGTTAATATTTGACATGAATGAATTGTTATTGAATATCAAAGGGTCAACGATGATGGGTTCGGTTTTTAAACGACTTGCGTCTTAGACGCCGACAACACCTGTTGTACAGTTTCTCATGGAACCTCGTTGTTGTCATTAAGAAAGATTATTGTTTTGTATCCGTTTCTAAAAATATCAAAAGATCTATTTGGTCCGAATGTATATGTTGTGAATAACATAATGCAACTAGTGGATCAGGTAAGCTTAACTAACTTAAACTGAAACAGCAACGTTCTTCCTGGATACACCTATTAGATCAAAAGGGCGCCATATTTACAGAAATCTGGCAATGCAGTCACTAAACTATAGGTTTGCAGTATTTCACAATGAATTGTATCATGATGTATTCTGATTAACAATTTCAAACAGCGTCATCTTTAATAGGTTTGTTCATGAGTAGTCGAGCATTGTTGATCTGAAATGCGAACATTAACGATAGTCGCCTTCACAGTAACTAATGCTAGCACTGCTGAAAACTGTTATACTTATTTGAATTCAAAATAGCTGGTTGCAAATTGTGTTACTAATTGAGCAACATCTATATTGTCTCAAACATAACATAAAATGACATTATATCCAGTAACGTAAGGTATTTTCCAAAATACAATAAATTACCAGAATCTCAATTATACTCAAAATGTAGATATTGCCAATTCATATGCGCTATTAATAACATGCACGGTTTCCCATATTAGATTAAGTGGCTGAATGCCCTGTGACTCGTTAGGAAGCATTGCTTGACAAAACAATTATACATTCTAAATGAGTGGATTGTGTGTTTTAATGTCTTCCTCTCTGTTTAGTAAGCATGTATTTTCATATAAATTATTGTATTGTATATATTTAACAAAGACAGTGTCCAAACTACTTCATGGGTTTAGTTCCAAAACGTTAGAAACGCGACAGAGCTCCTCGCGATGAAATGACAATAACGATATGGACTTAAATGGGTATTTGCAAACTTATAAAATAAAACTAATCCAGGTGAAACAAGCCTGGAAACTCTCGTAACGCTAAAAGATGTGTCATTTAAAAGAGCCTGGTGTTCGCGTGAGGGCATGCGAGCATGATTACAAATTAACAACTGGCGCTTGTGACAAAATAGTTTGAAGAGAGGAACTGTCAAAATCCATTGCAAACCTCTCTTCAGTGTTTGTGTCACCAATGATTCACAATCTACTAAATCGGGATTCCCGATAGGAAATTACTTTTGTTCAAAGACGAACTTGTATTGTCTACTGCCGTATAACCGCCACAAGAGAGCTCACTCATACGAAAGGTTCATGCAAGTAATAGACAAACATGATATTACAATATGAAATAAATGCGTACAGTAAGCAGCATGGTAACTTAAAATCCATTGGGGGTCCCATCCACTATACCTTAATATTAATACGACATTTCAGAATAGTAAAGCTAGGCCATTAGTGCAACAAACATCAAACGCTGGTTATCTCAGTACCCCCCTCAACCACCATCACAGCCGATGACATGCATTTGGTCATAAGATAAAACAAGTACACAGATCCAACCTATATTTAAATATACACAAACGTCACACTGAAAATGGCAATTCCTTGTAAACGACAGAAACGCGGCAGCATTGGGTCTCGCAACGGTTATATTATTTTATGATACCTGTTCGCAATATTTTTGAAACAAAACTAGAGGTTTCTATACAGTCTATTTTTCCACATTTAGGAATGAATTTTATTTGAATATAATATTTTACAGCGACCAGTTTGACTACTCGTTCCACGTTTAGTTTAGGGTCAATACTAAACAAGATGATTAAAATTTAAGATGTACTTCAAATAAGCAAAGATATCCACATATAGATAAGTCGATCAAAGATGATAACAAAGGTTCATTATCTCAGTCATTTAGATTTCATGGTTTTCATATTTCTAGCAGTCTCTCACATTGTGTTAGAATTCATGTTTCAAGTATAAAGCATTCAACGGAATACGTTCTAAACAAGTTTTCCTGACCCAGACAATACGATTTTGCATTGTATTTTTATTCTTATTGCTATATTAATCAGCCTGAACTCAAAATATTTGATATTACATCAGGATAAAAAAAAAATAATGTTTAAACAGATGACATATAGAAACAAAAACATTAAAGACATTAAGCGAAATTTTAAACTGGTACAGCTCTCTCTCTATCATTACACTCAAAAATGTACTCCAAACAAATGAGATCAAGTTTTTGTTATGGACTACGTGTTTCATTGAGTTACATGCTAGCATAGTACCGTGTAATCAAGGAATCTATTCCCTGTAGCGTATGTTATTGTAGCCATACATGATAATTTTCTCTTGTAACAAACAATAAAATGTTAAACAGAATACATTTGTGTATTCCATCCCAAGGATAGTCCAAAAGATCACATGGTAAGAAACATAAATAATATAGTGTGCAAGAATAGACTAACAAAATGTATTGATAGTTGTAGCCCTCTGAGCACGGATAATAAGGAAATTATTACAGTAAGTTTCATTCCAAGTTTCGATTCGAAATCAAATCTTCAATGAGAAAGAAAATTTGCTCATTGATCAATAGGATGAACACATTTTATACGTTTGCCAATAACTGTGGTCATATTGAATTTTAGTTTTAACGCTCTTTACGAATGAGAAATAAATGGAGTATTCTTTGCTGTTAATTTGACATGTTTCATTCTCTATGAAATCATAACAAGGCAGTGCTAAATGTAAATCGGATTTTGATTCAGTCTATGCCGTGGATGTGCATGCAGAGATAGCCTAAATAATTATATTCATATGCCAACGGTATTAACATTCTAAAAAATAATATTTACGTTTTGTTGGTATACCAAAGTTGATCAATACGTGGCATATGTTATTAATTTAGGAAATGATTACTTGGTCTCTGTGAAGTTAATGTTTATTCAAAGATGCAGCAAATTCAGGCCGGTTACAAAATATTATCTTTAATCAACCTTAACCACATCCTCACGCCAAAGAGAGTTCGCGTTAGAAATATGTACACAACACGATTTTAACACAACACAGATCATGTTAGTATCATTTAAACTCATTGAAGATATTGATATGCAACATGTAATATCGATAATACGTTCATCCCTTTGAGTCAAGAATTCGTTCAAGACAGTGTGATTGACTCTGACGATCATCACGTAATGCATGTGCCAAGACGAAAACATTAACAAACACTTGTAAAGTTCTTAAAAAGTTTTTCTTAGGTTCACCAGTATTATTATTTTTCTCACTACCTCTAGACGTAGCTAAATAGTCCGTAGTGGAGATATATATTTCAATGAATGTGTAGGACTGGCCGGCTGTTAACGCTGCCGGACGTGAGTTGTCAAATTAAGACAATATGCACAGTCAAATTTATTTATTAACCTGCATCGTTTAAAACAAAATGTCATATCGAGGTGAACGTCTCAGACATGTTGAAAGTCGAAACCTGAGTTCATATGAAACATTCCCTAAACAATTTATCTCAAAAGAATTAATCTTGTAGTAAACGTATAAATAAGGAAACGATCTTGGGTTGTCAAATTGGCCTAAAGAGGAGCATTGAGGTTGAGGTCCTAAGATCTTTCCTTGCATCCGTTAATTAACTAAGATTTATATAAAATAACTTGTATCATAAAAATATGATTAATCTGCGGAAAACGAAACTTGCAGGACAAGCAAAATGTGTTCCAATCACCTAAAACAATGTGCACTGCATTCATCGATCAGACTTCATTGCCTCACTAAAAATTGGCTTGACTCGATGGCTGATGAGAATGGAAAAGAAAACTTTATTGACATTGCTCGGTCACTTTAAATCGACCCTGTTGTAATCACCAACATACAATCCGAGCCTGGTATGTTAATTGGCTGGAGAACTAGTTATTGACCATTTTGCCTTTGATGGAAAATTACTATCACTTCTATACTACGTGATTGTCTACCACTATAGTCAATTTTAACTGCAGTAGTAAATTGCTGCCACTGGTCACTGTCAATTATGACCTTAATGACTTTATAATATGACTAGAATACTGCATGGTTTTCTACCACTCAGTACAACTTGGACCTCAATGGATAATAATATTATCTGTGTTATAAGTCATATTTGCTAATCCCAGGGTTGCCACCCCAGCTTTTTAGTAAACATACATAGGTAGCGGAAAAGGGAGCATGAAATCATTGATTAAATATATCTTTGTTCATTCCGTGTGCATCATTGTGATATTGTAGTTTGTATTCGTTCTGAATCGAATGATAAAGGTTTGTTAAATGTAGTCGAATACTATATGAACATAATTTTGTGTCGGATACACAATTACCCAAGTATAGCCTTTCTATCACCAAATTGCAGTTCCTTCTTAAAAGTTGGTATAACAAAGCTTAAATAAATGTACCTAGTCTTCTATATACAGTGACATTGTGGATAACATGACGCATTCTGGCAAATAATTATAATATTGATATAACTAGATCTTAGATTTCAGCAGATGTAGTTCTAATACATAATACTATGTATTTTCTCGCTAATTTACAAATATTCCCACAATGAAATGATTGTTGTGAAGTATACCTCTAATCAATTGTAACAATGAAAGAATGAACACAGCAAGCTTTGTTAAAATGCAAGAAATAATTTTTCCCGCGAAAAAGGTTGTAACAAAAAAGAAAAGAAAGAGAACTTATCCGTTTTAAGAAACAATTCCTAAAATAGTTCAAGAATAATCCACGAATTAAATTACGAAAGACTCAGTAACAAGATGTTCTAATAGATTCAATCTCGAGTCTTGCTGCAAAATAAAAAATGGATAACGATAACGTAGTTAGAGTTATTTTGAAAATCCATGATAGAAGACGATGGCGTATCCGAAGTCTGTCTTGTTTTTATTTGTAGTTCCTTGTAGAATCACAATATTTAACACTCCGGAATTCCAAATAATATTTTGATAAACTTTGTGCAAGAATTACGTTAGAGCATATATTATATTTCCAGAGATAGGAATCAATACTTAAAAATCAAAACGAACAGAAGAATTGTTGACAAGGCTTCAAAATGTTGGCTACAAAAAAAAAAGAAAATGAGTTAAGGTCATTTGTAAAATCCCAAAACTAACATATTTCACTAAAACAATGACTATATTGTCTTCTGATACTTAAACCAATCCGAACTTGCGAAATCACTAAAGGAGGGAATGAGTACTCCTAGCATAACCCTGACGAGAAGCAATCATTTTTACTTTAAGAAAAAAAAGTTGTTTACATCTTCACTAGTTCAATGTGGACCTTGATAAACACCAATCATTTTAAAATTTAATATAAAGTTGCTTACGTATTGCAACTAACCTTAAATCAAGGACATCATCTAGGTCAACATTACTTGTTTACCAACGAATAATTAGATCAACCGTTTGTCTGGGAAATAAACATCATCTCTAGTGAATTACAATTGTACATTGTACATTACAGTGGCTTCTAATGAAAAATAAAAAAGACATTTAAACTGACAAACTATATTAAATTTATATATATATATTAAATTTATATATATATATATAACAATCTGTAGAAACGTAATGCAAATAATGAAGACTGGACAAAATATAACACCGTCATTAAACAAGGTAATGGCCTTATCTAGTATTGTCTTAATCGAATACAACATTTAACACTCTATATTTTATAACTCGTCAATTTATGGTAACTGTCGCATGTTCATGAATTTAAACCATGTGCATCGGCATCATTCATGCATTACGGCTGTCAGATCAATAACCCATCTATATGATACATTCTACATAGCACATATAGGATCTGTGTTAAAATGTCATGCATGTAATCATAAGTTAATTTACATCCTAATGTGATTGCAGATTAATTTATGAGAAATATACTAATGTTCTTTCATGACATTGGCAATGACAGATACCTTTCTCCGAAGCAAATGTTGATTCAGATTTAATTATTCTTGTCGTCATGTCACCTGTAATAAATAACGTGTGAGGTTTTGCTACTAGTGAGACCCTAAAACATAATTAACATAAGGTACGTAGATTAGGAATAAAATTACTGCAGAGTTCATGTGTGCTGAGAATTAATAAAACCTGCTAAAAGGCAATATACATGTTACATAGCTTGACAGTTTTATGTAACAATGAAGAGCCGAGCCGATGAAGAGCCGAGGAATTAGCTGGAGAATGAGAATGTCGAAAGCACCAGTCTCTGAGGACATATAAAAGGGCTCGGTAGATCATAAACGTATTGAGACTTAATGCATTTTTTTAAAGGTATAAAGTCCAGAAAGCTGACAGGCACCTTTTTATTAACTCGCTCCTGGCAAATTATGTGATTTGTGGTAGTTAGAGTTCTATATGTTATCTAAAAATCCCACTGTGCATTACATAAAATCATTAAGAAGGAATATAACGGTGTAATTGTCGCAGGCCTATTCAATACTAACTATGAAGCACCATTGGTAATACAAATTATAGAACACATACATAAAGTAATAGTTCTTGTTTCATGCTAAAATTATGTAAGAACGTTAGGAGTAATCGCAGGCCTATTCAATACTAACTATGAAGCACCATTGCTAATACAAATTATATAACACATACATAAAGTAATAGTTCTTGTTGTTTCATGCTAAAATTATGTAAGAACGTTAGGAGTAATCAGATTTTGTATTGGTAATCTCTCCAGGATAGCAATATCTGGCATTGTTTGGGTGAAGCAAACAATCCCTTTATAGCCGAAACATTGAATGAGCTTGTGTTTATACTGAACGCTTCAAGTATTACGATACTATGTCTTGCATCAAACACGCATGATTCATATGTGAAAATTACATGTCAGCCTTCAATATGTTCAACTACAACATTGCTCATAATACATTAATTACCAGCAAATTGTGCTTAAAGAGAAATGTAAATGTCCTAGCCAAATGTTCTAATTTCAGCTTTAATGACCAATGAAGCAAGACATGCAAGGAAAATATGGCATGTTTATTGCTCACTCCCTATGGAAAGGACGGGAAGTGTAACAATAATAAAGACGGAAACCAGTAGTTTTAACATATCCTCTGTTATATTAAGTAAGAAACGTGTCATTCTTAGCTTATAGCAGTTGCTCAAAGTTTACTACATCTAGCATCTGAGTTAGTTTTCTTCTACATCTTGCTGGGTACTATAGCAGTTGAGTCACCTGACCTCTACGTCCTCCCGTTTTCACAGAAGTTTTGAAAACAAAGTCACAAATACTCATCACACTCCTTACCATCGTCTACAACTTGCTATCCTTACTGCGTAGGAAAAAGAGTACAATGAGATAAGACGTGAGGTAAATGTTATCGTGTTAGTATACAAGCAAATCAAAAACGTTTAACAACACCGTAGTGTTTCATCTGTCTGCCCTAAGTAATCAACCACCAGATCGCTTTAGGCAACAATGTGACAAGCAAAAAGTACTAATCAGACAGACAGACAGACAGACAGACAGACAGATAGATAGATAGATAGATAGATAGATAGATAGATAGATAGATAGATAGATAGATAGATAGATAGATAGATATATAGATCGGTGGGTGTGTGTATGTGTGTGGATGGGTGTGTGTGTGGATGGGTGAGTGTTGATGGATGGATGGATGGATGGATGGGCGGACAGACAGACAGACAGACAGATAGATAGATAGATAGATAGATAGATAGATAGATAGATAGATAGATAGATAGTTGTGATTTTAGGTGCGACATTTGTCACACTTCGTATAAATATCCGTAGCTTCTAGTTTTCTTTACTACCCAAGATTTTAATAGAATTTCTGCAGGTTTGATTTCGGTGTCTTATGGACAGTTACATCAAATGTACGCAAGGCTATCTTCTAACGTTGGCGCAGTTTCAGAGTTATTTTATAACATCTAATAAAACTTTACAACGAGCAAATACAAAATTGGTAGGCTTGATTGTGAGATTTGTCATGAAGCAGTTATAGTTGTTAATTTCAAAAAACAAGATTACCAAATAATAACAAGATTACCAAATAATATCACGCATTTCGTTAGAAATGATTGATAAACATATGAGGAAGTTTAGTCTAGGTAGCTATGTCTATATGGCAAGCCGAACTTAACGAAATATAAACGTATTACTTGTACATCTGTACGTTTTGATACAGAGACACCGCTTTCTCAACCCCTACCAAACGTGTCAGCTAAGGTTTCAACTAAGTCAAAAATGTCGTTCATGGAAAGGAGCTGTTCAGCATTTACTGAAGGCTGTCTAAAGCTGCAAATACGGTATAATTTAGATGATTTATGTTTATTTATTCTCTTTAAATAATAATTATATTGTAACTATTATTAGTAGTAGTATTATTAGTATTGGTATTATTATTATCATCATCATCATCATCATCAAAGAACTATCAACACATCTGCTGGATGAGAGCTGTTCCACTTTCTTCTATAAACAATCATATGGTTAAACATTTGGCGGTAGTAGAAAACTTCACGTTGTTGGTGCATATTCTTTACCTGTGTCATGCTCATTTTAGTTACGTTCATAATAATGCTTATGACTGTAGTTTGATTTCGCGTTTCTGCCAAACTCTCGTCTTAAGATTCACGGTGTACGTTAGATTTTACATTGCAATCTATGTTGAATTACTCTCTGGTCCCATTGTTCAAGTTAACTTTGTCAGAGATGCTGATAATATCCAGGTCTCGTGGTTCCAGATAAAAACTGGGTCTCTTATGCAAATGTCCTAAATGCTCGTTAATATGCTTTATATTATTTAATTCCTCTCCTGTTTTTGGTCCATCTTGATCCACAACTATTGTCGATTCTTCCACATTGGTTGCTGTACCAATGTAGCTTTCTAGTCTGCTCCCAAAAGATCCCTCATCATTAAAAGGAAATGGGTATGGTTCGGACTCTTTATCCGGGTTCTGTAAATGACTCCATGCGTGTTTCTTTGTAGATGAAAATTCTTCATCAACATCGTTGTATGCAGCATTCACGTCAGGGTTACCTTTATGCAAATGATTGGAATTTACTGGTAGTTTTGAGTTCAAGTTTTTGCTTTCTCTTTTCATAGATCTGCGATAGAAAAATATGCCATACTACTAGTTAGAATTACCTTACAAAACATGTTTAGAATACAAACATATTGTTGTAATTAAATTGAGAACAACTGATATAAAAGTAGCGAAGAAACAAATCATATGACACGAACCGTTTCTTCATGTCAATTATTATATTTATATAATGAGACATTTAGTTTGAATCAATAAAAAAATATCTAAGACCAGTAAGCATAGATCATGCAAATATTTACAAAAGAAAATAGTACTAATAATTTGATTACATACAATTTAGGGAAATACATTGGTAGACTAAACATTCCTCATTATCCAAACTGGATCTTTCCAATTAATACACACTTCATCAACATATTTCCGTAATAAATAGTTTTATCGTAAAGAATACGTAACATATATGTCATACAACCTTCTAATTAGAAAGACAGCAAGGACGATAATGACGATCAAAACAACACCTGCACCAACAACGACTCCAATTAGGGCTCCATTTTCTGTAAGATAAATGTTATCACTATCACTGATTAATATAAATTGAAACATCCTTTAATACACATCATGACTCGGCTCTTTTATTAATTTAACTTAAACATATCTACACTCAATGAAATAATGAGACATTTTATACACCATCCATCCATTATTTGTGCGCCACGAATCAATATTTCCATTTACATATTTCAACAAACCAAATGTTGCTTTTGAGCTTTTGATTAGTGAAGAGTACTAGCAGTTATATAGTGACCTCTGTATGTAACTTATATAGACGCTGTCCTCCATTATTATTAGTAGTAGTATTAGTATTCTTATTATTACTAGTAGTATTACGTTGTCTCTGATAAATTGAAAAACAAACACTTTACTTAGTATCCTTTTTCATACACTTACCATCAAATCAAATAATTAGTAGCATGTAATGTTTGTAATGTATAAATTTCAATACCCAGATTTTCATTGATTGTATGTTGTTTCCTTATTTTCTATGTACGAATTATAGATCTTCATTTCTTATTAAGTATTGATAATGAATCATGTTTTGTCCTGAAAAGTTAAAGTTCAGGTAGGAAAAAAGACTGAATTGAATAAGTTGAACGAGATATATATCTTACTTAAGACTGAGAGGGAAACAATGAGTAATACGAACCTTGCATATGGACTTGTAAAACAGAAGCGCTTGTGGAATGTTTCTTGTTCGTTGCAATATTAGTTTGATTTAGTACTGTATTTGCAAATGTCGTTGACATATTCATTGCATCTATACGAAATCGAGATCCTCCTTATGTCCAACTTCTGAAACAACAATATATTGCAAATCAGGTTCGGTAAGTAATAATATTGTTTCACTTAACAATTGCACCTTCTGACCATTTTGGTTTTGTTTCAGCGTTCTTAACTGTGTAAATAAATTGTGTTGGTCACCTTTAGCTATTTAACATCATATTTGGTTATACATTATGGATACTTGTATACACTCTATTTTCATTTATATATATATATATATATATATATATATATATATATATATATATATATATATATATATATATATAGATATATATATATATATTCTTTAATTCGTCCTACACAATAGTTAGACACAAAGCATGATATCGTACCATGTATAAAAATGGTATTTATGGATTGAGAACTAACAAGTGGTCAGTAATGTTTATCGGAATAGTAGCCTCACAATATAATTGATTAATTGTCCTCGTATATCAGTGTGCTTGATTTTTAGGTGTTGTAATGTGGCATTAGGCATAATGTATGAACAATAACCTGAAAATATTCAAATCCACAGTAATATATGAGATCAGTCGAATATGTCTATTCTTGGGAACTTGAACAAAGTGTCAAAATAGTATTCCCATGGATGCCACGCGATCAAGGAATAGGGACATCAATGATGATTGTTTTGTTTTTTTTTGTTTTTTTTTTTTTTTTTGTTTTTTTTTCTTAATACTTTCTCAGCACATCGTCACCAGTACATTTAGTGGAGGAAGAAACTTATCTTCTCCACCATACACTAAATTTGAATAATCTGATGGAGAGTTTTTGTTGCGTCACAAGAACAAGATAAAAGAGACAAAACGATTTGCATAGACATCAAAATACTTTAATGTTTATGCTTAGACAATGTGAAATTCTAAGATCGACTGTTATATAATTAGATTGTTGTACTCGGGATATTCTGTTAAGATACATAATAGTAAATATGCAGCGAAAATTATAAAAATTAATAACTCTAAAGAACGATATTCTGATAAGATACATAATAGTAAATATGCAGCGAAAATTATAAAAATGAAAAACTCTAAAGAACGATATTCTGATAAGATACATAATAGCAAATATGCAGCTAAACATTAAATAAAATGAATAACTCTCTAGAACGATATTATTTTCAAGTCTCAACAAATTAAATGACAATGATACACTTAATCAAAAACGCTTTGCTTTACTAGCCATGGATAATTAAATTATCCACTCGCCAATTCAATGACTAAGCCAGACATGATTATAAACTGTCAATATGCGATGCACCTTTGTTCAGAATGACAATATTTTGTTATGCCCTTTAAGAACAAATTGTTACGTAAAGTGAAACAACTTTCAATTGGATTGGCTATGCGCGATGCAATGTTTCACATAATATGATCATTTAGAATATTGAAAGTCAATTGCATTTCATACTTAGTTTCATTTTGATACTATCTTTGCACGAGCATGGCAGAGGCTGTTCATTTATCTGATGTGGGGAGATGGCCGATTTGATTTAGGGACTAAATATATATTATACCTAAATCGCATTATATATCCTGATGAATTTTTAGTACGCTACACAGATTTTCCAAATATAAATATTTTTCTTGTCTTATTTTAATATCAACTGTGTAACAGAATTGTTACCGAGTGGATGGTGGATTAAATGAACAACACAAACACAATATGTGAAAGATAATGTAAATTTATGAAATAAATTATTAATGAAAAAAAATAATGATGTATCAACACAATAACTAATGCATTCAACCCACAATCTCGCTTCACAACTATTCACAATTCAACATTAAATTAAATATTAATACAAAATAAAACACAGATACAAAGGAATCTCTTGGACTATACACAGATCCAATGAACCTTTACAAAAGTTATATTACCGCAAGTATAAATTGCGATAACAAATACAAAACATCAAACTATACTATCGCACATATGGATTGCGACAACTAGCACAAACATCTACATGTATTTTATCAAGTTGCTAACCGTTAATGAGATTCATGTAATCCCTTGAAATACTACTGTGATTTGAAGTAACTATGTGTAAATATAACAATGTATTCAATTGTAACTACAATTGCAACACACACATGTGTCTCGACCATGTATAACCGTACGATTCACCCACTATTGAATCGACTCCCAGCTTCTCCGAATCCCTAGGGTTGACTCAATACTTTTATCGGTCACTTGCCCTTCACGGATCCACCACAGTTATACGTACAGACAGCATACAGCATCTACTAGAACCATCAGTCCCAAATACCTAGATGCCACCCCGGATGTTTACACCTCTAGACAGCTCCGACACTCAGACTTCTAGATTTCCGGATATTTACACATCACGACAGATGTAGACGGACAGACAATCCGACAGACAGACAGTCAGATACCTCAATTCGATCGCACAATTAAACAGCACAATCACGGCAGAATCAATCACATTCAGCTACAATTCAGAGACATTCAGAAGGGTTCAGCTACAATTCATAGACGTTGCTACAATATCAGAGACGTTCCGCTACAAATCAGAGACGTTCCGCTACAAATCAGCTACAATAAAGAGACCAAACTAATAATAGTTCTTTCTAAAACAATCTACAACTTAGATTACGCTATTGCATTTAAAGTCTAATAGTGACTAGTAATTCCAAATATTCCACGTTTTAAATCTGCATTGTAATAAAGGCATCATTACATGAAATGATAAACTGAATAAAATTCACAATAAAACGAAATATAAATTTAACACTCATCCCTTTGGCTGGAGAAAGAATGACGAGCTATCTATCCTGTGATAAGATACTTTTGGACCCGTAATATTATCAGAAATATTCTGCCTTATATATCCTCAAACAGGTGAGCAGAATTCACGGCAAAATTCCCGTGCACCCCGTGATTCTAATGTTCCTGACTTCAAATGATTTGTAGTCAGGCACATGCAAATCTTTACACGCCGCTTACCTTGGAAAAAACCACCTATTCACCCCAGGTAACGCATGTACGACGAAACAAAAAAAATGGTGAAATTAGTTTGTAATTCAAGAAGAAATAAATTCAATTTTCGCCTAATTCTGTGACAAACTGCAAGAAAACTGTAACTGTAATGCTCACGAGGAAAGAAACAACATATTTTTTAACAATCTCGCTAAAATCAGTTAATTATTGCCACTATTGCCTTGAAACACAAGACTCAGTCGGTGTGCTCGGTATAGAACAGTTGCTCCAGGGACACAATTTCGTTCCTACTGCACAGCTAATTCGTGTTTCATATATATATATATATATATATATATATACACAGAGAGAGAGAGAGAGAGAGAGAGAGAGAGAGAGAGAGAGAGAGAGAGAGATTATTTTTCTCCTACTGGTAACTGCCGTTTGAGAAGCTAGACAAATACATAGTTTAATTATTGATTTCCGAGTCTTAAAAAAAGAGTGGTTTCGATTGAATATTATACAGAGGAATAACTCACTTAGAACAGTTATTTTTTTTTTGTATAACTAAATATTACCTGTAAGATAAGCCTTGTGACAAAATAGCAGCCTTAACACCAATCGTAAAATTTTGAGGAATGTAAACACTCTTCTGTGGTTGAAGAGTCGAACAGCTAAATATAAAAGTGTAAGAGATTTACGTTATGATTTTATTATGCGCTAGTAGGCATGAAAAAGTTAAAACAATGTAACTGGATCATGCTCAACCAGTGTGTACCTCTCCCTGAATAACTCGGAACTGTATTTAAAGTGTACTTCTGTAGTATTGTTCATCTAAGTTGCATGCTTTTGTATAGGATTGGTTCAGAAATGAAATAAAAAGATAGGACAAAGTTTCATATTCAGTAAAGGCCGAATGTATATATATATACATATTTGTGTGTTCGTGTGAAAAGCAACATTGCACGGTTGCAAGTTAATGATGACCTACTACAAAATATACCAAGTAAAATGTAGCTGAAATTTGACATGCGTTCGTACTGACAAGGATCTTGCATCTATAAACTTGCGTAATCAAAATGGACAGAAAATTGGATATGTTTTGTTTTCTTCCATGATAACTCTGAGAATCAGTGTCCATGAAAGAGTGCTGCATTTCAAGCCCACGAAACTATTTGGATAGAAGGAAGTGTGCTGAACATATTGCCGAGTCCCTCGGTCACTTCGTGCAGGGCAAATATGTCATCAAGGCAAATTGTCCTTTTTCGGCAGCGAAAGGTTTGAGGCATCCCCTACACTGCTTCCTGATATGATGTGGTCAAGAAAGATTTATCATTTGCCATTCGGAGGTCTCGTGGAGAGAAGATTTGGCATAAACTATTGCACTTCTATTGATTCTTGTTTCACTTTAGAGACTAGTATTCGTTGTAATCTCAGTGAGACTGTTTCCATATAGCCTGTGCTCAGGGGACATCTCTGCCAGTTTAGATTGATTGCCTTCCAAATCTCGTCGCTGTAGCAGAGACTGCGAATCATGAAAACGACGTACCAATATTGGCCTGTTGCGAATTACATCAACCTGATCATTAAGTGGAGATTCGATGAGTTAAGTTACGAGCGTAGCTTGGCCTATGATAACCTTTAACAAGGGTAGAGGTGAAGACCATTGGATCTCATTCCACAAGTTGTAAGTTCTTAGCTGCTGGTATGTCCATGGCTATAGTATCTTGGGTCTCTATCCGGGTCATTCAGTGTACAGGCTTCCACGCACGCATGTCAGGTGAGATTCGGGGTTGGAGAATATAATTTTCGAAAGAACGGTATAGATACTGCCTCACAGTTTAGACTTTACTAATTGGCTGATGAGTATACATATTACAATTTGATGTGTGGGAGTGTATACTGCCAAAATAGTTTGAGATAAGACGTCTGCGAGAAAAACAGTATGTAGGTGCTTGTGATATTGACGTAAAGAGCAAAAATGTAAGAAACTCTTAAAAATGATGGAAGTAATTCAAAGTAGATTATTCCGTAGTCATTTGAAATGTATACCAGACAGGTGTTATAGAGTAGTAAGGAGGACATAACTCCAATCAGAGTGGGTGCAAAACCAGTCCGAACCTTTAGGCTCAGTTTGCAAGGTAGCGAAGCAGTTGTTTCTTGTGCTAAGTGCGAAGTAGATGGAGAAGAATATTGCGGATAGTAGCTCACTATAATTGCAGCACGAGTGAGCTAGATCGCGTTATTAAAAGATGCCAATAAATAGAGATGCTTGTTTGAGTGGCACGGACATGAGGACTTGACAAGTGAAGAGACATCTCTTGAAATGTGGAGCACCAAACTGAACATCATATGCTGAGCATGTTTAGCGGTATGGTCAGCTGATCCTAGAGAATACCTTATAAACTGGATATCGTTCACAGGAAGTGCCTAGCGTATCGGCACTATTTAGATTGATCCGCGAAGGTACCTGTCTAAACTAAGCATTTTTCTCAGAAAGTGCCTAGTAGCTCTATGTGTGTTAGACTGCTGTATAACTGGATTGATTAACTGAGTTATATAGTGCTTAGACGCTACGTTGGATATTGTACGCATGAAGTACGTGGCTACACCATGCTAGCCCAAGCACTTTGTAATAATCAATTATATTAACAAGATACCTGTAGAAGAGCCAATTCGTCACTGCCATTACAAGTAAAATCCCTGAAACGTCACTTAAACCTTTCTTAAAGGCCATCATAGGCCAAGCTACGCTCTTAACTTTGCCAGCTCTATACGTAAAGCATGTATGCAAAATGTACATGTACGTATTTAACCACGGCGGAAGCAACACAGTAATATAAATTAGTTTTTATACTACACACAAATGCTGCCCTGAGGCGTTGTTATTGACATTTACTAAGTAGAACCAAAAATGTCCTTTGTGAGACAACAGTACGTGTGAACTCTTCAAAGCGTCGCGTATAAAAGTATTAAGTGTGTATATTAAAAGATAAGATAATACATAAAATGTATCAATATGTACCTGTACGTAGCTGCAATTATACGGCGTTATTTAATTAGCTGTTTGCATCACGCCTAGACCTGCGCTTGTTAATAAGGATATAGCAATGTGAGAGGATGATATTTTGTAAGAATGTAACAAGCTATCCAATACGGTGAGGACGTCAAATGGATAACAATGAAAGGTTAGAAACTTGTTGTCGACGACAGAAATAGCAACATTTGGAAGAACAAGGATAGAGTGTACTTCCCATGGAATATGAAATTAATCCAGCCTGCCTTTAGGTATACAACTTCCAAACTAACTTGGATAGATTTTGCCAGGGATCTCTCCCTGTCTAAAACGTGCTTTTAGGCTAAAACGAAAGAAGTAACAGAGGAGTCCACGGGATTTGGCGCCTATCAAGGAGAGATAAGTCATTTTGTGGCACGTACACACAATGTCCAAACGATTAACTACTGTTTCCAACCATGTTGTCCCATCATTTGATCCCATATAATATATATTAATACTATCAAATACCAATGTATCTTGGCAAAGTGTGAAAGACTGTCGTGTTGTTTATAGCAACATATGATGTTCATTCCCCATAAAGCGTTTTTTTTACCACCTTCTTATGCGTCACAAGGCGTTTAGTTTAACGCCAGTTATAGGTTCTAAAACAGGCATATTTTCCGCATAGTATGAAGTATTAGAGGTTAACAATAATACAGATCATCTTGCATATGACATTCAAACATATTTAATATATGCTATACCTTTATCTCTTACGGTACGTTTTAAAAAATCAATTTATTTCCATGTAGAGAAGGGAACATCGCAAGTCATATTTCTACAGGATAACACGCTTATGTAATACTTCCATCAACAAGAGGAACCGATTGCTTTTATTTATTTTAAAGTTTTCATCCTACAAATTATAGTCACAAGCAAATGTATATCATGAAATAAATGGCATATACGTATCCAGGAATTACTGTATGCTCCCTACAAAATGTATATAAGTGTATTACAAAGGGAATAGCCATGAAGGTGTATGCGCATGATTTCTAGCTAAATGTAGGTTACACTCATCTTAAGTTTAATACCGCCTTAAATACACTTTAATATTTCAACTGTGTCCTATACAAATCGATGACGTGGTTTGACACACGAATTTATTTCAAGCAAACACTAGTTAGTCAGTGATAAGGGATGCCTCTCATCTAACAATATTTGTTAGATTGTTATGTGCGATAGATAATCGATGCTAATATGAACAGAGAAGAAAATGTCGTATTTTGTGCATTTTAGCAGTCAAGACGCTATCATCTGCAGTCACGAATAAGATGGATGCAACATCTTAATAGAATATGGTTACCTATAATCGAAATCCTTCCATTATAATGTAAAGGTATATTATAAAGGAAGAGTTAGTACAATTTTCATATATTTTTACTTTAGATTATGGACTAGACGGAAATTTAAACTTTTTTGTTTGTTTACCGCTTTTATACTGACGTATTATCAATACGTCTTAGTAAACACCTTTAACAAAGATAATATAAGGCTGGTACTTACCAATAATCACACAATTTTAGTTCACACCACTATTGTTCAAGCAGATATTTCGATCACTCTAATTTTGCAGTATTGTTGATTCCATCAGAGATAGAATCAAAATGACTGGAATTTAAATCCCTTCTTTTTCTGTTGATGAAGTTGAGATTCTCACTTTCGACTGTGATTCGTTATGTAGTGTATCGTAACCATCACTTCATTACTTTAGGTCTATATAAAGCAGGGGTCTCAAACTCGCGGCCCGCGGGCCATTTGAGGCCCGCGAGATGATATTTTGCGGCCCGCTACCTGACAGCAAAGTTTAGTGTTAATGCGGCCCGCGCGTTTTCCTCATTCTCATATCTATAATGTGACCCTCCGTGACGGCTTCAGTCGAATCTTACCGACTAGTCTAATTCTGATTTTTATTATGTTTGTATAGGTTTGGACGTTGATTATAATGGTAAAATCCGTTTTAAAATCGGACTAAAAGTTTTTTTTATAGCATTTTATGAGACAAACATGGCCAAAGTGCGGTTTTGAGAAAACACGCTTCAAATGTTGTATATACATATATCAAAAGTTAAAAAAGTAAGTTAGTGGGTAATGCACAACCATAATTGTGTAAATCGTAGCAATCCGACACATTATCAAAGAATCCCTATTAAAATTGCCGCTAGTGTGTACGAGTGACGAGTGAGGGAAATTCCGAGCCTGTCAGCTTGGTCACTTTCAAAATAGGGTTGGTCAAAAAGGCCTTTTCTACGATTAAAAAAATAAAATCAAAATTCATTCTCCCTACAATAGCATCTTCCTTCGCATCAAAATTCATAGATATTGCCTGCTCCTGCCTTCTGTTTTAACACGTTTTAGTTTTAAAATCGCTAGTGGGAATCGCCATATTTTTATTTTTATTTTATGCTTTTTCGTCTTTGTTTACCAGAAGCTCATTATTTTCATAGCATTTATTAGCTGAATATTTTTACTTTAGATCACCGGGAATTTTATT
Organism: Unio delphinus; assembly: GCA_029339505.1. Taxonomy (NCBI): domain Eukaryota; kingdom Metazoa; phylum Mollusca; class Bivalvia; order Unionida; family Unionidae; genus Unio; species Unio delphinus. Next base: position 4,550,339 of record JAQISU010000152.1, read on the forward strand.
TTCTTACTAAGGATATAATGCCGTTAACAATGATACACAATGTGACGGCCGGGTCTACTTGTGGAGTTTAGGGGTGACGCGATGCTCAATATTCGAGTTTTAATGTCTTGTTGGCGTAATTTTTGGAACTTACTAGCATAAGTATGAGCAGTGATTTGTTATTGTTTTAGCCAAAATTAATGTAGATTTATTTCCTGTAACTTAAACTGTGGAAAAATGTTTGTTGATTCAATATCAGCCAAAAGGTCATTGTTACCAACCGTCTTTTTTCAACGCTAGCGCAAAACTAGCTTTGGTGACATACGACTGAAACCATCGTGGAGGGTCACATATTACAAATAATGACATTATTATTTCAAATTATCGAGCAATATATATTTCATACGTCAGAAATTACGTCATAATTCGGGAATTCACTCTCTGACTACTTCAGCCTCATTTATTATGTTGGTTTCTAAATTTTCCTAAGAGCAAAGTCTCGTGATACGTGATTCGGGAGTATTACCGAGTGGCGGGAAATTATATTTTATCACACAGTGCAAATACGTTTTTTGTCACCCGACCCCAATCATGTCTTTCTCAAAACCTGCTGTGAAGAGAAAGGTTGGCGATGAGCACAGACATTTTCAGGAGAAGTGGGAGACGGACTACTGTTTTGTTGAGCACAGGGGCATTCCGACGTGCCTTATATGCACCGAGAAAGTTGCGGTGCACAAGGAGTACAACATCAGACGTTATTATTTAACCAGACATGCTGAGGAGTATGCAAAATACCAGGGAGATGAGAGAGAGGCCCGGGTCGCTAAACTTAAAACATGTCTACTGAGGCAGCAAGATTTTTTCAAGAAAGCAAACAAAGAAAGTGATTCAGCAGTTGAAGCTAGTTACGTTGTGAGTGAGATGATTGCTAAGGCAGGAAAGTCATTCAAAGAAGGCGAGTTCGTCAAAAATTGCATTTTACAAGCTGCAAGTATAGTCTGTCCGGAAAAGACGGGTCTGTTTAGTAACATCAGCCTTTCAGCCAACACAGTGGCAGAGCGCATTTCTGAGCTGTCAGGTAACATTTATGATCAACTGTGTGAGAAAGGTAAACATTTCCATGCATACTCAGTCGCTCTTGATGAGAGCACAGACGTTACTGACACTGCACAGCTCGCAATATATGTCCGTGGTGTTGATGATAATTTTGAAGTGATGGAGGAGTTGCTCAAAGTGATTCCAATGCATGGCCAGACCACTGCTCAGGAGATATTCCGCCGGCTGTGTGATGCCATTGAGGATGCCGGTTTACCGTGGAAAAATTTTGCAGGAATAACAACTGACGGAGCGCCATCAATGACAGGGAAAATAAATGGACTCGTGGCACATGTTCAAAGAAAACTGGAAGAGGAGGGTGTGGAAGAGGCCGTTGCTCTACATTGCATTATCCATCAGCAGGCCCTCTGCAGCAAATGCCTGAAGTTTGACAATGTGATGTCTAACGTTGTGAAATGCATCAACCATATCAGATCCAGGGGCTTGAAGCACCGGCAGTTCCGCGCCTTTTTAGAGGAAATAGAGTCAGCATATGAGGATGTTATCTACTTCACCGAGGTACGTTGGCTTAGTAGGGGAAACGTCTTGAAAAGGTTTTTTGAGTTGAGAGCAGAAATCAAAACCTTCATGGAGAAGGATGGGGTGGTTGTTCCTGTACTAAGTGATCCCAAATGGCTCATGGACTTGGCTTTCCTTGTTGACATTACACAGGAGCTGAATGTACTCAACAAGAAGTTACAAGGCCATGGGCAGCTTGTTAGTGTTGCCTATGACAATGTCAGGGCATTCTGCACAAAACTTGTGTTATGGAAAGCCCAGCTTTCTCAGAGAAACCTCTGCCATTTCCCAACATGCAAAGTACTTATGGACTCGGGCACACCATTCAATAGTAAGTATACTGATGCCATTGCAAAGCTACAGGAAGAATTTGATCACAGGTTTGCCGACTTCAAAACACACAGAGCCACTTTTCAAATTTTTGCTGACCCTTTCTCCTTCAATGTGGAAGATGCCCCCCATGCGCTTCAAATGGAGCTGATTGATCTTCAGTGCAATTCCGAACTCAAGGCTAAGTTCGGGGAGGTGAATGGGAAAACAGACAAGCTTGGACAATTTATGAGAGAATTGCCCTCGACCTTCCCTGAGATTTCCAGGTTGTTCAAGCGGATCATGTGCCTTTTTGGGAGTACCTATCTGTGTGAAAAGCTCTTTTCTACTATGAACTTTAACAAGTCAAAGTTCAGGGCCAAACTTACTGATGAGCATCTTCAAACTATACTGAGGGTCCCGGCTGCTTCCTCACTCAAGCCAAATGTGGCTCAGCTGTGTAAGAAGAAGCGCTGCCAGGTCTCTGGCAACAAGGAGTAGGAGGAAGTAAGTGAAGCCTATGTTCTTGAGAACCCTTAATGCTTTTATTTGTTTTTAATAAAGGTTGAGCAGATTTTAACAGTTGTACTTTATTGAATTTGTAATCGCTTTTTTGTGGAATACTTGATGCGGCCCAGTCTCACCCAGACTTTATCTCCTGCGGCCCCCGGATAATTTGAGTTTGAGACCCCTGTTGTAGAGTATCAAGACCTTAATTATGTGTACTTAATAGATTAGATAACCCTTATAGTTATATCAGCAGACGAAAATTTGACATCATGTTATGCCCAGTACATTGTGTGTTTAAAATCTCGATGCAGCAGTTACGTGCGAAACGTCGCATATTGCAAATTGTATAAATAATACTGAATCTTAATATATATTGGACTAAACGTTTTCGTTGGGTGCCATTAAAAATAGATAATATCGTCATTTCCTCATATTATCAGAGATGTATATTTTCCCTTGAACTGAGATATCCATGTCATTTTTTAAATGCATACGAATAAATCCGATGCTAACCAGGACGTCCGTGGATCAAACGATTTCAGTCGATAGCTTGAACACTAGACATAATGACGTTACGCTTGTAGACAAAAGGAACCAGCACCAATCCATGTCGGATAAGTTATTTTATTTGCATTGAATCGCAATTCTCATTTTGCGTTTGAAACTATGCAGTACTCGATCAAGAATGTCAGATTTTGTAAAATCTTTAAATGCTAAACTAATGTACATTATATGTACAAGTCCTGTTCGTATTAATTAATAAGGAAGTCTTTAACAGTTGGATTTGTCGTCATCCTAAGCTGGCTCTTCAAAGTATTCCCAAACTCCAACTGATCATTAATCTTCTCCATAGTCTTATTGTATCTACTGCACGCTTTGTCTTCTCTGATCCTCTCTTTGTTGATGGTATCTCTTAAGTATATCAAGATTATTTGAGCGTTAGTTAAACATGACAGCTTAGTCATTCCAAAGAAGGGTTCATGTCAGGCAGTTAATGTGAAATAATTTATTTTCTTACGGACTTTTGTTCGATCCGAAAAATTTAATTTACGAAAAGAGATCGGGATGAGGGCTTTGACGTACAATTCTCATGTTTAGTAAGAGTGGCCCGACTATGTTTAGTAATGCAGAATGTAAATACATTTTTACTATCTTGTGAAATTAAATGGAATTCTCAATATTTGGTTACCAGTTTTTGGTTTGACGTATTTCACAGCCAGGTACTTTGCAAGGAAATTAATAAATACTCTCGATCGATCGATCTATCGATCGATATCTAAACACTGTATATGGTAATCACGAACATACATTCAAGATCATCAATAAAGAATCTTTAAAACCTTTCGGTGACGTGGCTAAACGTTTCGAAAAATAACAAAATGACGTCAGTTATTTGGATAATGTTGCTATCAAGCATATTGTGTATTACAGTTAGATATATTACGGTTCCAGATAGCTTTGCTGTTCGTGTCATCATTAAAGATATGTACACATACACATACACATACACACACAGACGGACGGACGGACGGACAGATAGATAGATAGGTAGGTAGATCGTTACCTCTCGTCCTTTTCTTAAATCGTTACAAGTGATAAATCTCTTTACAATAAACTTCACGACTTAAGTGATATTTGGTGCCTAAGCATATTCGTGTCAGAGAGAAATAATTTAGAAGACTCACTGATAGTCATGTGAATGGTATTTAATAGTCTAAAGTTCTTCAATTTACTTTTTTATGCGTGACCCATATAAGAGAGCTCTTTTCGAACATTGGCCCCTATAAATATACGTCTGAATTAAAACTTTATGTGTCTAAGTTAGTTCGCAAATCATCAATCCATTTCATGGAGAACTTAGTAAATTTAGATATGTTCTAAACGAAATGTACGTATCCGAAACTGAATATGTTAGTCAAAGATAGAGCCAGGGTTGTAGCGTATTAACACGGTGATAGTGCATTAAGTTAATTTATTTATAGGAATTTAAATGACAATCCCAATACTGACTGGAAATAGTTTAGCGACGCGCTTAACTGTACGTTTCCTAAGTTAGGCTCACCCACATAAGCGTTTAATTTTATTCATAGTACCTAAACTTGAATAACACTAAAACTTCCAAGTATGTACAGATGGAGTTTTACGATTAGCTATGAAATGTTCGAAGATCAGATATCAGGAAAAGAAAAAATGAAATGTTGGTACAGTTGGACATTCGCAGACGACCATTCTCACGTTGTTCTAAAAATGAAAGAAACAGATGAGCACCTAACTCAATCCAATGCCACAATAAACACAGTTACTTTTTCACAAATATTTAAGCGTAAACTAGTGACTGTTCATAAAACATGATACACTAATGAAAAAAAGGTCACTGTGGCACTGTATATAGACCAGAGTGAGTAAGATTTTGCGAATATAGCCGGAAGGTGGACGTCATCTATTAATGCCAAACAAACTGGACCCCAAAGTAAACGGGCTAAACAAAATTATAGGCCATTTTGCGTGGTCAATCCAATTTCGATAGTAATAAACAAAGTAAATCAGGGACATACATGGTATACGAGCAATTCAACTTATGATAGGAGGAAGTAAAACAAAGCCATATGTGGTCACTATTATGAAGCACCAGTTTTTCTAGTTTGTGACTCTGGTGCTAAATGTTCACTTCTACAATTGGTGCCTCCTTAACTCAGCTGCCAAGTAGTCTTAAACAAACATGTCCATGCCCATCCCCGACACAAAATAACAGTTGCAAGACACTAACTTTAAGAGCGGTAAATTTGACCATCATTTATATATTCTGCAACTATTATTTATTTTATTTATAATGTATAAGGACAGAAAGATAAACATTCCATTTATCGTGACTAAATAAGCTTATCCTTTCAATAATTGTGGGTACAGCGGGGATATTTCCGATTTCGCCTTGAATCAATATGTACGAAGGCAAGGTTAGTTTCTGTCATATTGTGGCATACGCCACGGCTTTATGGTATATTAAGAAATAATAAGATAATTGTGTTTAAGTCAACACTGATCCATATTAACAACGAGAAGAAAAATGACTATTGTTTCTCAGTAATACCAACAAGACTTTCTGACTCAATAACTGTCTGATGATAAGAAATAAACCAAACTTAAAATATTTTTAAATATCCGAAAATCTCTACGTTAAAAGAAAATGGAAAAATCAACACGACAGGTTTGGTTGAATTTACTTTTTTAAATTGTTACAAATGTCTTTACCCTTTGAATAGAATGGAACGATCCCCCGTCTTACTTTTATTATTCTGACGTAAATCCGAAGCTGAAAATAATATTGTAATAAATCGCCATGAGTGTGTTGCTCTCATTGGTAAACACAGCATTATAATGGAATTAGAGACAGGACAAACCATTAAGAATAACACAGAGATATCGGTGACTTCAGTGTCAGTATATATCGACACATACGCATGAAAACAGACTTTCTTTATGACTATTAAACAATAAAACAATAAAAGAAAGTAAAACCTATAGGCAAATATACAAGCTGGAAGGACGAGCTAGCAAAATAAGGTTTAAATATTTTACAATATGAATGGAGAAGACCACTCGTAGAAAATACGTTAATTTGATTTTCTGAATGAGAAGCTTATCTCAACATTGAATTAACAACAAAACGGTTAATGTATCCATTTAATTACCAAAAGTAGTATTTTTCTAGTTGTTGGCAACATTTTGTATAAAATCAAAATCATTACAGTGTTTTGCATGGGCTAGAGCAAAAATGTATAATGTGCTTGTCAAGTACTGCAATATTTCATAATATGTTTATACGTGACTTGAAACTCTTTATGTCATGTTTCAAACTTGACCAGTTCTCTAATATAGTCAATTAAGGGACACTTGCCAAAAATGTCAACAAAGGAAAGTACCAATGTCGAAAATTTAAAACCATGTTGAAAAATTGAAATTAATTTATGTTGTGCATAACTACGTTTAGATGATTCAGTAACTACAAATGACAGCAGCTTTAGTTAGTTTTAGATTAAACCGAAACAGTATATATTTTGCAGCACAAAATTATTCAAATATGCAAAGTATCATTATTTTACATTTTAAAAGAATATTTTAGAAAGTTAAACGACGACAACAAATATGCCGTGTATTCAATAACGAAATTATTTGTACTTGCTGTGACAATGTTTTTATGGTGTCAATGTTGTTGTCGTTTCTATGGCTTAACGGTGTAGTAATGATATTTTCAGAAATTACTAATTATATTTCACAAAAATATATACCTGTTACATAGTTTCACGGCAGCCAGTTGTTGAGTTAGAACTATTATGGGGCATATCTCATCTAACAAACACTAAATAACCGCCCTGGTGGCCTAGTGGTTAAAGCGTCCTCCGCGGAAGCGTGAGTTCGTAGTTTCGATCCCCGGCCGAGTCATACCAAAGACTTAGAAAAAAATGGTACTGACATCTTCCTCGCTTGGCGCTCAGCATTAAGAGCTTAGTGCTAGAATTGGTCGGTCTGGTGTCAGGATAATGTGACTGGGTGAGATATCATGCTACATTTCTGCAGCATAATGCCCCAGTGCTTGACATCACTAGAAACTGCCTCACTACAGACATCGTAACGATATGACTGAAGAATTGTTAAAGTTACGTTAAATATCCTAATCAAACAAACAAACTAAATCGGCCATGATGATACTGCCATATCATATTTTCTCTAGGACAAATAGTCAATTCATCAAGCACATAAATGGTCTAAAATTCACACTGGACAATAACTTAAATATATCATACAAGCTTAAAAATGCCTGTTTTCTGGATAGTTCTGTACAAATTATGATTTTTCTCTACACTTCCGTTTCTGCTTCTGATTGCTAAATATTATTCATGCAATTTTAGGTGAAGCAATTATCAATACGTCTCGATTATTGATGGGCAACTACTGACTAACATCTGGCCTGTTACCAACACACTTGTGGGCCAAAGTCATAAAATAGGTACATGATATATCTAGATTTATCAAATTATTTGTAAGGAAAAAGTACACGCTTTGTATTGTTTTAATACGGAAACGAATGTAATTAATATTTCTGAGTAAGATAAATAATGAATGTTGGTGACTATTATAACTCATCAGCATATATTATTTTCTGCATTATACAAATTATGCATTTGAATCAACTGCATTCTCATTATATTCCCAGTGTGTAATTTTGAAATGCAAAATCGAAATTATTTCATTCTGAAGAAAAACGGAACATCTAAAAATATGTTCATATGTTCCTATTCGTTGTGGACAGGCAGGAAGTTTATATTTTAAATTCATGTTTATCTTTTATTAGGTAATGCTATGGAAAGTGTTTATTTAATCATAAATAAATAGTAACCGTCTTAAATAAAGTAATTACCGTTATTTGAAACATCTTTGATTCACACCATCAAATTATCATGCATTTCATTCGATGCAATCTCCTCGTGCCGCACATTTCATCCCATGTGGTGGCAATATGGTGGCAACTGTCTATTTATACGGTTGTGTTTGTTAAGGTTTACTGCATTATATTATGTATTTCAGCTTAATACATTATCATTTCAAATATAGTTACGACATACTTACTTAAAACCATGGTTCCATCACTTCAGTACTCTAGTTCCCTGTGACATCTTACAACATTATCGCCCAGTATGATCGGATAAAAACCACAGTCCCTCAAAAAGGAAGCCTTCAGTAGTCAGCATGTACGTGCCGTCTCTTATTATGAACTTACAATGTCATTAAGTAACCCGTGTTTAATCTATAGAATTAACAATGGGCTATCCATTGCAGATTGTCAAGAGTCTACATACTTAGACACAAGCTTACCGTTATAGTTAAGGAAATTGGACATGGATTTATGTTGAAATACATTGTATGTTTTAACGTCTGATTCAAGAATACCATTTGATCGGACAGGTTTGTTGGAGTAAGGAAATTGGACATGGATTTATGTTGAAATACATTGTATGTTTTAACGTCTGATTCAAGAATACCATTTGATCGGACAGGTTTGTTGGAGTATTGCAACTTGTATTGCAAATTGCTGCACGTTCTTGTGAAATTAGGTATTACTTTGGTTGCGTATTTTATATATGTCATATGCTGCGGTGATGTAATTTGTAGTACGATGAATAGATACTGGTTATAAAAGTCCACATAAATAAACAGAGCAGGAAAAAGCGTCCAAGATAAATCATAAATATGATGTAGCACGGTAATCACAAACATTCACCAAAATAATCAATGTAATTTCATCAATACAAACGCTGATAACATTGTATCAAATGTTTTATCGACTTCTTGGTAACGTGACACTAGTTTTCGAAAGAGGCCATCTTTGATTTCGACCTTAGTAGTCCAATAAATTACCGTTCCGTGTCGCATTTATATTGCCGTCACAATGAATGATGTTAGATATTGCCTTTAAAAACTTTTTAACTTGTAATCTCTCTTAATCGTTACCGAAGATGTTAGCAACTAATCTCTAATCGATAATAGTTGGTACTTACCGGATTTATTCTAAGAAAAGCCCCTTATAATTAACACCACCCACCCACCTCCTGTTTTACTACCTTATCGAGGCATATATATCAGAACATATCCGTTATTGTAGAGCCAAATATTTAAAACAGCGCATAAGTAATCCAACGAATGTTAGATTTAATGAAACGAATTTAATTTACGCACGTTTTCAGCTGACAATTGGGTACTGTTTTCAATGCCCATCCCCTGTGGAAATTATACCACACCACCCTTGGGGTGTTTGTTATAATAACTACTGTAAATGACAGTTTTGTGCCTGTGAATACTTGTGTTAAAGAGGAAAAAAATCTTAAATTCGCATTGATACTTAAGTGAGTGTCATTTGGTACACTACAGTTTTTCACTTTCCTCATAAACAACGGCTCGCCGTAGAAAGAAAGCTCTTTTCAAACGTTTGGAATCATAGATATCTATCTGAAATGCAACTTACGGGTCTACGTTGGCTCCCCGGTCATTAATCCGCTGCAAGGGGAACCTATGAAAGTCGAATACGTACTAAACTAATCGTAAAGCGTATAATTGACTGAGTAATTTAAGCGGAGACTGACACAGGGTAGCAACGTATTAAGGAGGTAATGTAATTCATAGGTATTTAATTCACAATCCCAATAATAATTGGACGCAGCTAAAGAAAGATTTAAATGTTCATTTCGCAGATGAGGCACACCCACACTATGATTTAGTGTGTGATTTGGATTTTTAACCATGGTTTAAAAGATTTTCAATCATATCGCTACGAAGTCTGCAGTGTGGCAGTTTATTGTGATGTCCAGCATAGGAGCATCATACAGCAGCCATGTAGCTTGATGTTCCGCACAGTCACATTACCCTAACAACAGGCCGACTAGTCCTAAGACTAACCTGTCAATGATGCGCGCCAAGCGGGGCAGCTGTTAGTGACATTAATTTTATGTCTTTGGTATGACTCTTCCGGGTACGAACTCAAGACCTCCCGCACCACTAGGCCACAGGAGCGGTCGTACGATTTAGTTTTCTTGATAATGTTTCAAAGGGAATATAAGTAAAAATATAAGCAAAATGTACGTAGGGAATTTTGCATATATCTGCAGGAAGCTCTCGTAGGTCCAAAAGGAGGGAAAAAATATATAGAATGTCGATACATTTGGTATTTCACAAACAATCATGTTCAAAATTACAAAAAAAACTGAACGAAACGCGTGAACACTCAAATACGTTTGTTGAGGCATTCAGTTCGATCCCCTTCGTGGTTTGTCTTTCACAATATACTTCGGAAATAGGTCATGGAGTTATACAGCGTTAATTTGGGCAAACGCTTGAAAACGGCTTGGGACTCGTTTTACTCTAAAATACAATAGGCAAACTATTGCCCTATTGAAGGTATTATGATTCATGGAACAATTACAAGTTCAGTAAAACGAATAGTCTTCAGTACGTACGTGCTTGCAAATCGAAGCTTCAAAATCATTCGGTTAATAGATATTTAAATTCAGTTGAGTATGGTCGTAATCGTCGCATGTTGATATGCAACATAACCTTGACGTCAACAGGGACATAATTCGTCGGCCTTTGTTATATCTCTGATGTGCAATTCCTACAGTGCCTGACTGGACAGAGGATGTTCCAATCGTATGATAAATGCGAATAGTTGGAAATATTTTTTAAAGACGGCATGCCCATAGGCAATGCTATTGGGAAAATGATCCAAACGAAAGCAAGCCTTAGCAATAGGCCGCTTTAGATTATAGGAAACAACGCGTGTCAGGAACACACATCGAATAGCAGTTTTAACTTTGAGAAGTTCAACATAAAATGCGTGGACTATATTACGAAAAAGAAATTCATATAGCCTGTGATTATGGTGCGAATATTGTCTTATTTACACTATGGTATGGTCCAAGGAACAGCTCATTTTTATGAAAACGTTTATCTTCAATCTCTTTAAAAGAAAATCAATTTAAAATTCTAAATGTATGATCGTCAAATTTGATCATGGATTTTGTGTTCCACAAGAAATAAATAAAGTGACTAATAGTTTATTTTATTGATACTGTCTAAAGATTATGAAAATTAACAAAAACGTTATCGAATACTAGGTAATAAGTTTCCTTACTTTGATATCGATCCAGGTTAACAACTAGAATAAACTTCGCTGTCGTGATTGTCAATAATACAAATAAGATTTGTATACTCCATACATAGTGTATGGCAAATTACGCAGATATGGTATAAATCGTACCTTCTGTCATTACTTTTTTTTAATTTACTAGAACTGACAATACATATTATTGTCAAGAATATCGGAAGATCTTTGAATCTTGTCTTGCTGTATAAGATCCCGTATAAGACAAATGACAATCAAACAAAACGAACATGCTTTTAGAATACTACGGAAAATTCAAACAAAATGAACACACTTCTAGAATACTCAGGAAAATTCAAACAAAAACATAAAATATTTCTTAAAAAGTAAATGACGACACAAAGCCAAACTGAGTTGAATTAGAAGTTTTCGGATATATTAATACTTAATGATTGTAACATGAAAACAAAAATGTCGTTTTCTATACAAAAACTGCAGGTTGGAACTGGATGAAACTGTAATATTCAAAAATAGCACTGAATTAAAATCAAGAACAACAGGTACCCGCAAGGCTTTTTAATATATAAATTTATATTTAGGAACTTTACCTTGGTATAACTAGCTCCAAGCATGATCGCAAGATGGGCACAAGTAACGTATAATGATTTACCCATATTGGAAATACAAATTGTGATTAAAATCAGTTTCCTTCTAAACTGTCTATGATAACACCAGAGAAACTCTTTGTTATAATCGGAATAATTAGATACCGTTCACGGCACCAAAGGCCCAACAATCATCTATATATGAATGACTAGACAATTGAAATATAATAAATATATAACTAATGAATTGTCATACATTTGGAGGGTTGCGAGTTCTGAGAAATATAGAATCTATGTTGGGGTTTGGACCGAGACAATGAAATCCCAGCATAGGGGTATTATTATTTGTCTCCCCACGAGGCTTGTTCGAGTGGGGAGACATATAATGTAACCCCGCGGCTGGGATTTCAATGTATCGGTCCAAACCCCAACATAGATTATTTTTCTCACCCAATATTATCCTTTAAAGTAAAAAGTATTCTTTAAAAGTGTGCACGTCGCAATGTTTACATGTGGCGCATGAATAAAAATAAGCTAATGAGGGCTGTGGTGTGACCGTTGCGTCCGAAGTACACCGTTCATACGCCTTAGCAAAGAAAAATAACAACATAAAACGTAGCATAGTAATGAGGTATTGTCACATTTAATATATGGGTCTTATATGAAATTAACAATAAATAGTTATACTTTATTAGAAAGAAACTGTTTCCTTTCGTCATTTCCAATTTTGAGTACCCTACTCTCCCGTATAAAAGACCCTCTTCACCCTCCAAATATGCGGACCCCAGAGGATAACAATGTGCTAAACTTTCAAGTTTAAGGATTCTTTGAAAATTTATATTTCTGTCTTGGAAATTATCAAGTGATGCAGTGAAATTGTTATGGATTTGTGTGTTGAAGGATAAATGATTCCTTCAGGCTGGTAAGTGTATTATTTGTCAATAAATATTTGAGGTATATTCAGCTGGAGCACAACGGAGATTCTTAACATAATTATAATAGAGCACATTTGACATTACACATTTCTGGCTGTTGCTAAGTTTCCGTTGATGTTTAGAGAGCTGGGATGCTATGAAGTGTATAGGTATATTGTCTTGTGTGCATATATTAGTGTTTTCTGACATAGTTCATTTCAAATACCATTGATAATTGTATCCTATCTGTCGCACAGTAAATTTTCAGGTCAGCTTCATTAAATGTAGCTAACAGTATATACAATGTTTCACACGAAGTGTCTACAACTAGTTCAGTTTCTTTAGATACATTTAATGATCTGAAAATGTACTGAGCTAGTCCTGCATATTAGGATAAACTTGACCATGCTAGTTTTAACGAACTAACATAATATCAAAACCTCGAAATAGTACGCGTGTGTGTATTTGTCTCTATGAAAATGTTTTTGTTTTGGTGTGTTTTTAAGACAGAATGACCTTAAGTAATTATGTTTTGGTTATATATTATTTGTTGTTGTTGTTGTTGTTGTTTTACTTGAAAAAAACTATGGCACAGCAGAAGACAAGAAGGGTTTCTTTTGTTAAAAGTAGTTCTCAGCGCGTGGTCATCAGGACTGAGACGATTGGTCTGAGATGACTAGACTGAGATAAGAAAAGTAAGGTTAGCAAAACAGCTAGATTTCTCTGTCGCTTGGGTGAGAAAAAAATAATCTACGTTGGGGTTTGGACCGAGACAATGAAATCCCAGCCGCGGGGTTACATTATGTGTCTCCCCACTCGGACAAGCCTCGTGGGGAGACAAATAATATAACCCCAAGGCTGGGATTTCATTGTCACGGTCCAAACCTTAACATAGATTCTATATATCCTATTATCCTTACATCTAACAATATGACGAAAGCTATTCACAAAAACTGTACATCTGTCATTATCAGCTTTACATTTATATAAAGTTTACATCAGCCAATATGTGATTTACTATTCATATTAAATTTGCATCAGTCAGTGTGAGATTTACTAATAATATAAACATTCCACTGATGAATATCGACTTTAGTATTGCGTTACCCTTATATAAATGAATTTGATCTTTATTAGTCAAATTAAATTTAAATTAGTTAGTAGCTCTATTATCTGTATTAATTTTACTTCTGTCTGTATGACTTGGATTAGTTATATCAGTTTTACATCAGCCAATGTGTGCTTTAATATTCATATTAACAGTACATCATTCAGTTGAAACTTACTCTTCATAAACTGTCACTTAAATAGCAATAAAGATTTATTATCCAATACACAAACACCCACAACTGTATGCGTGTCTTTGCACACAATGAATAGGTCCCAAATTTGAAACACGATGCAACATAATATTTTTGGGTAAACATTTTGTTCGTAGTTTTATGTTCAAACTTTCTTTTAAACTCGCTTACCTCGTTTTCTTTTTCTTTGGTTTTTACTTTTTTTAATTCCTGACCAAGAACGAGGAATTAATCAGTTATGTAATATTTGTGAGATGGTTTGATTTTACTTATCGCATTGTTGACTATCTCCTGTTAACAAACAGTGTGATATTACTACATTTCGCATTCATGGAACGATCAAGATAACAATATATTATTTAAATGGACATGATGTCTCACAATCACACACACACACACACACACACACACACACACACACACACACACCATCGTATGCTAGTCATAACTGGTGCAACATATCTGAAAATAATTATTAACGATAGCATAGAGTATTATAAGTGTAAACTTCTGTTCAATTTAAGTAATGAAATAAACATCTTACCTATGTTCAGCAGGTGCAGCATCTACAGATGCGAAATGGATGATAATTGCGATAAATGTTGTTTTAAATGAATTTCGTTTTCATCCACTCGAGAATAAAGTTGCAGTGCAGTAGCGTGCAGTTTGGTTGCATGTGAGTAATGGTGGGTGTTGTAAACGGATATAATCTACATTTATTTAATGACATTGAGTTCTACTTTCTCAAAGAGGAAGGTACAGTGGTGGCCTCTAATTAAATCCTGGATTAATAAATGCAAAGGCAGATTGATTTACGGTGAACAAACCAGTGTGTGTAAAGTACATTATTGTAACCACGAATGTTTGATGTATATAATTAATTTGTGGAACGTTAAGTTATGCAATGTCAACCGTATCAGCACATAACGATACAAAACGATATCGTATCAGTGAATAACGATATCATATGAGTGAATAGCGATATCGTATCAGTGAATAGCGATATCGTATCAGTGAATAGCGAGATCGTATCAGTGAATGGCATATAATATTATTCTTTGAAATATAGTAGCATGGTGTTTAATGGCTCTCTGCATGTTTAACACCATCGTAGATCTAATAGGTTCAAATTTAACCTACTGTTTCAAAACCGAACATTTGTGCAAAATGCTTCATCTATACGGAATTGATTCAGTGGCCTAAATGGTTATAACGTCCGAATCGGATATGGGAGGTCGCAGGCTCAAACCCCGGTCGGATCATACCAAAGTTTTACTAACAAAAATAGTATTAACAGCTGACTTGCATGCCACTCAGCATTAAGAGGTTAGTGTTTGTACTGGTTGGCCTAGTATCAAGCTAGTGTGCCTGGGTGAGACACGATGATACATGTCTGCGGCATGATGGCAACACTCGCGCGCGCATATATCTGGAATACTTTTTTCTTTCATGTAACCTGTGTTTTAGAATGATATATGTTTCATCTGGAAAGAATATTGTATTATATGTTACATATTCTGGATAATGGCATAATTTTCAACTTCAGTTTTCTTGTATCAACAGCTGATACAGAGCACATTATTACCAGCTATCGTTTTTGCATTCTTTAGTGTGTGGGTGGGGAAAGTCTTGAAGAATAGTTACTAAATAAACCGACCATCTTTAACTCTATGAGTCAGGTATTCCAACAAAGGTCAATACCATCAATGGCTGAGTGTATCATAATTTATCTGCATGAAGGTAAGAACATTCTTTAAAGCTCAATTTGCACCAACCCCAACAAGAAAATAACAAGGTTTTCTGCCATTAGTACGCGCACTGTCTACTTTTGAACAAAATGTTATACCTAAAAACATGAATTTCAAACTGTTTGATACCTTTTAAAATATGTACATCGTACTTTTCCAGGAAAACTTATCTCATTGTATTTTTTGAGAGAGAGAGAGAGAGAGAGAGAGAGAGAGAGAGAGAGAGAGAGAGAGAGAGAGACAACCAGACAGATTGTGTTGTGTTTCGAGTGTCATGAAAGAACGAGTTTGATGCGGAGTAACAGTAATACAGTTGGACCCAGACTATAATTTTACGAATAAAACAATAATGAACATTTTGCTTATTACGATATCCCTTTTTATTCAAAAATTCTTTAAAAGTAGTTTTAATGTATACCTTTAATAAATGATGTTGTACTCCCTCAAAAATGTAAATGTACGTAACTGGGGCTAATCATTAACGGACACTGTGCAGCTGCGTCGTCAGTATGCCTGCACTGCATACACGAATTTAGTCTTTAGCTTTTAATTTTGAACAATGTTTTTTGGGATATATGAATGGATTTAATCTGTAGTCAGAGGCAATGATTATTTTGTCCGCAGAACACAAATGGAAAACATCGTTTCTGGACGTGTAAGTGGCCCCTGTTCTTACAGTACTTATTGAATATACTCTAACAGAATTTACTTAATTCACTTTTACACAGAAAGCTCTTTAATTTAAATATATTATATTATATTATATATATATGGATTTACGGACGGACAGACAGATAGATAGATAGATAGATAGATAGATAGATAGATAGATAGATAGATAGATAGACAGACAGACAGACAGACATACAGACAGACAGACAGATAGATAGATAGATAGATAGATAGATAGATAGATAGATAGATAGATAGATAGATAGATTTGAAGATAGAATCTATATGTGACACTTTGCGATAGTTAATGAAGTTAGCAGCAGAGAGGGTGAACAGACCACGTTTTCAAGCAAAAATAAGGCTTCCAGATCACGTTTTCGAACAAAATATGGCCTATAGATAACGTTTTCGAACAAAATATCAGATTTCCAACAAATCTCATTTAACCAAAAAAAAAGTCTCCATTTTTGCAAAAACGGAGATTTTACGATTTTTTAATCAATTTTGCTCGCAACGATGTGGTCATCCACCCTCTCTGCTGCTAAAGTTTTCAGTTCTGGGTTAATAATTCTTTTACGATTTCAACCGAATATTTGATCCAGTCCGATACGATATCGTGTCCGAGGATCACGTAGATTTATTGTTGCGAATCCGTGCGGAGTCGACTGAGCATGACTAAAGAAATCTCGAAATTGATTGAAGTCCATATCAGAGCACCATGTCTGCCAAATATTTCTAAGAGTATGAGTATCAACTCCGTTGAATACAGAAAGAATATTGCAGTTATCTCTGATGACTTTTGGAACCTGAGTGTAGCGTTGAGTGGCATATATCACGTCAGTGTTTTTGTGACGCCCACGGGAAAATATTCTAGCAGGATTCTTTTGTTTATCCAACATTATATCGTCGTATACGACTAAATTGTTAATATCTCCATCAATATCATCAATACTCGGTGCTTCATCGATATCGGTTATAAAATCAATGGCGTTCTCACCCTTTATTTCTGATGCATTCTCGTTAAAATCCTTTAACACTTCATAACATCGTTGATCATCTACGCTAGGGGCAATTAAATACAACTTATCCCACTTCATCCATCTCATTATTAAATTGAGCAACAATTGCGTTTTACCGGATCCAGATGGCCCGATTATAATCATCCGGATAGAGTTTGGTAGCGCTGCATGATGCTTAATTGGTTCTCTTGTTTTAGTCGCTGAAAAATCAATTATATCCATATTTCTATACATAAATTATAGATCTATATTGTGTGAAGTGTAAAGCGCGTACTGGCACAGATGATGTGACGACGGTTACAACTAAAAATAACCGATCAGCGCTTTCTGGTAAATGCGTGCAATGTGGTACAAAGAAATTTAGATTTGTGTCTATGAGATCTGAATTAAAAAAAAGCGAGGAGGTGATATCGCAGCCAAATTGGCAAAGCTCCCTGGAACCCCATGGGCAAAGTACCCCGGAGAAAAGCACCTCCCAGGATATAGCTACTGTGGACCAGGAACCAGACTTGATATCAGACTCAATGATCAAAATCAACCCAACCCCGGTGAAGAACCAATAAACGCCATTGATAAGGCCTGTCACCTTCATGATGCTGCTTATAAAAGCAGCAATCTGCAAAACAGGCATCTCGCGGATGTGAAATTAATTCATGCGTTAAATGCTATTCCTGATAAATCCTTCAAAGAAAAATTGTCTTCATTTTTGATAAAATCGGCTATGAAAAGTAAATTGATGTTAGGTGCTGGTAATTAATAATATGGAATCAATTTATTATTCCCCAAGAGGATACTGGAGGGGTAAATCAGCAGTCCATAAACTCGCTAGCGCTGCAAAAGTGAAAAAAACCACTGCGGCTAATTGGTTATCCAAACAGGCACTATGGCAAATTTATCTACCACCGCCTAAACAAATTCAATTCTCGCATTTTGATGTGACCGCTCCTAATGAAGTTCATCAGGCTGATATATTATTTCTGCCACATGATCGTGGTTACAAATATGCTTTAACCGTAGTTGATATTGCAAGTCGATACAAAGAAGCAGAACCGTTAAAAACAAAATCAGCCACTGAAGTCGCTTCTGCATTTGAAAGGATTTATCGACGAGGTCCTCTGCGTTGGCCAAATCTGTTACAAGTTGATCCTGGCAAGGAATTTCAGGGTGTAGTGTTATCAACAATGAAACATCACAATGTCACCATACGACGAGGGCATACTGCGCTACATCGCGATCAGGCCATTGTAGAACGATTTAATCGGACGATTGCTGAGCGGTTATTTGGATATCAATACGCAAAAGAATTCATTCAAGAAAAGCGATCCCGTGAATGGGTTAAAAGATTACCATCTGTGATTACTGCACTGAATAACGAGATTACTAGAACAATCAACATGAAACCTATCAACGCGATTAAAAAGAAGTCAATACCCGTACAACCACAAAAAGATTTCAAAGAACCAATTCTTGGTAGTAATGTCATTGTGAGGTACTTATACGAACCAGGAGAGCTTGAAGGGGGTAGAAAAAGGGCTACTGATCCTATTTGGAGCGTCACTACGCATAAGATATCTAGTATAACACGATCAACTGGTAGACCTCCAGTCTATAAACTGGATTCAACTGCCCCTCAGCGGGGTTTTACTCGACAACAACTACAAGTGATTCCCGAGGATACTCAATTGTCACCGCATGGTCTTAACTAGCACCGTGCGTCTATTGCACTCAAGACAAGTCAACATCACATTATTTCTGACATGACCGAGATTGTTATTTTTTCTGTCTACGGTGAATTGGCGAGGATCCTTATCCGAATACTGCCAACGCATTATACAATTGCAACTCGCGCAGTGATTATTCTGTTGTTTCTTCAAAGTGATTATTAGTTCAGCATCAATATCAAATTCTCGTTGTTTTTTTTTTTGTCCTGTTGTTTGTAACCGGAGAGTTTTTTATTAATGATGCTAACATCAATATCACTTATTGTTGTGTCATTATCATCGAAAACAACTCTTCGAAGTTGATTTATGTTTCGTACTCTGGATACTGCGAGATAGACTAAATTTGACCATTCGATGTGATTATCCACCATCCAAACAATTGTATTCGATATAGTCAATCCCTGTGAAGAGTGTATTGTTGCTGCGTATCCTAGCGTCCACGGGGATTTATTAGCACGCAATGCATCTTCAACGACATTGATATCAACCAGCACAATATCATTTAATACGAGAATTTTTTTTTCACTCTGTCCTGGAATATCAACTTCAATATTCTGTTTTCGTGTATCCGATGGCCTATAACAAAGGGGTACTGGAAGCGTTGCAAATTTTTCTTTATGCAATTCAAATAACTTCATCTGAAGTGTATCCCTGACTATTTTTCTACTTGCAATGATCAAATCGTTTGGTCTCCATGTTTCCCAGAAATCATTCATTGGAGTTTCTGAAATCACTTCACGCGCTATTTCGCATTGGATTCTATCCGGTTGTAATCTAATTAGCGCTTTGAACTCGCGTAATCGTTCATCAAGTGATCTATAATCAGTGGTGATTTCTTCATAGTAGTCTACAAAACCCTTTAGCTATTCATGTGGAGATGCACCGACAAATGGTGGTGGTTGGCCGTGATCCCCGCACATGACGACTTTTGTGTTTTTGTTTAACAACCACTCAAGAAATGTTTTTAATACATCTAATGACACTGTGCATATTTCATCCCAGATTATGATTTCAGGAATGAATTTATCACCCATTCGATCAGGAGTCCATTTGTCACCTTTCCATTGAAAAAAACTGTGATAAGTGCAAGCATTTACCCCTCGTTGTATCATCTCTCTGGCGAGTCTGTGAGTCGGTGTTAGCACAATCATGTTAGAAACGCTAGCGTTTCCACGACGAAATAATTCAATTGCACGAGTTGTCTTTCCTGACCCACCACAACCGTTTAAATAAACTGTCTTATATCTATATACTGGATCAGATACCGGTGGTGCATTAGAAAATTCTGATTGAATTTCAATACGGTTACAACAAAGATATTTATCATCCATGGCAACGTCTGCGGATTCACAATACTCATGTAGCATCTCCTTTTTAAATCGCCAACTCCCCCAATTTTCTTCGGGATCTGTGAATGCCGCTACAGTTGATTTGTACTTATTATGTATATACATCGAATCAGTGGCTACTCTAACCGCGGTATTAGGAAATCTATTTATCATCGAAAATAGATTAATAGAAGCATAGGCTAACATTGAACTTCTCAAATGTGTGTACTGGGAATTATATCCATCACAGTAGGTAACAACCGTACCTAATTTCTCACCATTGGATAGAAAAGCATCCTTACGGGATACAAGTTTTCCCTGTTTCATTAAATCCGCTACAATAAAATCGTATTCAGCGACATCTATGATCAGCCGCGAAGAGTATTTTGCGTTATCGTATCGTCCACCCTGAGTAAATTTACCGATTATTCTTCTTCCGAGATCTTTTGCTTTTTCTTTTTTAATTTCAAATAACTTCTTAGACCAATTTATGATTTCTTCTTCACTGAAATCTGGAAACTGTTTTCGTAGTTCGTTGATTATTCTATCTAGATCGGGTTGTGGTAGCCAAACTTCTTTCTGAGCTCGATAGCATATAATAGCCTCGGAAACAATCAACGATATTAGCATACCACAATCAATCATATATCTCAATAGCACTATTGGCATCCAGTGTTTTTCAGATAGGTGTCTACCGAGCCAAACATAACTACACGGATGTAATCCTGACGCTAATTCAAATGATATCACACGAGCGAATCCGGTTAAATCAAAATCAGGCAATGGTCCATTAATCGCAACACGAGTCATTTCATGCGTGGGGTGTCCAAATCGTTTGAAGTACTCAGCGCATTCCCCATATCCGAGAAAACTTCCGGGATAACACGCGGCTATATCAATTGAAATCATACCATCACGTGAGTATTTCGTATTCCACAGTCCTCCATGACCAAATTTGACGCAACTCAATTTAACATCTTCGAGAAAATCACTTCGTGTTGGACGCCATGAGTTTTTTTCTCTTGCGAATTGAGCTACCACTGATGGAATAGTAAAACTATCCGTGGGTAGTTTTTCATGGGAATTCTCCGGTGAAAAATCACTAGCGATTTTTCTCATTCTGTTATCTAATTCTTCAATGCGATATAATTCACCATTTGGTTTTACAAATTGATCGAATTCTTCATCACTTCTAAGTAACCACACTGACACAGGATCATCCTTACACAGCGCATGAATAGCATCGAATAATCTCTCTTCATAGAAAACATCCCCGACGAACTCCTTAGGGATATATTTCACGGTTCGTTCTCGTGGAAATATTGTTACCGCAGGTGTCCACGCGTGTTTGTTATGATCAATAATCTGTATTGGGGCTCCTCGCGATTGATATTTCGGTTCGTATAATACTTTTCCGGTTATTGTTGTTACTGATATTGGGAATTTTAATGATGCTTCTAATTTAGCTATATCAGAAATCTTTGCACCGTGCTGTTTTACCGTTAATTCCCACTCGGTTATTTTTTTTCGTCTTAGGTCAGTTAGTTTATTTCCTCGGGATGCATTTGTGAAGTGTTCTATTATTCGTTCTGCTACACAATTCAGTGAACTAGAATATTTCATAGGAGCTAGTTTTGCGATATCGGGTTTATCATTTAACGGATATATCCCATAAACCATTGCTGTTACGGGATAAGATCTTTCGTAGTATGGCTTATCGATTCCGGTTAGAATTCCTGGTTTGGAATCTCTACTCACAATGACAGCTTTTTTATTCTTGAGGATTGGTTCAAATTTATCCCTAATAATCCATTTACTATCGACTTCGATAATGAATTTGATTCGGAAAAAATGCCGTTTTTCCCCAACACGTGAAATTATCACTGCTGCTTTTTCATCATTCATGGTAGCGTCAACAACACCATCAATTCGAAATGTTGACCAACAATAAGATGCTCCATCACGCTTGAATTCATTAAAACAGTCTCTGATTTTACTAATCATGGCTTTATCAAGAATCGTATTCTTTGGTGTATTAGAAACTATATCGAGATTGAATTGAGCATCTTTCCAGGGGTAATCTCTCTTGGACGTTTTTTGGGTTTATCGAGATTAAATCTAGGATTGATTTTTAATAATCTCTTAAACTCTTTCATGTTTCCGTCTCTTGGACGTTTTTTGGGTTTATCGAGATTAAATCTAGGATTGATTTTGTTACGTTTTTTGGGTCTATCGATATTAAATCTAGGATTGATTTTTAATAATCTCTTAAACTCTTTCATGTTTCCGTCTATTGGACGTTTTTTGGGTTTATCGAGATTAAATCTAGGATTGATTTTCAATAATCTCTTAAACTCTTTCATGTTTCCGTCTCTTGGACGTTTGTTACGTTTTTTGGGTCTATCGAGATTAAATCTAGGATTGATTTTTAATAATCTCTTAAACTCTTTCATGTTTCCGTCTATTGGACGTTTTTTGGGTCTATCGAGATTAAATCTAGGATTGATTTTTAATAATCTCTTAAACTCTTTATCAGCATTTTTCGAAGGCGTTCTCCTTAATTCCCTCATGCTATAATTAAAACAAGCATTTAAATGAAAGATTTTTATATAATGAATCACTGCAAGTGGCTTATGATTGGATCAGTAACCCCGTGTAACAAATCATGCAGAAATGAGTTCTGTGGGTATCATATGCAAAGCTTTCGTCGTGGAAGCCTTGGTCCGTTACCTTGTATTCTATGTGGAGTTGGGGTCAGGGGAAAATCTCAGTTGTGTCTAAATTGCGGTGGTAAGCGATACAGGAAGTTGAAGCGATATTATGATAAAAGAATAAAAAATGGACAATCAATCAGAAATTTTGACCCTGAAATGTCCTTGACCCTGACAACATCAAGGATAAAATCATAAGAACCCCTCAAGACTACATTGAAAGATTCATTATTGAACCAAACGATGAATTAGACAAACAATAGTATAATATATAAATGAACCAAGAATTCAGACCACACCCTGTGATCACAAATTATGAAGCATCAAGTGATGGTGTTGTAAGAAACCGCAGACTGAAGAAACCAGCTGGTTCTGTGAATAATCAAGGGTATTTGATGTTTGGTGCTGGAAAGAAGACATTACTGCCATCGTTTCGTGTACGAGTGTTTCCATGGATTGATCGAGGATGATTCTGTCATTGATCACAAGGATTCTAATCCGAAAAACAATTCTTTATCAAATCTGCAAGCTATCACACAAAGTGAGAATTTGAAAAGAGGAGAGACTGGCACTTGTTCAAATAAAGCGAGACCCGTAAAATCTTTGAATACAATAACTAACGAAGAAAAAATATTTCAATCATTATATGAAGCCGGTAGGCACTTCGATATTTGTAGAGCCTCAGTACGATATGTTGCAGAGGGGGTTTATCGATCTGCGTTTTCAAAAAATCGCGGACAGAAAATTAAATTTAGTTATGTCTAATGCGTCATATTTTTCATTTAGAAATATATCATTATTATAGAATAATGAATTCTGAAAACATGAATAGCATCATATCCGAGATTTCAAAATTGAAAAGTTGGGATATTGAACTATCAGATGGGTTAAATCCTGATCAAATCATGTCTGATTTTCAGGATATAGAATACGGAGTTAACAACAATAAATATATGCTACCAAAGAAGTATGCGCTCATCAAAAGAATTCAGAATTCTATTCGGGACTCTCCCGCATTCTCCAGTGACGTAAGTGTGTTCGCTCCGTTGTATACCATCGTAGAACGAATACGAAAAGAATTGGGGTACGAATACGAATTGAAAAAGGAGGTTAATTCTAAAGTTAGAAACCTACGGGCGTTAATTCAAGAAAATGAACAATTTTGATTGACCAACCATTTATCATTATTTGATTGTGACCGTCCCTCATAGAGATTTTAATTTTTTTTTAGCATTTTTTGATTAAAACTGTTGAAATCAGTGAATAAAAAATTGATGGCTGGTTCGGATTGATCAAATGGAAAAGTGGGGAAAGTGTGATATTAATTATTTTTATATACAATTATGACACTTTCCCCATCATTGATAGAGATGTTAAAACACTTCCACGATGGTGTTAGGTCGGGATTGAAAAATTGTTTTGCAATTGAAAAATTGTTTCTGATTTTAAATAATGGTCAATGAAGCATTAACAACCCGATTGGCTCGTGAACGACTGGATGCAATCAGGAGATTTGTACCAATTCGTGACTCTGTACGGAATAAACTGCAACAACGACAACAAGCGCAGACTGACTTTTCTGTGTCAAGTGAACAACTGTTTACTCCGATAACAAGTGCGACCAAAGATGTGAAAAAGTTAACTGAAGCAGCGATATACGGAGATATTCCTGAGCGAGAACGAGTAAAGAAGGCGCCGCTGCTTGATACGCTTGAAAAGATAGCGGCAGAGACCGGACAAACACGCGCAGGGATACAACAGTTATCCAGTGATATAAAAACTCAGCGCGAGTATGAACAATTAGCTGATATTGATGATTCTGCGCCTGAACCACAACCTGTTGATGTCGTCACCCCAAAAGGTATCCCCTTTATAGACAAATTCACCGAAGGAGCTATAACAGAAATCAAAGAATATCAATGAATAAAACCCAACGATTATGCAGATTTTGGCATTTCCGCTGTCCAAAAATATTTTTCAAGGGAAGAGTTTTTAAAAGACGAGTATAAAAACAGTAGAATTAAACGAGACGACTGGGTAGATTGGTTGTATAAAATAAACAAGGATATTACTGGTAATTTGAAAAAGGATACAATTGAGTACAGAACTTTTAAAGCAGGAGTTGATAGCTATGGTATACAAAAACAACAAAGTCGAGGCCGACAAAGGAAATTACTTGATGATAGTGAGGGCGCAACTGGTACAACTGAGGAAACAAGCGGAAAAGGATATTCGATTGGAAATCCAAAGGATGTCTTTGACTCTACCACGACATGTCCTGGTAGTGTTATCAATGATATATCACGATTAGAAGTTCTTGTAGGAGGTTTCCGAGCTGGAAATAACTCACCGGAAATAATTAATGAAGCAGCTGATATCTGTAGACGATTATTTCAGGGTGGTATCATGGATATCAGCACATATCGAGATTTCATTGACGAGTTAGCAAATGGGTATCATAGTGACTGAATTGAAAAGTCAATTGAAAAATTGTTTCTGATTTCAAATAATGATCATACACTACAATCATGATAAACCAACCCCCGTCTACGTAGTTAATTCACGGTTTCCGGTTTATAGAGCATACTACGGAGATGGTTTAGGCAATACCATTGCAGGGTTATTTGCGAGAATGGCTCCAAAAGTGATGCCGTTGGCTAAACAATTAGGAATGAAAGCAATTGAAGTTATTCGTGATAAGGGTATTGGTGCTGTTGGAGATCTTGCTAGAAAAGCGTTTTCAACTGCGAAGAATAAAATAACATCATTAGTGAGACGAAAAAAGAAACCGGTACCATTGCCATGTACAGCGGAAATGCCTGCAAGTGTTAGTAGAATTATAAATAACGCAGTAGATGAAAAATTAGCGTCGATGGCTTTAACCCCCGACCAAAGCAATATTGCAAATATGATAGCGGGAAGTGGCTTTAAAAAACTACGACGATGAAAATGGAAAATCGCGATTTAGACTCTGATAAATAGAATAAAATGTTCAAACAGTCACGTGATCCAGCATTTGATATAGACGCCCCAGTTGACAAGGATGATTCTGTTCGCGATTATCAATATTACG
Source organism: Unio delphinus (assembly GCA_029339505.1). Taxonomy (NCBI): domain Eukaryota; kingdom Metazoa; phylum Mollusca; class Bivalvia; order Unionida; family Unionidae; genus Unio; species Unio delphinus. The sequence continues at coordinate 4,576,493 of JAQISU010000152.1, forward strand.
CCTATCATGCCATAGACTCAAATAGTCGAGCAAGAATTGATCTTCAAGTCCATGATACCAGTAAATACTTTTTACCCTGTGAAGCGTTTATCGAAATCGAAGGAGAACTTGTAACAGCTGATGATACTCCTGCTGTACCAGCACCGTATCCAGCTGGTACTCAAGTCGGGTTTGTCAATAATGGTATCATGGCGCTATTTGAGAGTGCTAGATATCTCATTGATGGAAAAGAAATCGAGTCGATAGATCGCGATGTTGATGTGGCTACAACAATAATCGGGTTAGCGAGATATTCCGATGATTATACAAGATCAGCAGGACCCTCTATGATGTTTGCAAAAGATGTTACAAATAACGCTGGAGGAAATCAATTTGTTGTAAGACGACCAAAAAAACGTGATAATAGTGATGCTGATGTCGAGAATATGATTATAAACAATGACGTTAATTTCAATCTAGGAGCTGCAACACGAAACTCAATGTTGCAAGGAGCGCGTAAATCATTTTCATGCGCGATTCCACTGCATCATATATTTGGATTCTGTAGAAACGTCCGAAAAGTTATTTATGGAGCGAAGCATACAGTATCGCTTGTACGAAAGAGTGATGATAACGACGCAATTTGGAGGATTCCAGCAGATGCTGCAAATCCCAATGCTGATGCCGGTAAAGTCAATTTAACAAAAATATCATTGTGGATGCCAGTGTTGACTCCAGCAATCACCGCAGAAGGACGATTACTATCATTTATGGACCAAGGAGAAAAATCATTACTAAGTTGGCTAACCGTGAGTACAGATGTTAAACAATCAAATATCAACGGGTTATTCACTTGGAACCTAGCATCAAAACAAGGCGTTTCTGCGCCACGTCATATATTTATTGCGTTACAAGATAACGCACGAGTTGGCAATCAACTCTCCAGTCATATGATATTTAATCAATTAGGTGTGAAAGACGTCTCACTGAGAATAAACGGCCAGCAGGAACCATCCGAGGATATACAACTTAATTACACCGAAAATCATATTGCACGAGTTTATCATCGTCTGTTGTCAATTATGGCACGCGACCAAAATGTCGATACTGGTTTGCAAATATCACAATATGATTTTAAAAATCTATATCCGATCTATTACTTCTCACTCGAACATCTCGATTTAACAAGACAATCCGTCGTTGATATACACTTTAGAGCTAATGTGACTCGTGGTGGTATTGCTGATTATAGAGCGGTTGCTGTCATTCTCAGTGATAAATCAATGCTACTTGAAGGTGTTGGTGGAAGAATGAGAGTGGTAGATGCACCTGTGGAAAATCTTTGATTGATTTTCTCGATTTTTCATTGAATTAGAATCAATCAATTATGTATAACATGTCATATAGTGCTATTAGTGTTGCGTTAACTCCCGGTCAATTAAAAAAAATTGCAATCGGAATCAGCTAAAAAATGTGGAACCACAATCACGTTGAAACCCAACCAAATGACTGGTGGTGCAAATAAATTATCACTGACAACTCGTCAAATAAAACATTTCAATGATGCACTTGCAGCCAAAAAAAGGTGTTCAGATTACTCTTTCTGCGGCTGCTATCAAAAATATGATTAAAACAGGCGGTATATTTCCGTTGTTAGCTGCGATTTCAGCATTGATTGCAGCAGCAGCCCCAGCGGTGGCTAAAGCGGAAGCGTTAGGAGCCGTTGGTACTGCAGCAGGAATGGCACTAAAGAAAGCAACTGGGAAAGGATATAAAAAAAAGGGAAAGGGTCTAAGACTACCAGGAACCCCGTATTCGTGGTACAGCGGAAAGGGTCTAAGACTACCAGGAACCCCGTATTCATGGTACAGCGGAAAGGGTCTAAGACTACCAGGAACGATTTATTAATTAAGGAATCGAAGATTCCTATGTCCGATTTTGATTTAATGGATGCTGCTAAAAAACTAGCGATTAAAAACTTCAGAGGTGTCTTTATGAAAGATCAATTACCACATCAACCAAACAGCGTTGAAACCGGAATCATTAATTTAGATAACAGCACCGGACCTGGAACTCATTGGGTTGCATACGCTATTGATCCACGTGGGATTGTCTATTTCGATTCATATGGATTAGCCCCACCAAAAGAGTTTATGCGGTATATAAATACCCTTCCAATGAAGACTTGGTATTCTACGCTACCAACACAAACGATGATTGACCCATCAATATGCGGCAGCGAAGTATTAAATGTCCTTAACGCTATTTCTAACTCCTTGAGTAACCCAAGCGGAAAACCACCACATGTTGTCGTTAATGAATACACTAGTAATCGCTGGAAATCGAAACGATTTTAGAGAGAGAAAGAGTTTTACAATAACATGATTGATATTTGGGGGAGATCTTTGAAACCCAAACCCGATGGCACTGCACCACCTGATTCTGTCAAGGATATAAAAAAAATAATTGAAGATGAAATCGCTGAGACGTTGAACTTAACAAATGTTGATCCTAATGAAATAGTTGTATTTCAAGACAAACAGGGTAAATTGAAATCCAGTGATGTGTCATTGAATGACATTTTGATACGGCAGCGCGACGCCGCTGAAAACTCTATTGCGCTGTATTCCAACGACGGACGACTTAAACAAGGCGCACTTGTGTCTACGATCACCGACGCGATTGCTACCAACGAACGTGAGCTGAATGATCTTATACGAGGTTATAATAATTTTCGCAAAAATGTCATACATAAATTCTTTGGAACACCGCTTGTGGTTGGCATGACTCTCGCTGAAATTAAAAACTATCTATCGCTATTCTTTTTTAACAAGGACGCGGGAAGGATGATGAATGAAAATGAAATCAAGGCAAATTATCTCGAGATTTCTAAACTAATAGAAGATCAAAAACCCACTAACGACGTCATTTTTAAGTTTTTTGGAACCCCGCTTGTGGCAGGAATGACTCTCGCTGAAATCAGTGAGTTTATCGGCAAGCACACTCACAATGCCTACATCGCTAATAATTTCTTTGGTATCCCGGCTACATCTACAATAACTCTCAAAGATATTAATATGTTTATGGTGAGACAAACAACACTTAATACCATCGTGGATAGATTTTTGGGGAGAACACCTGTGTCTGAAACCACAACGTTGACAGGCCCGACCCTCGCGGAAATTAAAAGCGCTATTGACGAACAAAAGCTCACAAATGAAATGGTTAATAAGTTCTTTGAGGGTTCTAAAAGTTACAATATCACTACGACATATTCTGAACTCGACAGGAATTATAGTACCGAAAAACGTTTTGGATTCGGCCTCCTTTTGGTTTCATTTTTTAAACGCCGGAATGGAACGATAATGAAAGATACCGAAATCAAAAAAACCTATCTCGACGTTTACGACGATATTCTTAAACTAAAAGAAAAATCTGAAAGGGTAAAGCATGGGACCTTTGATTGGATAAAAGACTCTAATGCTAAATTGAAAGTCAATATCGGGGAGTGGCCCCATGGTATCTACAGGATGACGTTAATCTCTAACAAGCAATTTGATATCATCGTGAAAGGTAAAACCTACTTTGGTGGCACCGCGACAGTAATTATCGCGGGGGGAGAAGAAGAATTTGAGATTGTCGCGGTTGATAACACCGTTAGAAAACATATAGCCTGGTGTTTAGAATTCGTAGGTGAAGTAAACTACCCCCTGATCTACTCCCCGGAAGATGGTAATTAATTGAAAACACTAGTGTTTTTAAAATAACAATGATTTCATCAACGCAATGTCGCTATGATCAGGTCAGAGAATTTCAAAATAGACTCAAAACCCTCACTGAGGAGTATCAAATAAAAATGAAAAATACCGACGAAGAATCACCGCAATTGATGTTACTATGTACTCGGTGTCAAGCGTTCTCGCTGGCGCCGGAATAATACTTGCATCGGTTACAATGATTGCCCCGGTCGTAGTTCCAATTTGCATTTCTGCGGTGGCTACAATCGGGGGTATATCAACCGGGATAGCAAAAAAGATATCATCATGCAGCCAGAGTAAACTGCAGAATTACTTAATTCAATTTCATATTGCATCAACCGCATATTCGCAGTTATCCCTGATGATATCGTCGTCACTCGATAATACAATTATATCAGATAGTGAATTCTCAGCGATGGTCAGTATTTTTGATTCAGCGATATCAAAATTAGAGCAACAACATGAATATAATAACAATGACAACACCGATGGAATCAGAAAACACGAACCCAAAAACCAAAATGATCTCAATAATATCAACATTACCAGATTGTGAGTTCTCAGTGATGGTCAGTATTTATGATTCCGCGGTGTCAAAATTAGAAATAAATCATGAGTATAATAACAATGACAACACCGCAGGAATTACTTCAACGAATAGTGGAGAACACGAACCCAGTACAAACAAGCATGATATCAATAACATCAACGAATCCAGAATTCAGTGTGAATTTCCCCTCTCCGGTCCCAGTGAAGGAGATAGCGCTAGCAAAACTACGAGTGTATCACAGTTGGCCTAATATCAGATCAAAATCATTTGGTGGTCAACAACCGAATAATTCACTGGTGTTTGCGAATAAAAATAAAGACGACGGTACCCCAGACTGGAACGTCGTTTCGATACCAACAGGGTCATACCAAATAGAACAAATCAATAATGAATTCGCGCGTAGAATAAAATCGATTACTGGAAAAGAATCAAAAATCGCTATAACAGTTCATGAGCCGACACTATCATCCGCAATTGAGATAAGCACAGAAGGATACGTCGTAGATATCTATCAAAGTTCTATTAGAACCGTACTAGGATGGCCTGAATTACCACCGGAAAAATCCACCACCGACTTAACAACGGATGTACAATCATATCATGAAATCAATCCCAGTTATCGAGATGATTTATCTGATATAAGAAAAGGAAAAATCGCCGATAGATTTATATTCACCAACAAAGACACATTGCAATTGGATTTTATCATTAAAAGAACAACCGACTCATCTGTTACTATTTCATTTACGCTAACTGACGTCCGTGGTTATTTTAATGAGATTAAACAATTATATGACACACAACTAGAACAACTACGGAAAACAAGATCGCAAAAACACGTTGAAATAAAAAATCAACTTATATCGGACATGGAATATATCTATGAACTAATTATTCAAACAATAATTAATGACAACAGCGACAATAAACAACGATTCCTAACCGATTACAATATCACAGAAGACAATCTGCGTAATTTCAAGTTTCCGAAATACAACGCTGATGAATTAGCAAGAATTGTTAAAACCGATATCAAAGCGCTACAAAAATCAGATTCAACTGTCCTCCTCAAACATAATAATGATCCAGATGGTGGCGGTAGGCATATCGCTCCGTTCAACGTGAATATATCCTCAGTGATTGCGCTCAATTTAGTATGCGATGTTATCGAAGGAAGCTATCAAATTAATATCGAACGATCAAATCAAGCTCAGCAGGGATATATTCTTTATTCGTTTGCACCAACAGCTCCTCCAGGATTCCTAATTATTGAAAACCCAATTAATCCTGTCTACATGCGATGCCATAATAATTCATTAACCAGAATTAATTTCAAACTCACCGACCAGTCAAATAATCTGATTGATTTACAAGAAGAGGTGTTAGCGATTAGTCTGTTTGTGAGATCCTAAAGACTTGATCAAATCATTTATTATTTTTTGTTAACCCAGAACTGAAAACTTTAGCAGCAGAGAGGGTGGATGACCACATCGTTGCGAGCAAAATTGATTAAAAAATCGTAAAATCTCCGTTTTTGCAAAAATGGAGACTTTTTTTTTGGTTAAATGAGATTTGTTGGAAACCTGATATTTTGTTCGAAAACGTTATCTATAGGCCATATTTTGTTCGAAAACGTGATCTGGAAGCCTTATTTTTGCTTGAAAACGTGGTCTGTTCACCCTCTCTGCTAAGTTTTAGAAGCAACAAAAACGTATTTAAAACATGTATCATTTCACACAGGTATTATATAGCATGTAGAACTCCTATATGACAGACGGAATACAATATACACAAATTTTTTTTTAATAGCCATAAAACCAGAGTTAAAATTTAATGGTCTCTCAGTCTGATATATATATATATATATATATATATATATATATATATATATATATATATATATATATATATATATATATATATATATATATATATATATATATTTTTGATAACTTCATTTAATCGGTTTTCATCCCAGTAACTCTTAACACCATAAGCATTAAACTCTGGAAACAACTATGATGTATGTTGTCTTATAAATGTTTCCAGGTGAGTCGTTTTCCGCTCGTTAAAGTTTAAATAGTCCATTAACATTCACGTCACGCGCATACGCTAATAATTGCTTAATAAATGCCTAATAAATTAAACATTCAAAAAGGCAATTATTTATACCTTGCACAAGTCAACATGAACTGTTATCTACAACATGTTTCAATGTGATTATAAATAAAAATAAAACTGTACTACTCCTATTTATATCTAAATTAATAAAGGAATCCTAAATGGTTTGCAAATTAGTTTGAAGTATTTTCATAATTTCGATAGGGAAAGAAAATAATCAAATTTTAAAAAATCCGCAAGTTTTTTGTTTATGTTTTAAATGTTGTAAAAACACGCAAGTCAAAGAAATATTGCTCAATGATACACTGGTAAGAACATAACATATGTAAAGATATCAGAACGTACATCATTCCCAATATTGTGGCTCTAACATTAAACGTTCTCCATGATAATGTGTTCAAGAAACTATCAGGCAGAACTTGCATTATGCATAGTAGCATAGTAGCTTCCCTTGAACCACTGTGTGCACAGAAGCTATTATATTTGCTTCAACTGAAACACTGTGTGAGCATATTAGCTATTCTGACTGCTTCCATTGAAACACTGTGTATAGTAGCTATTCTACTTGGTTCCTTTCAAACACTATGTGTGCATAGGAGTTATTATGATTGCTTCCTTTGGAACAGTATTTGAGTATAGTAGCTATTCCAATTGCTTCCTTTGAAACAAGATGTATGTTTTGAAGCTATCCTAATTGTTTCCCCTGAATATAAATCAATATACTGGTTATTCTAATTGCTTTCTTTGAAACAATATGTTTGCGTAGAAGCAATTCTAATTGGTTCATGTGAATCACTATGTACGCATCAATTAGACTGGTGTCAGGATACTGTGTCTGGTTTGGACATCATTCTACTTGTCTGCGGCATGATGCCCCAGTGTTAGACATCAATATAAACTGTCACACTTCAGATATCGTAGCGATATGACTGTACAAATCTTTAAGTACGTTCACAAAACCCAAATCACACACAGAGAGACACATACAAACACTGTATACCGACGATAGCCAGAACATATTTCGGAGACTCATTCTCAACTTAAACATATGTAGCGACCGATCCGGTAATCTAGTGGTTAGAGCGTCCGCCTCGGAAGCGGGAGGTCGTGGGTTCGATCCCCGTCCGAGGCATACCAACGACTTACAAAAATGGTACAAACAGCTGCCTCGCTTGGCAATCAGCATTAAAAGATTCGTGTCAGGACTGGTCGCCTGGTGTCAGGATAATGTGACTGGGTGAGACATCATGCTACATGTCTGCGGCATGATGCCCCAGTGCTAGACATCGCTATAAACTGCCTCACTGCAGACATCGTTGCGATATGACCGAATTTTTTAAAGATACGTTTAAAAATCCTAATCACACACACAAACATATGTAGCATTTATCATTATGGGCCCAATACAGATGTTATTCTGCATATGGTCTTTAACATAAATGAACACCAAAAGGACGATGTACAGCCCTGTCCACACATTCCAGATAAAACATTGTATAAACATATTTTGTTTAAAAGCATACATTTGATATAACATTATATTTAAGTTATCCAGTGCACTTCGAAAGAATTCCAGAAGTCAAACGTCAGTTCTAATTAATTGATGGATTGTCAAAAACTACCAAACGCATATTTAGATTCGGTGTGTGTTATTCCTGACATCTTGCTAAAATTTACCGACCAGTCACTAAAGAAAATTTATATTGATTGCAATAGTCGTTGAAAGTAATGGAATTTGTTCCAGTATATGATCACAATTGCGACCAATCAGAGAAAAATTGATTATGGCTTCCACTGTTTTTCTAATTTTTTTAATAAATGATGACAACGAAAATGTGGATCTATGGATTATACTGAGTCGAACTCGAAAGTATAACTGCGGATTTTAATTTTTTTGATAAAAGAAACGTGCCACCTATGTGCAATATTTACTTATCCCTAGACAGTCACAATCTATTGTCCCTATAAATTCCCCATGTTAAATTCCCCTTGTTTGTAGGGTACAAACACAGAGATTTAATATTAAAAAGTCCCACTGTCGGCAGGGTATTTCCATTCAGTACTAATAGGCTTGTGCTATGGATGTAAAGTTCTGCATAAGAAAAATAGAACGAAAAGCGTACCCTAGTATCACACTCAAATAGTGAATAAACTTTGAATGCAGATATTTCCGAACAACTATAGTTACCGAAAGAATGAATAAAAACTATGTCGTCTTCTTGCAAGCTACTAAATGTTATTTGTTGCGCATGTTTAGAACAGTTTTCCTGTTCCTGTTACGGTTCTTAACATATCGATTATTACAACATGTTGTACAAGTCATTACGGTATCTATATATCTACTGTAAAAGAAATTACGTTATATATATGTCTACTGTACAAGGAAGCACGTTATCTACATGTGTACTGTACAAGAAATTACGTTATCTATATGTCTACTGTACAAGTAATTACGTTATCTATATGTCTACTGTACAAGGAATTACGCTCTTCGTTATTAATAGCCAAGCCAACAGTAATGCGACAAAGGGTTATTCCCCTAAACTCATTGCTAAAGTAAGAAATGAAGTCATTACTGCGCAGTGAAATTGTACATATTTTTAGCTGCATTATCTAATATACTTTACTTGATACCACCATGTTTGGAACGACGCACTTTACCGTCTTGTTAAAACAACCGTCAAATCGAAACATATATTGACAATAACAAAAATTAATACAAATTAGAGATAATAATAATAATAATAAAAACCGCAATAATCAAAACTGACGTAAAATCTAAAGTTTCTCTATACAAAGTTATTTTAGCAACGACAGTAACAAGAACAGCAACAGTAATAATACAATTAACGATCACAAGAGTTGGTTTTATTGGTGGGTATAATCTTTCTACTATCATTATTCTGACATTAAACATTGCATAAAAAGAAACTTGATTTTGTTCGCGCACGCTGACTATTAAATTCACGTCAAAACAAAAATTTCAAGAATTTCAAAGGGAACGTTACTTACTTGTTAAAATATTGATTTCAATTGATGATTTTATACATTTGTGATATACATTAATGAACAGGCTCATTTAGAAAACTTATAGCAATCACGTGTACAAGCAAAATTAAATCATGATTGCAAATATATTTGCTAAAGTTCAGTTGTTAAATAAATTAGTGTATTGTAAGTTGGAGGAGATTTATATTTAGAATTCACTGCCATTCAGAACTAACCTCCAACTGTAATCAGCTAATGCTGTTCCGAATTTGGTGACCTACACCAATGTCTGTAAAATATGTGACGTAATGATATGTACGACTGCATAGTTCATAACACACTTTCTTAATGGCATCGTATGTACTTTTGTGTGAACCATGCGGTTCAAGGAATGGCAGCTGCTTCATCACACAGTGTCGTGTACGTTCAGAACTAGCCAATCGAGCCTCCATATTTCATATAATTGTGTGTTGTTGAGGTTTTCGTGCGCTTTATATTTTAAATTTATTTTTAATTCAATTAAAGTATGAATAAAATTAATACTAAGGTCGATAACGCTGGATTAAACGTTGTTACTCATCCGTGACAATCTTTACGATTAGCTTTCTTCATCCTTTTATCTCATCAAACTTATTTAATAGCCTTTCAAAACCAAATGGTTCACAGCTTTGTACCTGGACAGTGCGAAGAAACTAATTAAGGTGTATAATACTCTATCTTATTTGACATTTGTCTAAAGAATTGCTTTCAAAAATATTGCAAAACCATAACCTGTCTGAAAGACTATCTTTGCGTCCAAATAGTGTGTGTCCATTAATTGTTTTTTTTAACGCAAACATCGATAAAAACAATAGCGAATACATAGATGATACTTACTTTTGTCAACTTATTAGTTTAGTTGTGCGGAAGGGGGTGGGGGTGGGTCTTGGGCTTATTATTTCATTTTATCATTGTTTCCGTTTTAAATATGTACTAACTACGCTAATATGTGTCTATTTTTTAAATTCAGACGTAACGACTACACTTAAATAGTTCATTTTTTGGAAATCTTATTATACAGTCCATTCACCTGTAAATATGTTACCATTTTCAAAAGTATAAAGTAAAACGAATATTAAATATAATTATAATAATGCATGTTGGTTAACGTCTGAAACAAGAGACTGGTATGCAAGCGTAACCCTCGACAACAGTGTTGCAAATATGTCCGAAACCTTATGGACCCATTCAAAATCTAAAACCACATTTTAAAAAAGATGCCTGACCGTCTGATTGTAGAAAGTGAGACAATTGTCAAACAAACGAGCACAATAATATATTAGGATTGAAAATGCAGTATATTTTATTTATGTCAAAACGTATTCTCAAAGACCATAAGTTATTTATGTTCAAAGGCAAGGAGAGAGATGGAGTTTTTGTATATTACTATCATCTAACATACAAACGGGTGACATGCAACAAGTATACATGCTAACTGACAAACATCAGCGTAACTCTGTAAAGTCTAATCTCAGATGTGACCATTTTTTCCAGATTCTGTGACTTTAAATACATACATGCAGCATTTTATTTTGTTTTACACTGTTGCAAAACGGTCGCATGTTCCCAGTAATTCATCTAATGCACCGTCATGAGCTATATCATCACTGAAACTGACATTATTCATTAAAAAGCCGCTGACGCTGCATTTAATATACAAGCCTTTAATATCACGATTAAGTTCCCCATAAATATATCCAATAAACAAAAATATGGATAGAGTACCTCATTAATAGACATCATTATTCACATAGAAAGACGCAGATATTATTGGAGCCCACTCGTCGCACTATTATTGCTTCGCAAACAAATTAAAAGTTATACTAACAACATGTCGCTGAATGTTCATATCGAATAGGGTTCTGAATGTGGTTCAGTGATTTGACAGGCAAAGTCTTCTTAGCATCTAGGAAAAGAAAGAATCATACACTGGACTACCGCTATTTAAATGCACCAGATTTCGTATATATAAAGTATGCTCTTGTATTCATTTACAGACCAAAGGCATACAATGCTTACGTGGTTGCAGACTTCAAGGAATAAAATGTGATAACGTGTTTGACGATTATCTGTGTTATGTATACATGATTTTTAACATCGACAAAGACGGTTGAGACGAATGACCAGCGGTATTTTATGAGCTCGGGACATAAAACGACATTCCAGTGGAACTTCATAATTTCGTTTGGTAGATAGAAAATTACGTTACTCATTCAAAGCAACCTGTTAAGAGTTTATGCTCTTAAATTAAGAAACAGAAAAGAGTGAAAATCAGAGTGTGTGTGTGTGTGTGTGTGAGAGAGAGAGAGAGAGAGAGAGAGAGAGAGAGAGAGAGAGAAAGAGAAAGAAAGAGAGAGAGAATGAGAGTAAGAGAGCCATTTCTCTAATACTAACGTTATTGTCTATAATGTACATCATCATGTCAGAAGACTGAGATTTTATATCAAACATAGGAAGTTTGCTTCTGTAATAGCTCATGGACAACTGTAATGACCTAGATAATCATTCAACATGGTGATTATCATTCGTCTCAACCGTCTATGTCGATGAGCAGCAGAGGAGGTGAACAGACCAACTTTTACAGGCGTCGATTTAGCAAACTGAGGCTTTCTCGAAAATGCTTAATATAAGCCTCCATTCATCAAAATAAAATTAAAAAAAAAAAACGACGCCATTTTTGTTGTCACCATCCCCTTTGCTGCTACGATGCTTGGAAAATTCGTGGAGTTTTCGGGTAAAAAAAAAGACGCCATTTAGTTGACGTTCACCTCCTCGGCTGCTAATGCGCTAACTAAATATTTGATCAAGTCCGATACGATATCTTGTCCGAGGGTCTGATAAATTTATCGTCACAAATCCGTGTGGGATTGTCTGAGCGTGGCTAAAGAAATCTCTAAATCGATTATGATCCATATCACCACCGCACCAAGTTTGCCAAATATTTCTAAGAGTATGAGTATCAACTCCGTTAAATACACACAGCATATTGCAGTTATCTCTGATCACTTTTGGTATTTGAGTGTAACGTTGAGTGATATATATCACATCGGTGTTTTTGTGACGCCCCCGGGAAAATATTCTAGCAGGATTCTTTTGATTATCTAACATGATATCATCATATACGACTAAATTGTTAATACTTCCATCAATATCATCAATATTCGGTGCCTCTTCGATATCGGTTATAAACTCAATAACACCATCACCGTTAATTTCTTGCGCGGCATCATTAAAATCCTTTAATACTTCATAACATCGTTGATCGTCTACACTCGGAGCAATCATGTACAATTTATCCCACTTCATCCATCTCGTTATTAAATTAAGTAGCAATTGTGTTTTACCACTTCCAGATGGTCCGATGATAATCGCGCGAATAGAATTTGGTAACATTGCATGGTGTCTAATAGGTTCCCGTCGTCTCGTAGCTGAATAATCAATTACATTCATAACTGTTATATATAAATTATGGATCTATATTGTGTGAAGTGTAGGACGCGTACTGGCACAAATGACTTGACGACGATTACAACGAAAAATAATCGATCAGCGCTTTCTGGTAAATGCGTACAATGTAGTACGAAAAAATTTAGATTTACTTCCACGAAACCTTTAAAAAAAAACGAGGAGGTGATATTGCAGCCAAATTGACAAAACTCCCAGGAACACCGTGGGCAAAGTATCCAGGAGAAAAGCACCTTCCAGGATATAGCTACTGTGGACCGGGAACACGATTAGATATCAGACTTGATAATCAAAATCAGCCCCGACCCGGCGAGTATCCAATAAACGCTATTGATAAGGCGTGTCATGCTCATGATGTCGCTTATAAAAGCAGTAATCTTCAACACAGACATCTCGCAGATGTAAAATTAATTCATGCGTTAAATGCTATTCCTGATAAATCCTTCAAAGAAAAGTTGGCTTCTTGGTTGGTAAAATCTGCTATGAAGGGTAAATTGATGTTAGGTGCTGGTAATTGAAAATGCTAGCATTTTAATATGGAATCTATTTATTATTCTCCGAGAGGATACTGGAGAGGTTACACAGCAATCAATAAACTAGCTAGTGCATCAAAGGTGAAAAAAACTACAGCGGCAAACTGGTTATCTAAACAGGCAATATGGCAAATTTATCTACCAGCGCCTAAACAAATTAACTATTCGCATTTTGATGTTACAACACCTAATGAAGTTCATCAAGCTGATATACTATTTCTGCCGCATGACAACGGTTACAAATACGCGTTAACGTTAGTTGATATTGCAAGTCGATACAAAGAAGCAGAACCGTTAAAAACAAAATCATCTACTGAAGTAGCTTCTGCATTTGAAAAAATTTATCGACGAGGTCCTCTGCGCTGGCCAAATCTGTTACAAGTTGATCCTGGCAAGGAATTTCAAGGTGTTGTTACATCTACGATGAAACATCATAATGTCGCCATCAGACGAGGACACACTGCGCTACATCGCGATCAGGCAATTGTTGAACGGTTTAATAAAACCCTTGCTGAGCGGTTATTCGGATATCAATACGCAAAAGAATTCATACAGGATAAACGATCCCGTGAATGGGTCAAGAGATTACCAGCTGTGATTACCGCAATCAATAATGAGATTACTAGAACAATTAATATGAAACCTGTCAACGCTATTAAGAAGGCGTCTATCAAAATGGAAATCCAAGGAATTTCACAAAAAGAACCAATTCTTGGTAGTAATGTCATTGTAAGGTACTTATATGAACCAGGAGAGCTTGAGGGTGGTAAAAAAAGAGCTACCGATCCTATTTGGAGCGTCACTACGCATAAAATATCCGGCATAACACGATCAACTGGTAGACCTCCAATCTATAGACTGGATTCAACTGCTCCTCAGCGAGGATTTACACGCGAACAATTACAAGTGATTCCCGAGGATACTCAATTACCACCGCGTGGTCTTAATTAGCACCCAGGGTGCTGTCACCCCGGCGTCTATTACACTCAAGACAGGTCAACATCACATTGTTTCTGACATGACCGAGATTGTTATCTTTTCTATCTACGGTGAATTGGCGAGGATCTTTATCCGACCAATTCCAACTCATTATACAATTACAACTCGCGCAGTGATTGTTCTGTTGTTGCTTTAGTGTCTTAATTAATTCAGCATCAATGTCAAATTCTCTTTTATTTTTTTTATCTTGTTGTTTATAACCAGAGAGTTTTTTTCTGATTATATTATCATCGGTGTGTATATTACTTATTGTATTGTCATTATCATTAACAACAATTCTTCGAAGTTGGTTTATTCGCCGTACTCTGGATACTGCGAGATAAACTAAATTTGACCACTCAATATGATTATCTACTATCCAAAGAGTTGTATCGGATATAGTCAATCCCTGTGAAGAGTGTATTGTTGCTGCATAACCTAACGTCCATGGGGATTTATCAGCACCTAATGCATCTTTAACGACGCTGATATCAACCAGCACAATATCATTTAATACTAAATTCTGCTTTTGTTGTTGTCCAGGAATGTCAACGTCGATATTCTGCTTTCGTGTATCCTTAGGTCTATAACAGAGTGGTACTGGAAGCGTTGCAAATTTTTCTTTATGTAGCGCAAACAACTTCATCTGAAGTGCGTCTCTGACTATTTTTCTACTCGCGATTATTAAATCATTTGGCTTCCACATTTCCCAAAAATCATTCATGGGAGTTTCTGAAATTATTTCACGCGCTATTTCACATTGGATTTTATCCGGTTGTAATCTAATTAGCGCTTTGAATTCTCGTAATTGTTCATCAAGTGATCTATGGTCGGTATTAATCTCTTCATAATAATCTACAAATCCTTTTAACCATTCATGTGGAGATCCACCAACAAATGGCTGCGGTTGGCCGTGATCCCCGCACATGACGACTTTTTTATTTTTCAATAACAACCATTCAAGAAATATCTGTAATACTGTCAATGATACCGTGCATATTTCATCCCAGATTATTACATCAGGAATGAATTTATCTCCCATTCGATCAGGAGTCCATGTATCGCCTTTCCATCGAAAGAAGCTGTGATAAGTACAGGCTTTTATCCCCCGCGCTATCATCTCTCTGGCGAGTCTGTGAGTTGGTGTTAACACAACCATGGTTGACCGACGAAATAATTCGATTGCACGAGTTGTCTTTCCTGATCCACCACAGCCGTTTAAATAAACTGTCTTGTATCTACAAATCGGATCTGATACGGGCGGTGCAGTAGAAAATTCTGATTGAATCTCTGAGATATTATGGTTACTTTTCAAGTATTTATCATCCATAGCAACGTCTGCGGATTTACAATACTCATGTAATGTTTCTTTTTTAAACCTCCAATTTCCCCACGCTTCCTTAGGATCTGTGAATTTAGCTACATCTGATTTATATTTCTCATGGATATACATCGAATCAATAGCTACTCTAACCGCGGTATCGGGAAATCTGTTTATCATCGAGAATAGATTAATACAAGAATAGGCTAGCATAGAACTTCTCAATTGTGTGTATTGACAACTTTTTCCATCACAGTAGGTAACAACCGTACCTAATTTCTTACCATTTCGAAGGACATCATCTACCCAAACATTATTAGTTCCGCTCGCAGATTTGTAAGCTTCCTCATCTAATTCCCCTGATAGAAAAGCGTTCTTACGGGTTACAAATTTCCCTTTTTTCATTAAATCAGATATTATGAAATTGTATTCTTCATCGTCTATGATTAATCTAGAAGAGTATTTTGCATTATCAAATCTTCCACCTTGAGTGAATTTACCGATTATTTTTCGTCCGAGATCTTTAGCCTCTCTATTACTACCTTCGAATAATTTCTTAGACCAATCTATGATTTGTTCCTCGCTGAAATTCTTCGAATTTCCATCTAGAAATTGTTTTCGTTGTTCGTTAATTATTTTTTCGAGATCGGGTTTTGGTAACCAAACATCTTTCTGAGCGTTATAACAAATAATCGCTTCACTGACAATTAACGATATTAGCATACCACAATCGATCATATACCGCAATAGCACAATTGGCATCCACGCTTTTTCATACATATGTCTACCAAGCCAAAGATAACTACACGGATGTAACCCTGTAGCTAATTCGAATGATATCACACGAGCGAACCCGGTTAAATCAAAATCAGGCAATGGACCATTAATCGCAACACGAGTCATTTCATGTGTGGGATGTCCAAAGCGTTTAAAATATTCAGAGCATTCTCCATACCCGAGAAAACTTCCAGGATAACACGCGGATATATCAATTGAAATCATACCATCACGTGAGTATTTCGTATTCCACAGTCCTCCATGACCCAATTCGACGCAACTCAACTTCACGTCCTCCAGAAAATCACTTCGTGTTGGGCGCCATGAATTCTTTTCTCTTGCAAAGTGAGCTACCACTGATGGAATAGTAAAACTATCCGTAAGTAGTTTTTCTGTAGAAATGCTAGTGTTTCCTTCTAAATACTCATTAGCGATTTTTCTCATTCTAGTATCTAATTCTTCAGTTCGATATAATTCACCATTTGGTTTTACAAACTGATCAAATCCTATTTCCGGATCCTCATTACTCCTGAGTAACCATACTGACACAGGGTCGTCTTTGGTTAATGTGTGAATAGCATCAAATAATTTCTCTTCATAGAAATCATCTGAAAATTCTTTAGGGATATATCGAACAGTTCTTTCTCGTGGAAATATATTTACCGCTGGTGTCCACGCGTGTTTGTTATGATCAATAATTTCAATTGGAGCTCCTCGCGATTGATATTTCGGTTCGTATAATACTTCTCCGGTTATTGTCGCTACCGATATTGGAAATTTTAATAATGCTTCTAATTTAGCTATATCGGAAATCGTTGCCCCGCGTTGTTTCACTGTCAATTCCCATTCGGTTATTTTGTTTCTTCGTAGATCAGTTAATTTGTTTCCCCGGGATGCATTTTTGAAGTGTTCTATTAACCGTGTTGCTACACAATTAAGTGGCAAAGCCACTGATGATGAAAACATTGGAGCTAGTTTTGCAATATTAGGATTATTATTTATTGGATATAACCCATACACAACTGCTGTTACAGGGTAAGATTTCTCATAGTATGGTTTGTCAATTCCAGTTAGAATTCCTGGTTTGGAATCTCTACTCACAATAACAGTTTTTTTATCCTTAAGGATTGGGTCAAATTTATCTCTGATAATCCATTCACCTTCCTCTTCGATAATGAATTTTATTCTAAAAAAATACCTCCGTAGAAATTGCTTTGCAATTTCACCAAGGTGTGAAAGTATCACAGCTGCTCTTATATCATTCATAGTAGCATCAATTATGGGTATATTGACATCTTCATCAATAATTCGAAATGTCGACCACGTATGAGATGCTCCATCACGCTTAAACTCATTAAAACAGTCGCTGATTTTACTCAATAGTGGTTTATCATCTACTAGACTTTTAGGTATATCAGAGATTCTATCGAGATTAAATCTAACATTTTTCCAAGGCTTAATTTTCGATAATCTCTTGAACTCCTTCATATTATAATTAAAACAAGTATTTAAATAAGAAAATTTTATATAATGAATCATTGCAAATGGCTTATGATTGGATCAAAGACTCCGTGTAACAAATCATGTAGAAATGAATTCTGTGGGTATCATATGCAGAGTGTGAGAAACGGTTCGGAGGGACCTCTACCATGCTTGCATTGTGGGGTAGGTGTAAGAGGCAAGTCGCAGTTATGCATTAATTGCGGGGGTAAGCGTTATAGAGAGTTAAAACGTTATTATGACAAGCGAAGAATCAAAAATCCTGACGACGTCAATGACGGCAAAATCATAAAAACTACGGATGACTATATAAAAAGATTTGTTAATGTTATAATTCAGCCAATTAACGAATTAGACAAATAGATATATTATATACAATGAACCAAGAATTTCAAAGACATCCTGTTATTAAAAATTACGAAGCTTCTCGTGATGGTGTTGTTAGACACAGTAAAAATAGGAAATCTATTGGGTGGGATAATGGTATGGGGTATTTGACGTTTACTACTGGAGGGAAGAAGTATTATAATCACCGTTTCGTCTTCGAAGTGTATAATGGATTAATCAAGGATGGTCTTGTTATTGATCATATTGATGGTATTAGGACTAATAATTCTTTGAATAATTTACGAGCTGTTACACAAAGTGAGAATACTGCATCTGGAAATACTGGTACTTATAAATCAATTGGGAAAAGACCTGTAAGATCGTTTAATACTGAAGATAACACGGAGGGAGTATTTCAATCAATAAACGCAGCTGGTAAGTATTTCGATATTTATCCGTATTCTATTCAATGCGTTGCTGAGAATAAAACCAAGACCGCTTTTTCAAAACGTTTTAAAAACAAAATTCGGTTTATTTATGTATAATACGTAAATAGAAATCCTACGGATTTTACGGGAGATAACTCCGTTAGGTATAACTCGTGTGACAAATCATCAATGACAGAGTTACGGATCTTAAACACGGAAATACTAGCGTTGGAAAATCTTCGATTTTTCATTGGCTGTTATAATTAAATAAATCCGAACAAAACATAATCAATTTTGTCTTTTTTCAAGTATTAACAGAACTGTTTTATAAACACGTCGTATTTAAACATTTTTTTTAATGTCTGTTTCAAGTATTATATGTGTTTTCAACGTTGTCAGTGATCGCTAATAAACAAACAAATAATTACAATCACTACACCTATTTTATATCACCTCGTCGTAATGAGTGTATATATACAAATTCGTCTTTATTATAATTGGGCATTTAGCCGAAATTCAAGTGTAAACAAAACCACACCGTCACACGTGGTATGAACGTTATTATTGACATTCAAAACCAAAGTTTCGATTTTGTGGTTTTGTTTACACTTGAATGTAGAATAGCCCGCGTCATCCATTGTCATTGAAATCAATTCATTGTGTCACCTATAATCTATTGTTGTACCGTCGTCATTGTCATTGAAATCAATTCATTCATTGTTCACCTATAATCTATTGTTGTACCGTCGTCATTGTCATTGAAATCAATTCATTCATTGTTCACCTATAATCTATTGTTATATGTTTGTCGGTTGTAACCGTTGAGCGCTGCTTGATGTATAAAACACCAAGGGGGTTTAAAACGGTAAATGTGCCGTCGTCATTCATTATATATAATCATAATCACCTATAATCGCATTAAGCTTCTGGGTATACTAAGATGATCAACACCTTAGTGTATCCAGAATTCATTTTAAAATACTTTGTATTTGAAATACTTTGTATTTTTAATACTTTGTATTTGAAATACTTTATTTAAACAAATATATTTTTATATATATATGAATATTGAAAATCTCAAATTGATTATTATTGAAATCAACAAGTTGAAGGATGAAAATGTAAAATTATGTTCAGGTTTGGATTGTGATCAAATTATGACCAATTTCGAGGATATACAATTTGCAGAACAGACCGGAAAATATGTCCTATCTAAAAAATATTTTTTAATTAAGAATATCCAAAAGTTTATACGTGAGAGCTTAGTTAATACTGAAGATGTTAATGTCTTCGTACCATTATGTAGCATCGTTGAACGTGTTCGAAAGCAATTAGGATTAGAATATGAACAAAAGAGACTTATTAATTGTAAAGTGAGACAATTAAAAATGTTAATGGAAAACTCTGAAGGTGATGAGCCCCACGTGTAGAGAGCCTCCTTTGTTTGTATAACCGATACGGTATGAGGAAGTAAAATTATGTGTGTAACAACAAGGAAGTATTAAAATGATTTGCATTTTTTAGTTAGTGATTTCTTTCGAAATGATTTGGATTTGAAAATCCAAAGGATTTTTTAATTTGACAATTAGTAATACTCTTTCAATAATGGTAGGAGAATCATTAACAACGAGATTAGCTAGAGAAAGACTTGAAGCTCTTAAGAAAATATTACCCCTTCGTGATAGAATCCGCGAAAAACTTCAACAACGGCAATTATTTCAGACTGACTTCACAGAGGATACAGAACAACTCTTCAAACCTATTGTTAGTGCAACTGAGGGTGTGAAAACAGCAATTTCTAAACAAGAAAGCGCGCAAAAAGAGTCCTTTCTCCCTGTGTTAGAGAAAATATCAAAACGAACTAAACAAACGAAAAAGTCATTACAAACACTTCCTGCTGGTTTTGTAGATGCTATAGAACAACGAGAACAAGAACGACAAGAACGAGAACGACAAGAACGACAAGAACGAGAATTTCAAACAGAGAGACTATTTAGTGATATTGATTTTCCTCAACCTCCTGAAGAGGAAGAAGAATTGGGTGCTACCTCTCAACTTAGAGAAGAATTAGATACTGATAAAAAACCATTAGTTCCTTTTATAGATAAATTTACTGAGGATGGTATAGCTAAAATTAAAAAATACTCTACATCAACAATAAATGAATATTATGAGTTAGCTAAATTTGCTACTGATAATTTTAACTCAGGAAAAGATCTTTTGAATCTTTCAAGTAATGAAAAAGTAAAGTAGGTTTTAATAATTATGTTGATTGGATATTTAAAATAAATCAAAATATTACAGGTCGTTTAAATAAAAATAGTGAAGAATATGGCTATTTTCAAGATGGACTTAAAAAATATAATCAAGAAATATTAGAACATAATCAAGATGTAGTAGTATTAGAAGCATTAGTACAAAAAGAAAAAGGAAAAGAAAAAAAGAAAAAAAAGGAAAAACAACTAAAAACTAAAACAGGAAGTGGTTTAGTTGGAAATTCTTCGAGTGGAAATACAAGTATTTCTTGCCCTGGCAATATTCTCGGTGATATAGCACGATTAGAAATACTTGTAGGAGGAAAACGAGCCGGAAATAACTCACCAGAAATAATCAATGAAGCTGCTGATATCTGTAGGAGATTATTTCAAGGTGGTATCATGGATATTGCAACATATAGAGATTTCATTGAGGAGTTAGCCGAAAATTCTTCGAATTTCTACGGTTATCATAGTGACTAGATAATTGGAAATGCTTTAGCATTTGGAAACACTAGTGTTAGAAGTATAATACTTCTATATAGAGAATGATCATACACTACAACCATGATAAACCAACTAACGTCTACGTGGTAAACTCACGATTACCAAAATACCGAGTATACTATGGAGATGGTCTCGGTAATACTATAATGGGATTATTTTCAAGAATGGCTCCAAAAGTGGCTCCATTTGCAAAACAGGCAGCAATGAAAGCAATTGATGTTATCCGAGATAAGGGTATTAACACTGTTGGTGATCTTGCTAGTAAGGCGTTTTCAGCCGCTCGGGATAAACTAACAGCGCTAGTTCGACGTGGAAAATCTTCCAGATTTTCAACAAAACCTGGAAATGCTAGCATTAGAAACACTAGTGTTTCTGGAATGACTTCACTACCATCTACTGCAGTAATGCCTACACAGGTTAGTAAAATAATAAATAACGCCGTGGATAAAAAACTACAGTCGTTAATGACTAACGCCCAGGATAATATAACAGCAAATATGATAGCCGGAAGTGGGCTTTCGGGAAGTGGTTTTAAGAAGATTCGCCGGAAACGTTAGAAATATTTATTTGAACAGGATTTCCAATTATTATAGTTATTGTAGAAACATTAGTGTTTCTAATACTAGCATTAGAAATATTTGTGTCAGAATCACTTGTGATTCTATTTATTTGAATAGGATGCTCAGTTGTTATGGTTATTGTAGAAACACTAGCATTAGAAATATTTGTGTCAGAATCACTTGTATCAGAAACATTAATGTCAGAATCACTTGTGATTCTACTAACGCTATCTTCATTATCAGATATTTTCATCATCATTATTAAAATACACCCAACTAAATAATTTTTTTATATTATAAAATATTTATAATTTGCTAATTTTGTTAGATTTTTTACTTTTTTTACTCATTTTTCTAGTGTTTTTACTCATTTTTCTAGTGTTTTTATGCAATTCATCGACAAAATTTCATGAAAATCGAGGATGAAAACCCCAGGAATTCATTTAGAGAAAATCGATTTTGATCAGATTTTTTATCCTGTGAGGCTAAAAATATGTTGTTTCATCGAATTTTCGATGTTTTTTTTATTGATTTTGTATTGTTTTTTGGCTAATCCGTCGACATAATTTCATGAAAATCGATTTTCTCTAAATGAATTCCTTGGGTTTTCAATTCAAAATTCCTTCAGAATTCTTTCAGAATTTTTGATTTAGACCATCGGATATATAATAAAAATGTTCAAACAAAACCCTGATGTTGCATTTGACATGGAAGCCCCAGTGCTTAAAGATACTTCTGTACGTGATTACCAATTTTTGCTTATCACGCAGTACAACCTAATCTTCGAGGAAGAATTGAACTTCAGGTTCATGATACCAGTAAATACTTTTTACCCGCTGAAGCCTTTATTGAAGTCGAAGGTGAACTTTTACAGCATGATGATACACCATATGCAGATAATATCCAAGTTGGTTTTGTCAATAATGGTATCATGGCATTATTTGAAAGTGCTAGATATCTCATTGATGGAAAAGAAATCGAATCTATTGAACGTGAAGTTGATGTAGCAACAACAATACTAGGGCTAGCAAGATACTCTGACGATTATACAAGATCGGCCGGTCCATCTATGATGTTTGCAAAGGATGTTAAAAATACAGCGGGTAAAAATCCATTTATTATAAGACAACCAAAGGATCGTGCTGCTAATCCTGTTAATTTTATTGCTGGTGCTGCTGGTGGTATCGAGGATATGATTATAAATAATGATGAGAATTTCAATCTAGGAGCTGCAACAAGAATAGCAACATTACAAGGAGATCATCGACGATTTTCATGTGCGATTCCGCTCCATCATATATTTGGATTTTGTAGAAACGTCAGAAAAGTTATTTATGGAGTAAAGCATACTGTAGCACTAGTGAGAAAGGGTGATGATAATAATGCAATCTGGCGTATTGGTGGTGCTGCGGGTAAAGTAATTTTATCAAAACTATCACTATGGATGCCAGTGTTGACTCCATCATTGTCAGTAGAACCGCGGTTGCTATCATTTATGGATCAAGGGGGAAAGAGATTATTAAGCTGGTTGACAACGTCCACAGATACCATGGATTCTAATATTGATGGTACACTTACATGGCATTTGGCAGCACGACAGGGTGTTTCAGCTCCACGGCATATATTTGTTGCTCTACAGGATATTACGAGATTAAACAATCAAGAAAGAAGTCATATGATATTTGATCAACTTGGGTGTAGTGAAGTCTCGCTGAAAATAAACGGACAACAAGAACCAGCAGAGGATATACAACTTAATTATGAAAATAATCATATTGCACGTGTTTATCATCGATTGCTATCATTTATGGGACGTGATCAAAATGTAGATACTGGTCTACAAATATCACAATTGGATTTTAAAGGTCTGTATCCGATTTATTACTTTTCCCTAGAACATCTTGACTTGATGAAACAGTCCGTAGTTGATATACATTTTCGGGCTCGTGTACATCCTGGTGTTCACCCTGATCCTGCTCCTCCTGGGGCTACTGCTGGTAATGATGTTAATTATAGAGCAGTTGCTGTTATTCTTAGTGATAAATCAATGATACTCGAAGGTGTTGGTGGACGAATGAGACTAGTAGATGCACCAGTGGAAAATCTATAAGATTTTCTTAATCCAAAATTCTTTAAAAATGACTCGCGATTTAGAATCAACCTGTTTTGTATAATGTCGTATAGTAATATCAATGTCACATTGACACCTGGTCAAATAAAAAAATTACAATCCAAATCAGCTAAACAATGCGGAACCACAATAACGCTGAAACCTAATCAAATGAATGGCGGAGGGAATAAGCTATCGCTGACGAAAACTCAGACTAATCATTTTAATAAAGCGCTGAAAGAAAAGAAAGGAGTTCAGATTACTCTTTCTACGAGCGCGATCCGTAACATGGAAAAGACTGGTGGTATATTCCCGTTGTTAGGGTTGATTCCAGGGTTGATTGCCGCAGCAGCCCCAGCGGTAGCGAAGGCAGCAGCATTAGGAGCTATTGGTACCGCAGCAGGAATGGCATTGAAAAAGGCAACTGGAAAAGGGTATAAAAAAAAAGGAAAGGGTCTAAGACTACCAGGAACCCCGAGTTCATGGTACAGCGGAAAGGGTCTTCGAATTCCAGGAACGATATAGTTCCTATGTCCAATTTTGATTTAATTGATACCGCTAAAAAATTAAAAATAAAAAATTTCAGAGGGGTTTTTATGAGAGATCAGTTACCGGCACAACCAAATGATGTTGAAACCGGTATTATTAATTTAGATAACAGCTCCGGACCTGGAACTCACTGGGTTGCATACGCGATTGATCCACGTGGGATTATTTATTTTGACTCATATGGATTAGCGCCGCCGAAAGAATTTATGCGTTATATAAAAGATTTTCCAATGAGGACTTGGTATTCTACGTTACCAACACAAACAATGCTTGATCCACCAATATGTGGTAATGAAGTATTAAACGTACTTGATACTATATCCAAAAGATTTTCGAAACCACCTCATATAGTAGTAAATGAGTATACTAGCGGCAAATCTCCTTAAAAATCCATCGGATTTAAACGATGAAAATATTTCTATAATAATGATTGATATTTGGGGACGATCTTTATCAACGCTGAAAAAACCTGATAGTGAAGTTGAAACCGTTGATAACAAGGATGTTAAAAAATTAATCGAAGATGAAATATCCGAAATATTAAACCTAGCAAATGTTGATCCTGGTGAAATAGTTGTATTTCAAGATCGTCAGGGTAAATTGAAAAGTAGTAATATCTCTCTTAATGATATTTTGGTTAAACAACGAGACGCAGCAGAGGATACTATCGCGTTATTTTCTGATGGGGGTAAACTCAAACCAGGTGTACTTGTTTCAACAATTACGGATAAATTAACAACATACGATAACACGGTGAATTCATTAAAATCGCTTAATGATAAATATGACGATCATATAGTTGTATTTGACCAGTTTACTGCATTACAAAGAAATATAGTTGACAAAATTGATAAGCCCATACTAGAATTTTTTGGAAATCCACCAGTGACCACACCAAAACTCACCACAATAAAAGATTCTATATTGGAACTAGCAACTCTTCAATCCGAATATGAAAAACACACGAAACTATTTATGACGTTTCGTAAAAACCTCATGGACAAGTTTATTGGGAGCCCATTTGATAAAATTGAAATAACACTTCCCGATATTAAAAAATCCATCGATGAACTTAAAACATTCAACAACGCAATAAGGGATGATGCAATGAGAATGATAAGCGTTGTTGAAAAAGTAAAAATTCCTCATAATAAATCTATCATCAACGTAGTATACACGATTCAACACGGATCATATACGTGGACACCTACAAACAATATTTTAACCGTAACCGCAGCAGTCAAGGGTATTTATCGATTAACAATAGTATCACCGATTAAATTTAATATATCATCGTCGAGTTCATCTGAAGTTAACAATAATACGGTATCAACGATAATCGACAAGGATACAACTGAACAATTCACGATAACAAATACAGATGAAAATCTAGCCAAGGTTTCAGTAACGTGGTACGTAGAATTCGTAGTGGATTTAAGTAAACAATTAAATTGAAAATAAAATCCTTAAAAATTACTTTGCAATTTTGAATTTCGTAATTGAAAATGCTAACGCTTTTAAAATAAAATGACTCCATCATCGAATCAGTATCGCTATGATCAAGTCAGAGAATTTCAAACTAAACTCAATTCTCTCTGTGAGGAGTATCAAATAAAAATCAAAAAATACAAACGAAGAATAACCACAGTTGATATCACCGTGTACTCGGTGTCAGGAGTAATCACTGCTGCTGGAATAATACTATCTTCGGTTACAATGATTGCTCCGGTCGTAGTTCCAATCGCTATTTCCGCAGTGGCTACAATTGCTGGTATATTAACTGGGATCACAAAAAAACTATCATCGTGTAGCCAGAGTAAACTACATGATTATTTAATTAAATATCATATTGCATCTGCCGGTTACTCGCAATTATCCTCGTTGATATCATCGTCATTGGATGACACAACAATATCAGATAGCGAATTTTCAACGATGGCTCAATTGTATAAATCAACAATGCTGAAATTAGAGCAGAATAATAATAATAATAATGTCGTCGCAAGAACTACTTCAACAAATAGTAACAAATACAACACCAGTGAAAACAAGCACGATATCAATAACCTCAACACGTCCCGAATTTAGTGTTAATTTTCCAATTCCTGTTCCCGTGAGCGAGATCGCACTAGCAAAACTACGAGTGTATCATAGCTGGCCTAATATTAGATCGGTAGCATTTGGTGGTCAACAACCGAATAATTCCTTGGTGTTCGCGTGGAAAAATCGTGAAGACGGAACCCCAGACTGGAACGTTGTCTCGTTACCAACTGGGTCATATCAAATCGAACAGATCAATGCTGAATTTCAACGTAGAATAAAATCTCTCACTGGAAAAGAATCAAAAATCGCTATAACGGTTCACGAGCCGACGTTATCATCTGCTATCGAGATTAATTCCCCTGGGTATGTTGTAGATATTTATCAGAGTTCTATAAGATCAGTGTTAGGATGGCCTGAATTACCACCGGATAACTCGCGAGAAAATTCGAAGGATTTTCCACCCGAACCTAAGAAATCCGATTATATCACCAACAAAATAAAACCCGTCAATGAAGTCAAGAGTTATCAGGATTATGCTCCTAATAAATTCTTTAATAAAGAAATTTTTGAATCAATTTATGTTCCTCTCATTGACGGAAATTTCACAGCAATGAATAATGATTTTTCACTACTACTAATATCTATTAAATCCGGCTCTCTCACCAAGGATGAATTTATCAACGTCGTAGAAACGGGTAATAAAATCATCGACGATATGAAAATATTTCACTCGAAAATTATTCAAGAAGTATTAAATGAAAAAATCTTACATGATAAGTTTGCGAATCTATACAATATTAATAAAACGGAGATTAAAGATTTTAAAATCCCTGGATATAATCCGGATAAACTAAAGAAACAACTTGACGATGCTATTAATATTGGGTTCAAAAGAATCCACGATAATTGGAAAAAATCGAAGAATCCTACAGAAAATATTCTGAAATTTAATAATGATCCAGAAGGCGGCGGTAGACATATTGCTCCGAACAATGTGAATATTTCAACGGTGATTGCGCTCAATTTAGTATGTGACGTTATCGAAGGAAATTATCAAATAAATCTCGAACAATCAAATCAAGCTCAGCAAGGATATATTTTATACTCATTTGCACCAACGGCTCCTCCAGGATTTCTAATTATTGAAGACCCAACTAATCTAGTCTATATGCGATGTCATAATAATTTGTTAACGAGAATTAATTTCAAACTCACTGACCAATCTAATAATCTGATTGATTTACGAGGTGAGGTTTTACAAATTAGTTTGTTTGTGAAATCTTAAGGACTTGATCAAATATTTAGTTAGCGCATTAGCAGCCGAGGAGGTGAACGTCAACTAAATGACGTCTTTTTTTTTTACCCGAAAACTCCACGAATTTTCCAAGCATCGTAGCAGCAAAGGGGATGGTGACAACAAAAATGGCGTCGTTTTTTTTTTTTAATTTTATTTTGATGAATGGAGGCTTATATTAAGCATTTTCGAGAAAGCCTCAGTTTGCTAAATCGACGCCTGTAAAAGTTGGTCTGTTCACCTCCTCTGCTGCTCGATGTTAAAAACCAAGTATACATACCACAGATAATCGTCAAACACATTTGCACATCGTATTCCTTAAAGTCTGCAACAATGTAAGTATAGCATGCCATTTCATGGTCCGTCAGTGAACACAAAAGCATGAATACATCTGCACAAAACTTGTAGGTACTCGCTTTGTAGTTTTGGTATTTAGACCTCGTTTGACAAATGTTCGAGACAGTAGACAGTAAACGGGTCTCCTTTATTGATGCATATCCACATGGTCCTATATGACATTTCCATATACAAAATCTCTATTTTGCAATCACATCAAAGATGTGAAATTGTAATCAAAGCTTGAAATTATTACCTATTGGAAACAAAAGTTAAAGATAAATCTGTGTTGTAAAGAGAAGATGACATTATTTCGTGGTTTGTTATTCATGCCTCCCTCACCTCCATTAAATTCTCAAAAGGTAATATTACAATTATAAATGAATTATGTCACAGTTAGAAACAAAACATATGTATAAATTCAACAAGTTATCAATTGTGAGATCAAAGGAAAAGTTCTAGATTTGATATGTGACAGTGTGGAAATAACTTAGTTTAAGCGAAAGGTTATCTCAGCAACAGCACTGTGTAGATTTATGTATATTAAAACCGAGGAAACGATTATTTTCGGTGGAATTCAGAAGGAAGACGGTGTCAGTAATAAATGGAAAGCTGTGTTGACTCCTTTCGTTGTTAATTAGAGACTTTTTTTTGTCTCTGGTAAATACGAAATGAGAGCGAAGGATCTCACATTTGTTTAACAACAAAAGAGAATAATCAGTAATATGGACAAAATGCAATGTTACGGATATGTATACTGATACAAATCACAGTGAATTCATACATTGAATAATGTACACTTTCAAGATGACGACGATGATGACGACAATGTAAAGGATTACCAAAATGATGATATAAGGTATTCTAACATCATTAAAGTATTGTTTTCCTAAAATGACCAAAGTTAAATATAGGCAGAGGACACAATTGTGTGTTTACAATGTCGTTATGCATATGAGAGAGAGAGAGGGGGAGAGAGAGAAAGAGAGAGAGAGAGAGAGAGAGAGAGAGAGAGAGAGAGACTCACAGACAGAGAGACAGATAGAGACAGAGACAAACATACAGACAGACAGACAAAGAGACACATACAGACAGGCAGATAAGGAGATGGACAGTAATACCATATATAATGTCAAAGTTAATCAGTTAAGCATATCACAGAGAAATAGACACAACTTCGAACATGTGTTTACCATTAAGTGTCTTCCTTGATATACTAATTGTAACAACGTAGATTTTGTTTTTTTTTTGTTTTTTTTTTTTTTGTTTTTTTTTTATGGTTTAACGCCATTTTTCAGCACAATATAGGCTATACATGGCGGCCAGTATTAATGGTGGAGGAAGAAACCGGACAAACCCCGGAAAGAACCACCGACCCACGAGAAGCTACTGGCAAGCTTTCTCACATAACTACATTTGCCGAATCTTAGACTCGAACACACGCAGACAGAGGTGAGATGGCAGGGGTCCGTAACGGACAGCGCTTTAGACCACTCGGCCACTCGGGGCCCCGTAGATTTTGTGGTTATAAACATATATCGTTCCTGATCGCTTCGCTTGTTTAGAGTTTTAAGTGGGCACCGGCCACGGAGGGTCATATGGCCCACTGTTTAAATCCAGCATGTTAACTGGACATATATTTTCCCGAGGGGGGTATGCTACTCCCCCCCCCCCCGGGCCTTTGATGCAGATAAATGCACTTATTAATTTGGGCGTCATGTTGCATCACTATTGAGTGACTATCACCATGAATGTAAGCCCCTTGGGTGCGTAGAAATGGTACCAACATACACCCACCCTATCAACCAATCGGATTACTATCAACCAATCAGTGTGCAGTAGCACTGGTAGCGAGATAAAATTAGTTTTCTCATATCGCTAGAAATTCTGCTGAGCCCTGGTCGTGGAAAGAGAGGAAAGGTCCGGAAAGTCAGGCCAGCACGCACGCAAAGAGAAAGACAGCACAGCCACGAACGCCGCCCACCCCCGAAACGGAAGAGCCCTGCCTATTGCTTATGTCAAATTCAGTCCAGTTGTGCTAGTGGACGCCCTATGTCAATAATGTGTAAGCCACCTGTGCAATTATTTCATTTTTTAGAGTTACGGAATTCCTTATCTCCTAGCACTATACCCTACATTAGTACAAAGTGTACATTGGATGTCCCTACCTGGGATCTGCCCTTCTTACGAGGACAAATCCCCTAAGAAAAAACAAAAAACCTACGCTAAGGGAGTCAAAGTGACAATGTAGTTGGTTCAGGTTAGGTTGGTGGAGTTTTGAATTTATTTGGTGGAGGTTCGAAATTGTTCATATTAGTCTTTTTGTTGGTTTGCCGAATAGAATTCTCATACCAATCGTCACGGCAAGAATTCAATATCTAAGAACATGAAACATAAAAACAAACAATACAATACGAACGAACAAACAGTAAATAAAAAATAAAAATAAAAATAAAAAGTAATAAAAGTAAGAAGATAGGTTAGAAATAATTTGAAATTAGTTTATAAATAAAGAAGGGGTGAATGTATGGGGTCAGTCGATACGCTGGCCACTACCTGATACATATTTACAATTAACTGTACGGTAACCAATTGTAAAAATCAGACGCGCGTTGCAGATGTGACTGGTTTCAAAACTGACTTATGTACAGTTGCGTTTCTCCCAATTGATGATTGGAGTAAAATCTCCACACCAAATAAAATAAGTTAAGTAAAACAAATGTTTAAGGAAACCAGCAAATAATATCAGCAGTATGCTACTTATGTACGTATACTATGCTACGTATATACCTATGCTATGTATGTATGATATGCTACTTATGTACGTATAATATGCTACGTATATACCTATGCTATGTATGTATGCTATGGTACTTGTGTACGTATAATATGCTACTTATGTACATCAACTATGCTACTAATTAACATATATTATGAAGCTTATGCACGTACACAATGCTACTTATGTATGTACAATATGCTACTCATGTACGTATAATATGCTACTTATGTACGTATAATATGCTACGTATGTACGTATAAGATGCTACTTATGTACGTATAATATGCTACTTATCTACGTATAATATGCTACTTATGTACGTATAAGATGCTACTTATGTACGTATAATATGCTACTTATGTACGTATAAGATGCTACTTATGTACGTATAATATGCTACTTATGTACGTATAATATGCTACTTATCTACGTAGAATATGCTACTTATGTACGTATAATATGCTACTTATGTACGTATAATATGCTCCTTATGTACGTATAATATGCTACTTATGTACGTATAATATGCTACTTATGTACGTATAATATGCTACTTATCTACGTAGAATATGCTACTTATGTACTATAATATGCTACTTATGTACGTATAATATGCTCCTTATGTACGTAAAATATGCTACTTATCTACGTAGAATATGCTACTTATGTACGTATAATATGCTACTTATCTACGTAGAATATGCTACTTATGTACGTATAATATGCTACTTATGTACGTATAATATGCTACTTATGTACGTATAATATGCTACTTATGTACGTATAATATGCTACTTATGTACGTATAATATGCTACTTATGTACGTATAATATGCTACTTATCTACGTAGAATATGCTACTTATGTACGTATAATATGCTACTTATGTACGTATAATATGCTACTTATGTACGTATAATATGCTACTTATGTACGTATAATATGCTACTTATGTACGTATAATATGCTACTTATGTACGTAGAATATGCTACTTATATAAGTATAATATACTACTTATGTACATCAACTATGCTACTTATGTACGTATAATATGCTACATATGTACGTATAATATGCTACTTATGTACGTATAATATGCTACTCATGTACGTATAATATGCTACTTATGTACGTATAATATGCTACTTATCTACGTAGAATATGCTACTTATGTACGTATAATATGCTACTTATGTACATCAACTATTTAACATATATTATGAAGCTTATGCACGTACACAATGCTACTTATGTATGTACAATATGCTACTCATGTACGTATAATATGCTACTTATGTACGTATAATATGCTACTTATCTACGTAGAATATGCTACTTATGTACGTATAATATGCTACTGATGTACGTATAATATGCTACTTATGTACGTGTAATATGCTACTTATGTACGTATAATATGCTACTTATGTACGTAGAATATGCTACTTATGTACGTGTAATATGCTACTTATGTACGTATAATATGCTACTTATGTACGTATAATATGCTACTGATGTACGTAGAATATGCTACTTATGTACGTATAATATGCTACTTATGTACGTATATTATGCTACTTATGTACGTATAATATGCTACTTATGTACGTATAATATGCTCCTTATGTACGTATAATATGCTACTGATGTACGTATAATATGCTACTTATGTACGTATAATATGCTACTGATGTACGTAGAATATGCTACTTATGTACGTATAATATGCTACTTATGTACGTATAATATGCTACTTATGTACGTATAATATGCTACTGATGTATGTAGAATATGCTCCTTATGTACGTATAATATGCTACTTATGTACGTATAATATGATACTTATGTACGTATAATATGCTACTTATGTACGTATAATATGCTACTTATGTACGTGTAGTATGCTACTTATGTACGTATAATATGCTACTTATGTACGTATAATATGCTACTTATGTACGTATAATATGCTACTTATGTACGTAGAATATGCTACTTATGTACGTATAATATGCTACTTATTTGCGTATAATATGCTCCTTATGTACGTATAATATGCTACTTATGTACGTATAATATGCTACTTATGTACGTATAATATGCTACTTATGTACGTATAATATGATACTTATGTATGTATAATATGATACTTATGTACGTATAATATGCTACTTATGTACGTATAATATGCTACTTATGTACGTGTAGTATGCTACTTATGTACGTATAATATGCTACTTATGTACGTATAATATGCTACTTATGTACGTATAATATGATACTTATGTACGTATAATATGCTACTTATGTACGTATAATATGATACTTATGTACGTATAATATGCTACTTATGTACGTATAATATGCTACTTATGTACGTGTAGTATGCTACTTATGTACGTATAATATGCTACTTATGTACGTATAATATGCTACTTATGTACGTATAATATGCTACTTATGTACGTAGAATATGCTACTTATGTACGTAGAATATGCTACTTATCTACGTAGAATATGCTACTTATGTACGTAGAATATGCTACTTATCTACGTAGAATATGCTACTTATGTACGTAGAATATGCTACTTATGTACGTATAATATGCTACTTATGTACGTATAATATGCTACTTATGTACGTAGAATATGCTACTTATGTACGTATAATATGCTACTTATCTACGTATAATATGCTACTTATGTACGTATAATATGCTACTTATCTACGTATAATATGCTACTTATGTACGTATAATATGCTACTCATGTACGTAGAATATGCTACTTATGTACGTATAATATGCTACTTATGTACGTAGAATATGCTACTTATGTACGTATAATATGCTACTTATGTACGTATAATATGCTACTTATGTACGTATAATATGCTACTTATCTACGTAGAATATGCTACTTATGTACGTATAATATGCTACTTATGTACGTATAATATGCTACTTATGTACGTATAATATGCTACTTATGTACGTATAATATGCTACTTATGTACGTATAATATGCTACTTATGTACGTATAATATGCTACTTATGTACGTATAATATGCTACTTATCTACGTAGAATATGCTACTTATGTACGTATAATATGCTTCTTATGTACGTATAATATGCTACTTATGTACGTATAATATGCTACTTATGTACGTATAATATGCTACTTATGTACGAATAACATGCTACTTATGTACATATAATATGATACTTATGTACGTATAATATGATACTTATGTACGTATAATATGCTACTTATGTACGTATAATATGCTACTTATTTGCGTATAATATGCTCCTTATGTACGTATAATATGCTACTTATGTACGTATAATATGCTACTTATGTACGTATAATATGCTACTTATGTACGTATAATATGATACTTATGTATGTATAATATGATACTTATGTACGTATAATATGCTACTTATGTACGTATAATATGCTACTTATTTGCGTATAATATGCTCCTTATGTACGTATAATATGCTACTTATGTACGTATAATATGATACTTATGTACGTATAATATGATACTTATGTACGTATAATACGCTACTTATGCACGTGTAATATGCTACTTATGTACGTAGAATATGATACTTATGTACGTGGAATATGCTACTTATGTACGTATAATATGCTACTGATGTACGTATAATATGCTACTTATGTACGTGTAATATGCTACTTATGTACGTATAATATGCTACTTATGTACGTAGAATATGCTACTTATGTACGTGTAATATGCTACTTATGTACGTATAATATGCTACTTATGTACGTAGAATATGCTACTTATGTACGTATAATATGCTACTTATGTACGTAGAATATGCTACTTATGTACGTATAATATGATACTTATGTACGTAGAATATGCTACTTATGTACGTATAATATGCTACTTATGTACGTAGAATATGCTACTTATGTACGTATAATATGCTACTTATGTACGTATAATATGCTACGTATGTACGTATAACATGCTACTTATGTACGTATAACATGCTACTTATGTACGTAGAATATGCTACTTATGTACGTATAATATGATACTTATGTACGTATAATATGCTACGTATGTACGTATAAGATGCTACTTATGTACATATAATATGCTACTTATGTACGTGTAATATGCTACTAATGTACATATAATATGCTACTTATGTACATATAATATGCTATTTATGTACGCATAATATTATACTTACATCTAATATAATACTTACGTATAATATGCTAATTATGTATATCAACTATGCTATTAATGAACATATATTATGAAGTTTATGCACGTATACAATGCTATATATGTACGTGTAATTGCTACTTATGTACGTATGCTTAAGTAAGCTCTTGTTTCCGAGCTATCTTTACAGTAAACACGTTTATGATGAAACCTGCAACTCCAAATAATCGTTTTCTCCATATTATATTGCTAACATAGTTCACTGTTTTTTAGGTATGTGAATTTACTTCTTAATAGCTTAAATTATGCTGTGTCTTTGTTCTAAAACAATGTTTCATTGTAAATTCCTTTTCGTATTGTTGTATGCTGAGACCGGAAATGGTCTTTCGGAAGTGTACATGCATTGTTTAATCTGACGCAGTTTCCTCAACCAGTCTGCGCATTTCAATCTTACCTTCTTCGCTTGGCCAAGGCAAAGAAATTGATTTCTTGACAGCTGTTTTTACACACATATATTGTTCTCCTCCAGCATTTATCAAGATACTTGCTGCATTGAGTAATTTGTGTATAGTTGAATAATGTAACGTATTGCAATTTTACCTGTCCATATTGTTTATGTCTATACCTGGAGTCGGGAATATACATTTGTTTACCAGTAACCCATGACCTCCTATGGACAAGCCATGTAATGCATGTCTCAGAGTAACCTTTGTAGGGGACGTCAGAATTTGTATCCAGAATTTTGTTGATGAAGTCCACATTGCTAATTAGAGGGAAGAAAAGTATCTTTAATAATTTATATTTTTTTCATAACGTGGTTAGGGTATATACCGGACAAGCGTTGCATTTGTGGATGAGTAGAAGTCTTACGCAAACTGATCTGAATACAATTTAAGTCCCATACACAATATTGGTCAATAAATACTTACATTAATACTTCTTTGCATCATATGTTTGCGTAATGGGCTTGTACCTGGACATGTAGATTAACCACGGTTAACATCGAGTGCTCCCTCATATAGTGACAGACAGAGAGACTGGCAGACATAAAGTCATTTATTTCAATAATTTTGAGAAAACAAAATACGCTTTGTCAAACAATACAGTATTTATGCACTCTAGTTCATACCAAACCATAATAAAAATCGATCACAATAAACATCATAATACA
The DNA here is from genome assembly GCA_029339505.1 of Unio delphinus. Lineage (NCBI taxonomy): Eukaryota > Metazoa > Mollusca > Bivalvia > Unionida > Unionidae > Unio > Unio delphinus. The sequence continues at coordinate 4,613,087 of JAQISU010000152.1, forward strand.
AGAAAAAGTTTTGTCAACAAGATTTTGCCATGCCACCTAGCCCAGTTTCCAACCCACATTGTTGAATGTTGTTTTAACATATCTGCTTATCTATTATAATATATTTGTATCTAAACTAGCAAAACCATTAACCTATCTGCTGCATTGCAGCATGCATTTATTACATGCGTAAAGCATACAGACATAGGGGCATTATGCATATATAAGGAATGATGGGTTCTTTACTTTCAATATTTCATACAAATGTTGTTGTCAGGAGAATCAGTCAGATGTAACACTTATCAAACAATAATATAGGAAAACGCGATTTCCAAAAATTGAGGCCTACTCCTTCACAGACGAATACCACCAAAACAAATAGGGGTAGGGGGTATATTTCAAAGAATGAAAATCTGGCTATCTGTGTGCATTATTTAAAGGTGTAAAGGTCTTTAAAGTCTCTGGCTTCAAGGGTTTGTTTAGAGCGAGGTGGGTGGGATGACTCTGGCAATGCCAAGAGACGGAAAAATCACTGCCCACTGCTCCGTTTGTTAATGCGGGGTGCTCTATATTAATCTGGGAATGAAAAACTCATCAACCCAACAGCTTTAAACTAAGCTCTGCAAAGTTAAGCTGAGCAACAAATTTTACTGGTATATTGACCTTAGGTATGTGCGTTAATCTGCCAAAATATTTGCACGTCCATAAGCACACGGGGAATTTGTGATACTGTCAACATGTGCGAGCATGGGTACGTGACTTAATGTAAGTAAGCATGGGTACGTGACTTAATGTAAGTAAGCATGGGTACGTGACTTAATGTAAGTAAGCATGGGTACGTGATGTAAGTACGATACTGTAGCGTATCTTCTACGCTTCAAAAATGAATACTTCAAACTTTCATATTTGTTCCTGTTTCATAAAACATATTATGCTAAAGGATACTACACACACACACACACACACACACACACACACATATATATATATATATATATATATATATATATATATATATATATATATATATGCAAATGCTATCGCTTTCATAAGTCATGTATATGATCAGTCAATGAAAGTGATGCGAATTTACAAAACGAAAAGAGGGGGGGGGGCGTGATGTGACGTTTACGAGCAAATTTGGTTTATAACAACACAGACAATGTTCATCATTTGATCTTGTACTACCTAAATCTCTATATTTTAACTCGTGGCTTCGTCGCCCGTAAAGCATGTATTCGGTACCACACGATGGAATATATAATACATTCAGGAATATAAAGAAAGTATCATTGTAAAGGTCTATGTGCTTCTATTTTTGAGGTGGGGTGCTTCCAATTTATTTACATTGTTATAGAACACCCACCCTGGCTCGTTTTTGTCAGAAATTTAAGAAGTGATAGAGAGATGCAAAGCTTTGAGCCCCAAGTCAGAAGTGCTGACAGTTAAAATAATGAATGTACAAATTGAAATTTAAATAACAACAATTTAATATGCTTCAAACAGTAATCTCAAAAATACAATTCAGCTAATATCATATCACTTCACCAAGTAACGACCTAGTTCATACTTTGAATTAGTGTCTAAAATTTTCCAACTGTTACGTGCTTAGGCTCGAATAAACAGTAACATAGAAAGAGTGAAAATAACAAGCTTGTAAAAACGTAATAAACAATTTATTGAGCACAAATATTTTCCGGAACAGAAAAATAAACTTATACAAGGTAATTAAAATAACTCAAAACGACATTTTGTTCATGGGGGGGGGGGACCTGTACTTTACAGAATAAACACCAGGTGTTGACCTCATTTCTGACCTGGCTTCAGAGTTGTAAACAAGCTTTTAAAATGATTGGTTGGTTCCAAGGACATTATGGAGATTTATATAAACATCTTTCTATTTTTAGTTGGTTCATACGTGAGTTTTTGAACGTAAATTTGTTCTGAAAGATTCCAGAAGATCACGTGACCCCTAAGCACGTAACAGTTGGAAAATTGCCAAATATGAATCTAACCAACAAACAATACAATTAAATATAAATGACTTATATCAAATATACGTAACACCTTCCCCCATAAAATAAAAAGAAAGGTTTATGTGATAAAACTTTCTTTTTACCACAAACCAATTTACACCTAAGGTAAAAAAAAACTCGTATAAATTATAGTGTATATGATATAATATATTGTTATACACGGAAAGAGCATCTATTTGTTTAACCTGTCCATGTCCCACAATATGTCCTAAAAAAATCACACTAGCACGGCAGAACTCACTTTTAGATAAATTAACTGTCAAACATGCATCAGTGAGACTGTCAAAGAATTTTCGAATTGTTGCTAGATGTTCTATCCAGGTGTCGTTGTAGATGATGACGTCATCTATATAGGCATCACAATTTTCTAGACCAGAGGTGATTATATTCATAAGAAATTGAAATGTACTTGATGACTCTTTCATCCCGAATAACATTACTTTATATTGGTAAAGTCTATCTGGAGTCACAAATGCTGAGATTTCCTTTGCTCTTTCCGTTAGTGCAATCTGCCAAAATCCTTGCAGAAGGTCAAATTTGATGACATACCTGGCATTCCCGATTTTATCAATACAATCGTCAATTCTTGGTAATGGGAATGAATTTGTTTTTGTCACACTGTTCACCTTCCTATAATCAGTGCACATACGGAACTTTTTATCTGGTTTTGGAAAAAGTATGCATGGTGAACTCCAATCACTTTTACTGGGCTCGATAAAGTCATTCTCCAGCAAATATTGAATTTCCTTTTTTAAATATTCCTGTTTGAGTGGATTCATCCTGTATGGATGTTGTTTGACAGGTTCGGGAGGTCTCCATTTTCTCATAAGAATTCCATTTTAATGAAATAACAGACAGGAACTTCATTGGCTTCAGTCTCCCTTATGGCCCTTTGAAACAAACATGAGATCTCAGGATCTTTTTTCCTGTTCGACGACAAGTGACTGTCGTTTATCACCCTGATTAGAATAAAGAGAATGAGTTGTTAAAAGAGGATCACTATGATCAATACCTTCTGATTGATCCAAACAAGGAGTAAAAGTGACCTCATCAAAAGTGTGACCTATACACGTGTCAGCTAAAGGAATACTGCCTTAATCAACATCATTCTCAAGAGCTTTTTTTGTCATAGCTCTGGTAACTGCACAAGCTTGAAATATCTCAGGGAATTCTTTTTCAATTGGATCAACTTTCTGATCCAAATCAGGCTTGTCAGTTACAAGTGGATTAACCACAACCTTGTCTCCAGCTAAGTCGTTGCCTAGCAATAAATGAATGCCCTCAACGGGTAAAACCGAGACTGTTCCGACTGTCACAGGTCCTGACACTAAGTCTGATGACAAATTTACACAATGGAGAGGAACATTAACAAAGCCGCAATCTACTCCCTGAATAAGAATACTTTCATTAGAAGAAGACCTCTCAGAAAAAGGCAAAGTACCTGACAATGAAAGACTCTGTGAAGCTCCTGTGTCCCTTAAAATTTTAATTGGGGTGGGATTGGCTGAATAACCCAAGAGTGCTATAGAACCCTTCGATATGAATGGTTCATAATTCTCCATAATAAAATCAGACTGGGATTTATCAGACCCAACAAATGTATTGCTTTCAATACATGACCGTGACCTTGGCCTCTTAGAAATAAGAGCATTTGGAACAGGTCTGTTAAATTTAAATTTGGATTTGAAGTATTAAGGTGTTTTTCTCTTGCCAGCTCTATTTCATTCATTCTATATTGATATTCCCTTTCTTCCCTCTATTTGTCATATTGTAATTGTCTTTCTTTCTCCCTTCTCTCTCTCTCTCTCTCTCTCTCTCTCTCTCTCTCTCTCTCTCTCTCTCTCTCTCTCTCTCTCTCTCTCTCCTGTTTTTCATATTGTAATTGTCTCTCTTTCTCCTTTCTTGAAATTTTAGCTTCTTCAACTCGAATTCCATCTTGAATTTTAATTCAAATTTCTTCATTTTTATGTCAGAGTCTGATGCAGACTTAGTCACCGAAATCAAAGCACTTTTTTTAAAAACATTCATTTTCTACCAAATATTGGACCTAAATCTTTTTGATATCTTGTTTCGTTAAAGAAGCCTTGACATCAGAAAGATCATATTTTCTGGCAAGTTGAATCAACTCATCTTTTTTGAAAATATCTAATTGCTCCTGAGTAAGATTAAAAAGAAATATTTCTACTTTAGATGTCATTTTAATACAAGCCTGCCGATCTCACTCAAGATTTTAAAAAATTTCAAAAACTAGGGGTATTCAAATTTAAAACAAAAGTTTTCTGAAAAACATTTCTAGCCAAATTCCAATCCATCCTAATTTCGGACGAGCTCCCAATTTCTATGTTACGTGCTTAGGCTCAAATAAACAGTAACAGAGAAAGAGTGAAACTAACAAGCTTGTACAAACTTAATAAACAATTTATTGAGCACAAATATTTTCCAGAAAAGAAACAAAAACTTACGGTTTTAAGAATCAATTCCAAATTTAATCAAAAAATAATTCAAAATATTATCCACTAGAGAAATTGCAAACGTCCTGGTAATAAAATGTCCAAATAATTCTAAATTCGAATCCCAGCGAAGTATCCAATATGGAAGACGATGTCACTTGATGAAGTTAGTTCTTGTTAATAAAATTCTATGAGCACAATTCTTTTCCAGATAAATAAAAAAAAAACCTCTTGAATCCTTACGAATTGACATAATTTCCAGTACAAGGTAATTAAAATAACTCAAAACGACACACAACTTAGTATTCTAAAAGCCCAACTTCTACTAAATAGCTCGCTCCAAAACATAGTTTATATACCTGCTTTTACGTAAACAAGAAAGGGGTCACATGATCTTCTACAATCTTTCAGAACAAATTTACGTACAAAAACTCACGTATGACCCAACTAAAAATAGAATATTTATAAAAAGCTCCATAATGTCCTTGGAACCAACCAATCATTTTAAAAGTTTGTTTACAACTCTAAAGCCAGGTCAGAAATGAGGTCAACACATGGTGTTTATTCTGTAAAGTACAGGTCACCCCCATGAACAAATCTTAAACTTAAATTGCTAAATTTGAATCAAACAAACAATAAAAAAATTAAAAAACTTATATCAAATATACGCAACAGTGTGTAACATTTTCCCTTCTTTCTTGAGTCCTACTCAGCTGTAGTTCTTTTCTTTTCCTTTGTCTCCTCCGTTATCCCTACACTTCTCCCACTGTCCTTCCTTCTCTCTTTGTCTTACAGAGACTCGGACCACCGCTGGGGTAATTTCCTCTGGTCCCTCAAACTTCATTATATCTTCTCTTTGTCTCGCAGAGACTCGGACCACAGCTGAGGTAATTCCCTCTGGTCCCTAAAACGTCTTTCCTTTTGTCTTCCAGAGACTCGGACCACTGCAATGGGCACTTCCCTTTGGTCCCTTAAAGCTTCTGTTTCGAAGCTTTCTGATTATTTCTCGAATAAATCCGCCATTACGAATAGTCACGAAGTAGGTTATTTGCCTTCTCCAGCCAAATTTATGTTACACTACTAACGTATGATTCTCAAGATGATATATTTAAACTTAAGATTCTAATGTCTGGCACGCCTACACCTAAATTTCAATTGGAGGTTGGTTCCTAATGATCCGACATTGCCCCTCTCAACCGTCTATCAAAGATGTTTACGATATAAATTGGACAATGCCTTGTTGCACCAAGAAATTGCCACTTACCTGTGAACAAGGTTACGTCACTGACATTGGCAAAATAAACGCGAGCGTTGAGTTTATCACTTATGTCAATAAACGCGGTGGACACCTCAAGCACTTTGCCTACGAGAAATTCTAGCCTCAGGGTTTTAACATACCCATGCTAACATCTAGTTTCTCCTGTCCCGTGACAATCATATATTTAAACGGTTTATTTTATACCATCATCATTATTATTATTATTATTATTATTATTATTATTATTATTATTATTATTATTATTGCATATTTAGTATTAGTGTTAGTATTGATTTAGCTTGTTGTATATTCGGATAAATATATTATGAATTGACTGTAATTGCATCAAGACCCATTGGTACATATCTGTTCTTATCAAATTATTCTGCCGAAAATTAGTAATATATCCACACTTGACACGCCTAACTGAACTTTCTATTTATCGTCATAGAAAGCTGTATAACATTTCTTCAAAGACAGTCACAATAATAAAGTATGGAAATATTAAAGTATTCTTGTTAAATTAAGAAAGTATCTATATTGGTCGACACGTCATGAACTTTTACTTTGTTTTCTTTTGTTTTGTTTACCTTTCTTGAACTTGAACTTAAACTAAATAACAGCGACTCATAGAGGAACCAAAGTCGTTATTATGTCAATTATGCTTTCTTGGGGATTGTTTTTCAGTGAAAAAGGTTGCTAATGATTCAGTCGTTCAATAGCCTCTCGAGACGATAAGGATGTAAAGTAAAACCCTTGTCCATGCAATATTCATAAGCTGTAATCTAGTTGATGTGTATTCTTCGGTGATCTTATAACATATAACCAGAGTCTTCTGTTCTTAAGTGTCTCTGTTTTAGCTCCGCTCTCTCACTTCTCTCTCTCTCTCTCTCTCCCCTCTTCCCCTCGCCCTCCTCTCTCTCTCTCTCTCTCTCTCTCTCTCTCTCTCTCTCTCTCTCTCTCTCTCTCTCTCTCTCTCTCTGAATCTATAGAGTTATGGACGTAAAAATGCAATTATATGTTCACTGGTCATTTCTCCCGTTCCGAGACCCTACCCCATATAGCTGATCAACCAGCATATCAGATATACCCCAGCCCCAGCCCCGTCCATCCAATTCTCTATCGCACGTATACAATTCCTTTTGAAAGAACCTACTAGATTTTAAGTTTTGGCATGCGACGATGTCTCTTAACTTTTGACGGTATATCTGACAAACAAACCGACCAGCTAAGAGACGTGCTGTGAAGAGAAAGAAGGAAGAGAAAACACTTTTCAGAAACGATACAAAAGGTTTTTTTTTTTAAAGACTGAAATGCTTTAACGACTTGTCATAATTATGAAATTCCTTAAATACTTGCATCACTTACAAATAAATTTATAATCGTACTGTTGGGAAGCGAAGCTCAAACCTGGTAGAAATTTTTTTGAAAAATAGGTCATTGTGAAAACAAATTATTGTATTATTAATTTTGGAATATTCGTTTTTTTATGTTTTGTTTCCCTCTTTTGGTTGATTCTATTGGTCAGTAATAATCATATTATTGTTGTCAGAGATAATTATGTCATTGTTGTTAGTAATACCTATATCATTGTTGTCAGTTGATATTTATGTCATTGTCAGTGATATTTATGTCACCGTTGTCAATGATAAGTATGTCATAAATATTGTTGTCAGTTGATACGTATGTCATTGTTGTCAATGATAATTATATTGTTTTTACGAGATTCACTTTTCCACGCACCATCACTGGAAACTGCTGTTTATGGAACATTATTTGTTTGCCAGGGGGAACTTACTGCCTAAGCCACACAATATTCCAATCTAAAGATCACGTGGCATTACCACTGAATATGTTTGTCACTAATCCCATTCATTATGTTTGTTACTATTATTATTCATTAGGTACCTATTTATTCATTGGAAGCGTATATACTTATAGCGAGATTTTACACTATAGCAGTGTCCTATCAAACGTAATAATATGTCTTGTTATGTCATAGAACAAATTATATCTGCTTGATTCGAAAATAGTTGATATATTTCGACTTGGTAAACAACATAAACTTGAAGTTTAGGCATTGCTCGTTTTGTTGAATGTGTGAGTCTTAAATACAGACAAAATTAGCGCATGGAAGGAAACATTTTTTTTACCAATGATATACGCAGAATTGTTTAAATATACAATCTGATAAAATGTTGAGGCGGAATTTTGAGCTGTAAACGTAGTAAAGGTAATTTAAAGTGAAGAACCATCTGTTAAAAGTTTCAAGAATATTCAGTTTTCAGAAATTATAAAGCATTCTCTTGTTTCATAGATAGTTGTGTACCGGAAGAAAAACCAAACATACAAAATTGTTTTATAAGGTAGATGGCAAAACTGATAACGAATCTGACGTGACGAAGCTGATAACAGATATATAGCAGGTGATTAAAACAAAATAATATTAATGAAGTAATGACTTGTTATTAATACAAATCATCTGACTAGCCTGAAATTTTCAATGACGTAATTTCTTAATGATCAAGAAAAAGTTTAAAACAGTATTAAAACAATTCGTATGCTGCCGCGAGTTTCCAACCCACGAAATTTTATTTTGAAGGCGTGACACACAGACAAATGTATGTGTATAAGCTTTCTTTTTCATTCGCGCATCTCAATTTTGTTTTCATTTTTATATATAGAAAACGTATGTAATATAGCTTTTTGGTGATCAAACCTACCAAATGCATACTATTTTCCTCCTGCATTTTTTAGCGCAAGCACAATGTTGTCGAAATGGTAATAACACGCATAATGTAGAGCCGTGTAACCTTCCTTGTCTTCAAGACAAACGTCTATATTTGGAACTAATAAAAGCCTTTGAACTAGAGATTCGTGACCCATTATGCATGCTTCGTGTAATGCTGTTCTTTCAAAGTCTCCTCTGTAGTTAACGTCACAATCCTTTACAAGAATCTCATTTGTGAGGTGTTCATTGCCGCTCTTTGCAGATTCCAGTAAACACTTAGAAAATATACTATGCCCGTTCTTTACTTTGACTTTTTTAGCCATTAATTTAAAAAGTGGTAAGCTTCCTTGTTTACATGCTATATGTAAAGCAAGAACCTTTTGTTCGTCTTGCCATCTGTACTTCTCTAATATGAATTCAACTGTATCCATGTTTTGACTTTGCACGGCCGCACAAAGTAGATTAGGTGTTTCTCTGGCATTATAGACGTAGAGAATTTTAACAACTTCTGTACGCCCTAACCTGCATGCTGTGTGTAACGCTCTAGACATGGTGTGCCCAAGATAGCCATTTTGACCATGTGGTGATGAAAAGCAATTCAGCATCCTTCCTGTATTACTTCTTCGCTGGTGATTTTTAGAATAAAATTTCAGAATTCTCTCCAACAGTTCCAACCGCGGTACCTCGTTATCCGCTGCATATAACAGAAGGTTACCACCAAAGCCTGCATTGTTCCTAGATGTTAGGATATTCTTTATCTTTCCAGATTCCTGAATTCGTTCAAAGAATTTATCAAGAAATTTTGAATCGAAGAAGGCTTTGTGATGAACGACCTCCCAGACATTTCCCCCGTTAATTTCCTCCACAAAACGATTCGCTAGTAAATCAAAATCCAAAATACTCAATTCTATCTTATCACAGTTTTCCAATCTCTGGCAGCTTTTTATCATCTTATGCGGCTCATTTGAATTTGTAACGACCATTTCCAACAGAAATCTGAACGGACACAGATCTATAATATCCTTAATTCCTTGTCTACAATAGGTAAGAGCCACAGCTTCTTCTATGGCTCGGTGAGAGAACATATAGCCACCATCATCAGTGCATCTAAGAAATGTGCCTGAGGCAGACAAATATCTTGAAACCGTCGCGATGGTTGGTCTTTTCATCGGAATTCCAGAAGTATCAGATACTCTAGACATGGCGGACGTAAATGTTTTTGAAGCATTGTCCCCGTCCCTGATATCATAGTAAGATATTTTTCCACCGCAGAGAAGAACAACAGCCAGAACACAAAACCTCTTTTTGTCCTCTTGTTCAATGCGTTCGATTTCACCTTTTACGTAAAGAACTGGATTCTGAAAGAATTTCTCCCCCTCATCTGCCCATCGTTTCTCTCTAGTGAAGAGATAACAGCACAAAGGGAATCCGATCGGAGTGTCTGTTTTCAAAATTTGCGCTATATGGGCTCCAGAAATGCGTTTTCGTGTCTGGTCATCTGCAGAAGAATCTCGACTTAAATCTTCTTCCAGAATAAAAAGAGAAGATGATTTCAAATGTCTAACAAGTATAGTCCGTTTTACATCGGAAATATCGAAAGTAGACATGTCCACAATTATCTCTTTGTGAAACAACATTTGCGTTTTCAAACAGTTCCAAGCTTCTTCAAGAAGGCATTTTCTTGTCGTAAGAATAAACCTGACTAAATTATTTCGAGTCATCACCTCCACTAAGGGAAATAGTTTCATCCAGATCTTCAAGAGCGATTCGTCTAAGTATGTTTCTCCAAGAAAGTTGTCCATGAATACAATAGTGTCTCTTTTGCTATTCACAAGTTCCTCAAACTTATGAGGATTGCGCAGGTGTACAATGATAGTGTTTTGTGTCTGCATATCTTTCATGAGTCTGCAGGAGGTCATTGTTTTGCCATCACCAATGTTCCCAGTGATAACTACTGCCCCGAACCGGCACAGTGTCTGGTGAGCTGATCGATAAGCGGGAGTTTCCACGAACAGTGCCAGATTAACGTTGTCCAATTCCGATTTGGTGTTAACTGAGACGATAAAGAAGATGTATAAACAACAGAGTAAATTTATTTATTATTTGCGAAAAATTCAACTGAAGCCGGGATACCGCGGAAAGAATCTGTGGATGTCGGTGTCTATTCAACTGGCATGACATCTTGATTTATTAGGCCACTAAATTGTTGATTGAATTGGAATTGCTAACATAGGTAAATTTAAACATGAGATATGGAAAGCGGCCAATAGTAATATTCTCAATTCAAATTTGTATTTATTTATGCGTAAAGTCATGGGTCAATATGGTAAAAGTAACTGCAAAATTGCTGAAAATGCGGTCCACAATTGAGTCAAATTAAGACCAAGATATATATATATATATATATATATATATATATATATATATATATATATATATATATATATATATATATATATATATATATATATATATATGGGGGGTGCATGTGTCTGTGTGTCTCTCTCAGTGTCTGTGTACACTTTTAAATGGGGGACTTCCTAACACTTGTTTGACTCATCAATGGCACAAATTAGTCAAGCATCGAATGTCAGGACAACATTTCTTTTCTGCGTACTGGCTGATACTGTGTTCACATAAATTTTTACTTATTACAATGCTCTGGTTGCCGGTATGACCTAACGCCTTTCATATAAATCCCAATAACGACTTAATTACATACCAGCACAGATGAGAATGAAATTCATATCTAGAGAGTTTTACATTGTTCATAGCATCTTGACATTTGCATTCAGAAGACAACCCTTGATGATCTCACAATTTTTGGGACCAAATTTGATCATCCGAACGACCACTGATCCTGATCAAGTCTGCGACCGCGATGTTTGGCGAAAATTTACGTTTTACCGGACAAGAAGATGACTTGATTCCTTAAGAAGAAATTTGAGCTTCATGAGAATTAACTTTCTCAGATGGATGTTTACATTCACACCGCTGTTACATCCTTAAACGCAAAACACAATCAGTCAAAGTTTTCTCAATATTGACTAAATTCAGAACTTTAGGGGTTTTCGCATGCATTGTCTTCAATCAAAGAGTTCATCAACAAAATCGTGTAAAACATATGGTACGTGTAAACTTTGTGACTCCTAGTACAGCATTATGTCCAGGGCCAGCACTTCCGCTAGGCGAACTAGGCAATCGTCCAGGGCGCTGGGCTAAGTGTTTATTTCATGATGGGCGTGAGTGGAAGGGGGCGCTAGATATCTGATCTCGCCTAGGGCACCAAAATGCCTTGTACCGGTGCTGATTATGTTCATTTTTTGCAATTTTTACTTAAAGATGCATATTGTCATGATTTCTTTAGTTAACATTATTAAGTTGGATATGGTCTTTTTTAAGATATTAAAGAACGTGCAATCGCACAGTATCTATAAATATATGCTTATATACGTATAAGACAGTTGCTAATAATAAACTATTAGTAAATATATTTACGATATTCTTCCCACTGGACAGATCGATCAGGTGGTATCTTAGAAATTAAGTAAATCATATTGGATCATGTCACATGAATAAGTAAATTTCAAGAGATTACACTGAATAGTGAATTCTGTCACGTAGGGTATATTGCAAAAACATATAGACGAAATAGACTAATAAAAGTGTAAATGAAGAGAGACCTGAGCAATCTGATTCATTCCAATTGTGGAGTCATTGTCATTTCTTGTGTTCCTCTTGTAACACCAATTCGTCTGCGTGTATGTTTTATGTTTTACTTTCATATTATTTAAGAGGTGAAAAAAACACTTTTTTTGGGGACTTTTTAGTCGAAATATAATAACAGTGTTTTGGAACTAATGTGAATTATTCCAAGAGTTCTGGAAAATTCCATTATAACATCACGATTCTTGGTGAACCAGTACATTTCCGGTTCTTACGTTTTTACGGAATTAGATATTCATTTGTACTTTTTAATGCAACTCTTTCAAGGATTATTTTGAATTCACTTTTTTTTAAAAACTAAGTTACACTCACATTTTCATTTAAAACTTTGATAACTATATTATACAAAGATTAGTTTTACAAAACTTGCTGTTTTCTCTTTTCTCTGTTACATAAGAATTTACGATAGAGACCTAACAGCCATATTGAACAACGCTGGCTATATCCTGGGTCAAAAATAGCCATTATATTACGATCCACCACCCTTCCTGACTATACACAAACCAAATACTGGCGACAATAATGGCAGTTTAAAACTAGTATTTCAAAAGATAATTGTACAAGTATTCTGTACAAGTATGCAACTAAACGATTATTCCCATTCTTCTTATTTTCACGTAACCAAATCTCTCTCTCTCTCTCTCTCTCTCTCTCTCTCTCTCTCTCTCTCTCTCTCTCATACGTACCAATAACGTTGTGCATATACGGATCATTTGAGTATTCTTCTCTTGAAGGAAGCTCTTTAAAAAAAAAGAGTGAAATGGTTGGCAGTTAGGCAATCAATTTGGAAAATATACCTTACTGTTCATAAATGATATGTGTTATGTCAATATTATAAACAAGAAGTTATAACTCTAAACTTCTAACGTATGGAACAGTTAGATTACATGTAAATAAAATCAGATGACACAGACTTTAGACATCTACACATCGAAGGAATTTAATGAAACATTATTGGCACATAACATTCAATGCAATCAATGGGATGCAGTGCCTTGGTCGCATATCGAACTGTAAAGTATTTCCACTACACATCATCTGCAAAATCTGTCATACAAAAGTTAAGTACATGTACACATATTTAGTTTAAAGCCACTGTCGCTCAAGCAACTCTAAACGTGATACTTATCTGCAGTCTCTTTGAAAAATCAGGTATGAAAATGTCGATAATAACATCAAAGTATGTTCTACTACACATCTAATTAAGAATCTCAATAATTAAAAATATATATATATATATATATATGTGTGTGTGTGTGTGTGTGTGTGTGTGTGTGTATGTGTGTGTGTGGAAAGACAACTGGCAAATCACAAAAGAGTTAATGTTTATAAATGTACAAATTTTGATGATAGTGACAAATATTGAGCGAAGCTACACAAGATGGAACATTTTGTTTCTTTTGAGAAAATCGATTTCAACATTGCAATTATCGTCATCATTATCGTCATCATGATCGTCATCATCATCATCATCCTTATTATTATTATTATTATTATTATTATTATTATTATTATACCATTTTCTTCTGTATCGTAGGAAAGCGCCGTCTGATCACTGTTGATGCATGCCGATGAATATAGGGAGGACGATATGGAACTTCTTTTCTGCCTGCAACATTCGCAGGGACTAACACTAAGATTGCACCCAATATACAGGTTACTACAGTTGGAGAAAGTCGAACTCTGTATACTTGAACTAATGGAGCCCGAGTGCTCAGTATCTCCCAAAATGGCTGGCAACCCTGGCTCGTCTGAGAGTGAAACCGCTGTTGAAGATAAATACACAGATCAAATGATGGATGATGAGGCTGCAATATATGTGTGTGTATGTGTGTGTGTGTGTGTGTGTGTGTAATTCATTATATTATTTTGGCTCACGTTGAAAAGGTTTAAGCTTTTTAAAACGATAGGTAGTAGGCAAATGCGGTGGTTGCGGGTGCAACCATTTGGTGCAGCATAAACTTTATGTTCCTTTGGATTCTAGCTAGACTAAATAAGCAAGCGTTCATGATCTTACAATAGATATACATATGTTCAAAATGTCTTTTTTGAAGTCTTTTCATCAAGCTTAACTTTGTACGATCTGAAATCAGAAACCAAATGAGCACCGTCAGATTCTGAAATCTCATATCAAATTGATCCACAATTTTTCTCTCCAATAATGTCATAGGGTAAACGTTATTTTTAGAAAGTCCATTTAGAAACAGTTAATTTTGAATCGATGAACGAATGCTTTATGAATCATAAACTGGTATTATTGTAATGCAGTGTCGTTGCCTTTGTTTTAGCTAAGAACTTACACTTAGCGCATCGACAAATTTCATTAGTGTCGTGCGATGTTTCTATCAAGGACATGGCGTCACAATAATTGCAGCGCTCGTGCTCTTCATTAACGCCATGCATCTTTGTCTTATGGCGTGTGTGTGTGTGTGTGTGTGTGTGTGTGTGTGAGAGAGAGAGAGAGAGAGAGAGAGAGAGATTAGGATTTTTATGGTAGCTTTAACATTTTTTCAGTCATATTTCTACGATGTCTGCAGTGAGGCAGTTTATAGTGATGTATAGCACTGGGGCATCATGCCGCAGACATGTAGCATGATGTCTCACCCAGTCCCGTCATCCTGACACCAGGAGGACCAGTCCCAACACTAACTTCTTAATACTGAGCGCCAAGAGGGGCAGATGTTAGTACCATTTTGTAAGTATTTTGTATGACTAAACCGGTGATCGAACCCACGAACTACCGCTTCCACGACGGATGCTCTTACCACTAGCCCATCGGAGCGGTTCATTTCGTTTGTAATGTTACAACTAAATTGTGTGTGACTTTAAATTACTTCCTTCATTTATAATATTTCCAGAAAATTACAATGAAATTGGATTCGTCAATCGCACCGTCTCGAACATTTCCACCATTTGTTTTCATCAGCTTGACAGTATATGATATTGTATTCTGACTGTATTTTAATAATTTAAAGAACAAAGAGAAGGGGATTTCTGACACCACCTCGAAAATAAATTAATAGAATAACAATATAGTTGGAAAAAAACATTTCTCCAGTTCGGCCGTTTCAGCTTTAAGGTTTAATACGATGAATCAACTGTAGCAATACCTTTACAGATTTGTGAGAAATGTAGATCAAGCATTGTAATCGTTTAAGCGTCTATGAAATTATATATTTATTATCTTAAAAATATCAGAGAAGAACAATTTCAAGAAATTATAAACTTGACTTAAGCATAAACAATGATTATCATATATCAGATATATATTTTGCGCCTTGAACGAAAATATAATGCAAACGAATGTTCATCAATCGTATCATTAGCCATAAGATGAAGTCTATCGTATAATAAAACTGTACTTAATCAATCTTATCTTTAATTATATGGTTACATGTACTTCATATTATGCGATCTTTTCCGTAGATTTTACTAACATAGATTTTCAAACTTGGGAAGCACACATCAGTGTATTTTACCTCCAGACATACTTTATAGTCACTCGTACTAAAGGTGTTTTAATCCAAGCTAATCTTGCATGAATAAGATCAAGATAATGAATATCACTTAATCTCACCTCAAAAGAGATTTCATACAATGTAACAGAGAGAGAGAGAGAGAGAGAGAGAGAGAGAGTTGAGACACACCGTCATGGTCTTCAATAGTTTTTTCTTTCCTACGATATCTTCTTTCCTGATATCCATCGCGAATGGAGGCTGCTGAACTAGTTCGACTGACGACCTTTCTAATCGTAGAGCTGCCATGTGTTTGCATAACCATCGTCTCACTCATCGCGTCATTGTCAATCTCCTTCATTCAGTAAATAAAATTAAAAAGGAAGACAGGTACTATGAAATCAAAATCGTTCACAACATACATATCCAGCGAAACGGTACCGACCATATGGACGTTTAGGGGATAAATTAGTTAACGACAATTTTCTTTTTTTCATACTACCTTTTCAGTGATAATCGTAACTGACTGCTAAAATAACTGTTATACTTCAATCGTCTAAATATGCACATATCATTATAATATTTACAACAATGAACAATAAGTTTTAATGGGGGATATTCCAGACGAAATCAAGCTGTTATATTCGATCTGTCATAGCCGCCATTTTAAAAGACCTCTATAGAGTTGTGTCAATGCACCGGTGGAATTTATCCAGTAAAGATATAAAAATGAGTCTACACAAGCATAAGGTCGACTTCATAGCACTTGATATTTGATGTACATTTATTTCCAAGTTCAATGAAAACTTCGCAGTTAAAACTAATATCACGACATTACATCAAGTAAGTATTCCAGTTGTTCAACATTATGGTGCATGAATTGAGAATATGGGTTTTGTATGTGTGACCGACAGTGTATGAATCGACAGCTACGCCATCAAGTTGTGATAATATTACTACGCACTACCAGGAAAGCATTTTAATCAAATTAAGAGGAAGGTAGTTATGTATCTATTGATAACTTTTTAATAACATCTTTTTCTTTAAAGAAATATGCGAATCTGTATTGAGGGGGAAGAAAAAGCGTTACAAGTTTAAAGTCAATAAACCTGCAAGTGTGCGGACCAAGACACTAAAGTGGAATCTTCCCGACGACATTCCGGTAATGACCCCGGCTGGACATCACATCTCGTCTTTGTGTAGCTTTCTACTTTAGAGTCTGCATGAATGTTTGAGATTTCTGACTCTAATAAACCACGTCCCTTGTTCACATTTTTATCCTTTGTTGAATAGACGTCATTATTTATGCACCGTGGAACCGATGTAGGCAATCCCACCGGGGACGAACATTTCTTATGTTCTGTCCTAGGTTTCACTCTTTGTTCTGTCCTAGGTTTCACTCTTTTGGCAGGCATTCTGATTGTGTTCACAGTATTAGGTCATGTTGCTTCAATCACTGACCTCACAGTCTCTGACATGAATGAAACACAACTAGTAGGGCTGACACGTCATATCTGTCTAAAATTAGATAGAACAAGCTACGATAAAATACATTACATCCTCCGTGTAAGGCGCAAAATAAAATAAAGCAAACCGAATAAGTGATCAAACAATATAGGTTATATATAATCAATTATATAGTTTCGTCATAAAACATATATGAAGTAGTGATTAATTTCCTTCTATAAAATTAGAAAAGTTACGGTAAGGCAATGTCTCTTGTTGTTAATTCTTCTTCTTTTTAGGAAATAGTTCCTTTAAGAATATTAAAAGAAATACAGTAGTTATTCGGTATCTTTTCTTGATTTTTTTCTACATTTACTCTAGTAGACGAGCTCGCGACATAGCTCAATTTCAGTACTATTGTGGCATGTCTACAATTATTCCAATTACAACTCTTTTGATTATAATAAATGGAATTGACTGTAGCCACGCGCATTGAAAACACCGACAACTGATGAAAGGCCAATTATTTCTTAAGTTCTAAATAATGAAAGAAAAATGCAAATACAGGCTTCTAGCACTGCAAATTCAACATTTAAGCAATGACCCGGCCAGTGAACCATTTGCTAATTACATTTATGCCATGACCAGGCCAGTGAACCATTTGCTAATTACATTTATGCCTTGACCAGGCCAGTGAACCATTTGCTAATTTACTACTTTTACTGATTGATGTTGGACATAATTGCAACAAAAGTATATTTGACACTTTCATATAATTAGAGGATTCTATATAATAACAACCGAACGTAAATTCTGAATTCAGTCATCGCATTTTCTGAAACAAAATTAGTCATGTTTGTATAGCTATTATAGTGTCTAAACATGAATATGAATTTCTTGGAATATTAAATTTAAAATAGACCCAAAAAAAACATGAAAATGATTTTCGTGTAAAATATATGTATGGAAACTAACATTTTTATACAAATAAACAACCATACACAATTCAGGAAATAAACATTATTGAGCTCAACCCTGTGTCGTCTGCTCTCCTCTCTGTCAACATTGCTGTTTCCAATCTCTCCCTCTGGCAAAAATCAAACACCGAAACTCTGTGGAGAAAAGAAGACAATGCTATCAGATAAGGAGCAAGATGTTTAAGTAACATTAATTTACTAAACTGTGAATTAATTGACGGGTTTGATAGAGACATGGCTGAGACATATGTAAACGAAAATGATCATTATGTGTTCAAACGGTAGGAAAGATATTTGTAAACCATTAGCCTGATGATATACTAAAAATTATAGAAAGTAAGCAGAATGCAAACACTTTAAGAAGACACTTTTTGATGTAAGGCTAGTGACCGGATTCTTGCAACCAAAAAATGAATTCAACAATTTTCAGGCTAGTCAGATGATTTGTATTAATAATTTTCACTCACGTATTATATTTTCAATGAATTTTTATATTAGGCAGGTGCATGCGACATTAAATTTCTACATAAAAACTGGACCCTGCCCCCTTAAGACCAACAACAGACTTTTGTCAATGTGAAACTTTTTTCTATATTGCACACAAACACCATGCCAATCTCAGCTACAAACCCAACATGATTTTAGGAACAAGTCTTGGAAATAAAAAATTTGGATGCATCATGAAAACAGTGAAAGAAAACACAAATAGTAGGGAAAGACAGACATTAACAAACACTAGTAGCAGAAAGTACCTAATTCAGAAGTTAAGAGTCAAAACCATTCGCCCAACTGGTATCATGCAAATGTCAGGCCACACAACTATACAGTCTATAAACAGCTACTCAAACATTATTGACAAACAACAACATATTTACTCCCATTTTACCTGTGTAACACCTGCCACCCAAATAATGAAGCTCTCAAGCCTCACCCCCACAACAAAGAAATTTCAAATTGCATTGCACAGACTGTAGTTCCCAAACGTGTAATATTCAAAATAATCAGATTATTAGCAACCCATTCTACGGATCAAACATCACCGTACAAAACATGTTTGTTATGAACCTCTCGCAAAATGTGAACGAGATCAATAACTGTGTCAACTTCTTTCAACAAGCGAATACTCCAACAGGGCCCACACAGCGGAAAATGTAAGATATTTTTTTAACGTGACACTTGCCGTCAACATGAATAGCAAAGTAATGACAGAAACGATATCAATAAATGTAGCTAGGTATAAATGTTTTAATTACCTCTTGCTCTTTCATTATGTTGATGTTTCCGCCTCGAATCGTAGTGTTGCTTTAAATACAAATGGCCGCCTTATTACTGTTCATGACAATGAACGCTTCAAATTCAATGTTTCCTTACACATTACTAAAACAATTGTGTTAACTATCAGCCTTGTGTTTTCATTTCATATAATACTGCTTATAGCACTTAATATGAATGAAGTGTACAGGAAATTATGAATCATTACATAATCTTTTGTTTGAGCGTACATACATGCGATGGGGTGTAAAGAGTTCACTCCCCTCACGTGCACTGTTTATGGCTGTCAGTTTTATCTCCCATATAAAATGAAAACTTGTATGTGGTATAAATAAAATATCTGTATAGCATGTACGCTACTATATCAATGATATACCACACATTGTATAATTGTTCTCGGCAAGCCTCGTTTCCTTTTACTGAAACATGTATATATCTCGTGATATATCAAGATATGTCATTGTTACAGCGTACATGCTATACTCTTCTCTGAAGTTATGTGATGCCTGATGATACCTCAAAAAAACATAAGACACGCAAATATATAGAACATATGTATAATATGTACACTGTGTCAATGATATGTAACATTTTTCATTAAAAGGAAACGATGCTTGCTCGAGTTTCCTTTTAGCGAATGGTATATCACTAAGAAAATGTACAGACTGTACATATAGTTTGTTTATATCACATACAAATAATTATATTTGCACTTTTGAAAAGAGTTCAGATTTACTAAAGCAGTTAAATTGTATTGACATAGTGAAGGAACTCCTCACGTACCTGAGTGCGTCCGCGACAAAATGTAGTACACTGCCTTTTGATGATATTCCCAATCATCTTTGCATATTGATAAGTTGATTGCTTTCTTTTTATAGTTTCTACTTTTCTTCAACGTGGACAAATCAATATAATACATAAAGATGATTTTAATTTAAAAATGCAGAGCACTTCAAACAATTAATTAATTAGCTACGCCATTCACATGAACGTTGAGCCATTAACCTACAAGCTCAAGGAAAATAATGAGGGATATAAACTAATCAAAATGAGCCATATATATATATATTTACTTTGACCATGTTTATGAATTTCGATTTGTTTGTTTTTTTAAATAATATGCGACATGCATAACCTGGTTGCGGAAGCTTGTCAAGTTGGTCCATCTGATTGTTTCACGTGAGAACCAGATATGTTTCTATATTATAACCCATTAGTGTTATACATCGAATAGTACTGTTTACTTACATTAAAGGAAGGCGTTTGTGTTGTTATTGTTGACAGAACATAAGAGACTGACCATTTAATTGGTGCGGTGTCTGGTGCTTATAATCAGAGTAACACCAGTTTCCAAACAACAAAAATACAAAACTGGAATTATTTTTAGAAAACAGCATAGCTCCGCCCCATACACCCACCCACCGCTTGCCCGAAAATTAAACGGTTAATTCCTAAGATGCCAATAATCAATAATTAAAAAAAAATATTTAATAATTGGAAATTATATAGATAAATACTCAAGCATTTTTCTTTTCACTATCTTGAAATTAGTGATATAGATTTGAATCAATTATTACACTATCAAGTACCAGTCGCAACTGACACTCCGTCAGTTCTGTGTGTGTGTGTGTGTGTGTGTTAATAAACCTAATCTAAGCACTGAGAAAACTTTCAAATACATTTATTCTTAGGAAGTTATCCACCATTCTTTACAAAACAAATTATGCCTCTTTTAGCTGTATTGTCATTATAAGGCCCAACCCAATTTTATTTACACTTACACTTCTCTGTGTCGACATGGGCCCCGAATGACAGAATGGTCTTAGGCGATCTACATTACAGAACACTGTCTGCGTAGGTTCAATTCCCAGCACAGCCAATGTGGGTATGTGAGAACGTTTGCCATTAACTGTCCATGGGACAGTGGTTCTTCCCCGGGTCTTCGCTGGTGTTTCATCCACCAAAATACACTAGCCGAAATGCATAACCTATCATGTGTTTAAAAAAGCGATAAACCAACACAACCAAACCATATAGAAAAAATGACCCATTTCGTGTAGTGTGTATCAGGGTGTTTTACGAATGTGATGTGGAGACGGTGAATTGTGGATTACGAGATGTGGGTAGACACACATATGTGAAAAACAAATAGTAGGCAAAATAATTATTGTACATTTCAGAATATGATATTTATCTTTGTAACACGAAGTTGCGATATAGATTTAATGTAATTTACTAGTCCGACACCACCACCCCATTTCCATTTGGCGTCCGCAGAATTATTTTCTGGAAGGGGTGGGGCAGATATGCAGTGGTTAGCTAGTAAGCATAATTGATGTATGCCAAAACGTATTTAGAGGTGAAATCTGGGGAAGAGTGACGAGTGCTCCTCTCATTCTTTGTCCCTATGAGTTGGAGCTAATGCCTTACCTCATGTATTACATTTAAAGCTCCAAAGTTGACATTTAGGCGGTATAATTATTCACTTAGTTCACTAGTTCAGATCATTTGGTCGTGTATTTACATATAGTTTAGGTCATACACTAACGCTGGGAAAACAAATTGATAGTTCATGCAAGAGTGACAAAGCGGTCAAATGTATAATACCAAATTACAGAACACAGCTTAACTATAAGATGTTTACAGCTTAACTATAAGATGTTTACAGCTTAACTATAAGATGTCTACAGCTTAACTATACGATTTTTACAGCGTAACTATAATATGTTTACAGCTTAACTATACGATTTTTACAGTGTAACTATAAGATTTTTATAAACAATTAGCTATGTTTCCAGTATAACGTACCAGTATCCGCTTGTCGTTTAGAATTTCAACCGACACAAGAAAAGTAACTTACCTGTTACATTGCATCATGTATGTACTACAGGTAAGTAGTATATAAATACAACGACAACTTCCATTTTCGACTAATGAATCATATGTTCTTTACAGGCGATGTCTCATCGAAATATCGATATCAAGAGAACTAGTAAGATGTACAGTGTAGCACGTATCTGAGAATTAAGCAATAGTAACGTCAAAACAACGATAACACTGCTTCGCCATTTGTAATCTCCTTGTTTAGTGTACGACCAAGTCTTCCGGAAATCCCACTGACCTAAATATTTAACATTAGAGATATGATCAGAAAGGTAGGATTGCGCAACACTTCTTCTTACAGGTATATCGACACTTTGTATGTAAATTTATTTCACACACTGACTACGGATTATGTGATAATGTCTGTACATGCGAACTTATTTACGCGAGTTAATGTAAACACAAGAAAGAAAAGCATATACCATGCTAGCATAATGATGACATTAGATTTCTGTAATATTCACTGATGTATCTTGGAGTTCTACATTTGTAATCACACATCAAAGAAAGTTAGAGGGAAAATATGAACAATTTTATTTGAAAAGGGTTAGAAACTAAACTGCTGTTTCGAAAAAATTGTATATTAATTTTATCATGATTTATAAATGAATACGGCTTAAATATCAACAGTATCAGAGACTCATATAATATCCTTATAAATGTACAAAACGCATGATATAAGAGTAGCCTTGGGTGCCAGATAACTTATGACACCACATAAAACCGTCTGGACCATCATCGTTACCTCGGACATCATTTTCTCTTAGTTCGCCACTGACAAAATCAGTAATATACCCATACTTCAAACATTGTTTAGTTTTCTTTTCATCATTTTTGAAACCTTCATAACGATTATACCAGTGCGCTAGAATGAAATGACCATGGATATATTACTGATGTATTGTTAAATTAAGCGATTAGAGCTTCTACAGATTAGGCGCTACACAAAGTCCTCATTAGTAGTAGTAGTAGTAGTAGAAGTAGTAGTAGTAATAGTAGTAAATGAAGAAAGCGACATAATTTCTATACCTTTATCGACGCCACGTGAAACCGTCAGAACAATTATACCATAGCGCTAGAATGAATTGAACATGGATGTATTACTGATGTATTGTTAAATGAAACAGGCAACAACATTTCTATATATGTATCCACGCCACGTGGACTTTTGGATTGTTCCTTCAGAGAGAAAACATTTAGTACTATGTCAAAGATCTAGAAAGTCCCAAAGGTTCCTTTTGATACCGTCAATCAGAACAATTATGCGAAAGAGACAGATAGGACAAGAGAGACACAGATATATATATATATATATATATATATATATATATATATATATATATATATATATATATATATATATATATATATACTGAAACTGGGTTTGGCGATTTTTCTTTTAGCAAAAAAATGTATACAAGAAGTGGCGTACCAAATATACTTCATGCATAGTATGCATACATTTTATTTATATTGCATACACATACACATACTTGCCTTTCCAACGCTGCTAAGATGAACTAACTAAAAGCTGCTGTGTATTGTCAGAATGAATGAACTCTTCCCAGCCCCATCATGCATGTCCGCGACCAAACGTAATTCTCGAGCTATTGCGAATAATAGCACACGCCTGTGGAAATTGTAGTTTTGAACTTCTGTTTTCATTGATATTGATTGGAAGACTGTTTTAATGAAGAAAGTAGAATGCTATAGGCATGGCATGGTTAACTATTTGATCAGAAAACTCGATGGTTTTCATACACTATATATCATATTTAAACGAGTTAGAAATATACAGTAAGCGAGATGAGGAACCGCCAGGAGTTAGTTCAAACATTGGAATGTATTTACAGTTGATCGAAGTCATTATTATAGTTTAATTAACATTGCTACAAATCGTACAATTATTGTTATCATCCATATCTAATTTTCCCATTACGTTGCTACTACCTGTGACTACATTTATCGATCAGTCATAGGTCCAGAGACATCGTGGCATGACACAGCTGAAAATCTGCCTCTCCTTCTTATCTTATTTTCGTTAGTATCTATCTTGGAGGGAGAGAGAGAGAGAGAGAGAGAGAGAGAGAGAGAGAGAGAGAGAGTAGGGGGTACAGACAGACAGATGGTGGAGGATTAAATTACCTATCATAAAGACATACTTATATACCTTTTTAAACATTATTTATATTACAAAATCCGCTCTAATCTCCTCAAGCGTTCTAAGTCATTATATGGGTTGATAAGGCAACAGACAAATTGATCAATACAGACAGGGATGTGCTATGAATAAATGCCTTGACGGAAAGTATAATCAACCATCCCACCCCCACCCGTATCTCTGTCTCTGTCTGTCAGTTATCAGTTATATCAGTTTTACATCAGCCAATATGTGCTTTTATTATTCATATTATCATTACATCACCCAATTGAAGCATACTCTTCATAAACCATTAAATATCAAGAAAGATTTATCACCCAATACACAAACACCCACAAGTGTATGCGTGTCTTTGTACACATTGAATAGGTCCCAAATTCGAAGCTCTCTGCGACGTAATATTTTTTTGGTAAATATTTTGTTCACAGTTTTATGTTCAAACTTTCTTTTAAACTCGCTTATCTCATTTTCTTTATCTTTGGTTTTACTTTTTTTAAATTCTCAACCTAGAACGGGGAATTAACAATTTATGTAATATTTGTGTGCTGGTTTGATTTTACTTATTGCATTGTTGACTATCTCTTGTTAACAAACAGGGTGATATTACTAAATTTCGCATTCATGGAACGATCAAGATAACAATATATTATTTAAATGGACACTATGATGTCAAACACACACACACACACACACACACACACATATACACACACACACACACACCATAGTATGCTAGTCATAACTGGTGTAACATATCTGAAAATAATTATTAACGATAGCATAGAGTATTATAAGTGTATACTTCTGTTCAATTTAAGTAATGAAAGAAACATATTATCAATGTTCAGCAGGTGCAGCATCTACAGATGCGAAATGGATGATAACTGCGATTAATGTTGTTTTAAATGAATTTCGTTTTCATCCACTCGAGAATAAAGTTGCAGTGCAGTAGCGTACAGTTTTATTGCATGTGAGTAATGGTGGGTGTTGTAAACGGATACAATCCACATTTATTTAATGACATTGAGCTCTACTTTCTCAAAGAGGAAGGTACAGTAGTGGCCTCTAATTAAATCCATGATTAAAAAATGCAAAGGCAGATTGGTTTACGGTGAACAAACCACTGTGTAAAGTACATTATTGTAACCACGAAAGTTTGATGTATATAATTAATTTGTCGAACGTTAAGTTATGCAAGGTCAAGTGAAATAGTACCTAACGATACAAAACAATATTGTATCAGTGAATAACGATATCATATGAGTGAATAGCGATATCGTATCAGTGAATAGCGAGATCGTATCAGTAAATGGCATATAATATTATTCTTTGAAATATAGTAGCATGGTGTTTAATGGCTGTCTGCATGTTAAACACCATAGAATCTCTAGAATGTTCAAATTTAACCTACTGTTTCAAAACAGAACATTTGTGCAAAATGCTTCATATATACGGAACTGATTCAGTGGCCTAGATGGTTATAACATCCGCCTTGAATGTGGGAGGTCGGAGGCTCAAACCCCGGTCGGATCATACCAAAGATTTACTAATAAAAATAGTATTAACAGATGGCTTGCATGCCACTCAGCATTAAGAGGTTAGTGTTTGTATTGGTCGGCCTGGTATCAAGCTAGTGTGACTGGGTGAGACACGATGCTAAATGTCTGAGGTATGATGGCAATACTCGCGCGCGCATACATCCAGATACTTTTTTCTTTTATGTAATCTGTGTTCTAGAATAATATAGGTTTCAGCTGGAAAGAATATTGTATTATATGTGACATATTGTGGATAATAGCATCATTTTCCAAGTAGGTTCAGTTATATTTTATCAACAGCTCATACAGAACACATTATTACCAGTAGGGCATAACCGACTTTTGATCCGGAAATCGGATTCCACCGGATAGTATGAACTTCCGATTAATCGGAGTCGGACAAGGCAGGAACGACCGATTCGGATAATAAAAATAATAAAGTTGAATTTCTATAGCACCGTGTCTAACACTGCGTGTCACCGATCACTTTGGAAAATGCAAGAATCGATTAGATTTCATTGCTTTTATTTAAGTCGCCGCAAGAGGCCAACTTTATAGAATCAAACAAAAGCCTGTTTTATTTTTATTTGACCGCGACATTAAAGCATGGCGGCAAGATGAACCAATTGTTGAATAAAGTACAGGATGGAACTGGCCGCTTGCCGACATAAACGAATAAGGCGGGAAAATTAAAGCCTGGCGGCAAGATCAACTACTTGTTGAACAAAGTATGGGTCGGAACTTGCAGCTGGTCGACATAAATGATTAGGCAGGAAAATTAAAGCGTATATGCTGCGTGGATGCATTGGAACTGTATGATAATGTAAATGAAATTTATATTAGCATACAGTGTGAAAAAATTGTGCTGAACGGTTGAGACTCTCCATCATTAATCTCACATTACAGTTATGACAGATACTGCGATGCTATGTTGTAGATAATCTTGAGTTTTGATATACGACTTTCCATAAACTGTCACTTTGTTCCTAGACATACATCCCTCTCATGCACTATTTAGATACAGAATTTGTTGTATTGGCCACAATAACAAAATTTTTCTAAGCCTTTACAGACAATAAAATTAAATGAAAATCTGATAAAAGTAAAACAATAATTTTATTTTAAAATGTCGCAAAACCAACGCAGCAAAATATGGGATTATTTTGAGATAAATGCCATAGACGAGTCAAAGGCAGATTGTTTGGTTCCACAGTGCAAGGATAAATTAAAACGAGGAGGTAATGATCCACGTTCATATGGAACCAGCGGACTTATCAATCACCTGCGTGCAAAACATCCGGATGAATATAAAATGTATACCGGAATCTGTGACATCGAAAAGAAACGAAAAGCCGAAAAAGTAATGCAGCCTGGAAAGAAACACAGAGTACAGACAATAGAGTTTCTGCTAGAAAAGAAAAAAACCGTTTGAGGCTAACAACCCGCGCCAGTTAATCATAACTAAGAAGATCATAGAAATGATTGCGGTTGATGCTATGCCTTTCAGCATGATTAACAACATAGGCTTCACTCGCTTTCTGAATGAACTTGAACCTCGTTACGTTATTCCATCCGAAGTCCATTTGTCAAGAACGCTTCTTCCGGACTTATATTCTGATGTGAAGAGTAAAATTGTTATTTTACTAGAACAAGCAGCCTACATAAGTTTTACAAGTGACTTGTGGACGAGCACAAATAATTTGAATGCTTTCATTTCGCTTACCGCTCATTGGATTGACAGCAAGTGGAACAGGATGTCCATTGTTCTGTCATTACGAAATCTTGAAGACCGACACACGGGCCAAGTTATTTCGGATAACATCCTTGCAATGTTGGCAGCATGGTCTATTCCAGATGAAAAACGTGGAGTTTTCGTGCGGGATATGGTGCGAGCATGAAAAAAGCGGCGGAGTTATCTGGATTGGATCACTTGGGATGTTTCATCTACACGATCCAGCTAGTTGTCAAGGTTGGACTTTTAAGTCAAAGATCCGTTATGGATGCTATTGTCACTGCTCGTGCAATCGTTGGGCGTTTTCGGCATTCAACTCAAGCCACAGAACAATTGTTCAGAATCCAGAAGTCTTTGACATGCGAGGACGGCACGCCATACCCGACACACCATCTTATCCAGGATGTTACAACCCGCTGAAATTCTACGTTCTGCATGCTCGAGCGCCTCATAGAACAAAAGAAAGCTATTGCCCTCTATTGTCAGGAAAATCATGTTGTTACAAATCTAACGGCACATGAGTGGAATTTGATGGAACGGGTTTTGATTACGCTTCGACCATTCGAACAGGAAACCAGGAATGCCAGTATGTCTACTGAAACAGCAAGCATGATCATCCCCAGTGTTCGCGTTCTCATGGCAACTTTAACAAAACCTGCAAGAGTCGGAGATGACATCGGAATACAGAAAATGCGGGCGGACATGCTGAAAGATTTGCGTACACGTTACGAGGAAGTGGAGACAAACAAGTTGTGTGCACTTGCAACGGTTTTGGATCCCACTTACAAATTGGTGGTTTTTAATGCGCATGGGCATACAGATCGAGTATGAAAAAATAATCACCGCTGTCAACATTCCAGCTTCTACAGAAGTGGATCCAGGACCTTCAACTTCGACTGGCCTAGATTCCTACTACCAGGAATTATTTGCCTCTAGCACATCTGACCAAATTCTCGCCTCTGCATCCCTGTCATCTGAATTCACGTGCCAGCGCGAATTGGATTCGTATCTAGCTGAGAAAAATCAGCCGAGGACTTCACCACCAACGGACCCAGTTATATACTGGAAATCCCGTGAAAAAACGTTTCAGCTTCTGGCAGCTGTCGCTAAACGTTTTTGTTCAATACCGCCCTCTAGCGTCGATAGTGAAAGAAGTTTTAGCACCGCAGGTGCTATTTGCAGCGACAAACGATCGAGTATGTCCGCTGAAAAAACGGAGATGCTACTATTTCTTGCAAAGAACTTGGAAGTTATAAATTTTGATTATTAAATTTCTTTATTATCTATTAAACTGTGTGTTTTTACTTAGGTAGATGAAACATGGCAGAAATAAACTGCTTAACTTTAATGTTATATTATATTATATTATATTATATTATATTATATTATATTATATTATATTATATTATATTATATTATATTATATTATATTATATTATATTATATTATATTATATTATGCGCTTCATAAATATATCAATATTCAAGACTCTTTCACTCGCATTTCTAAATTTATTATATTATAATATCTTTGCCAAAAAACAAGAACAATATCACAGGAAAATAAATACTGAGGGCGCCATAACAAGTGGATTTCAGTTTGCGAGTTTTATTTGTAAAATCGTAAGTTTTTATAATTACTATGTATAACAATGTGATCGTAGATAAAACGTTTATAATGTTTCAGTGCATTTTACAAAAATAAAAAAAATTTCATGGATTCTTTGTGGCTTTGAACTTCGTTGCATTTTGCTATAGTCCTGCCATATCCTTCCCCTTGTGACGTCGGTGTGATGTGCAAAACGTGTGTAACACGGTTTAAAAGTTAATTTGAAAAACCTTTTAATTTAGCATTTTCAATTAATTGAATCGTATCCGGAATCGGAAAAATTTCATGCCCAAAATCCGGAATCGGAAATCGGTAGAAAAATGACAATCGGTTATGCCCTAATTACCAGCTATCTTTTTCACATTCCTTAGCGTGTGGGTGAGGAATGCCTTGCAGAATAATGTTGAAATAGAACGCGCTCCTTAACTCTGTGAGTCAGGTATTCCAACAAAGGTCAATACCATCAATGGCTGAGGGTATCAGACTTTATTGCGTGAAGGTAAGAGAGACTGTGTTGTGTTTCGAGTGTCCGGAAATAACGAGTTTGGTGCTTCTATTTGAAACAATGTTGAATGGGATATATCAATTTATTTAATCTGTAGTCAGAGGCAAGGGTTATTTTGTCTGTAATTCACGGGTCTTTTTGGACGTGTAAATAGCTCCTTTTCTTACACTACTTACTGAATAGACTAACAATATTTACATACATTTAATTGTATAAAGAAAGCTCTTTAATTTAAATATATTCACGGCTCAATAGTTCTGCTGTTTTTAATGCAAGAAGTTTTTGATGCATGGAATTAAACTGATATTATAAACATTATATATATATATATATATATATATATATATATA
Organism: Unio delphinus; assembly: GCA_029339505.1. Taxonomy (NCBI): domain Eukaryota; kingdom Metazoa; phylum Mollusca; class Bivalvia; order Unionida; family Unionidae; genus Unio; species Unio delphinus. The sequence continues at coordinate 4,643,194 of JAQISU010000152.1, forward strand.
TATATATATATATATGACTTTCTATAGCGCCAAATCTTTTGAAGCTCGTAGCTCTTTACATCTACAATGATATGACTACACTACAGAAGAAAACAAAAAAACAAAAATCATGAAATCAGAAAACACAAAAAGATGATGAAAATATATATGATACAAAGCATTATTAGATCTCTAAGTTTCTTCCTGCAGTCGAACAAGGTGAGTTTTAAGAGCACTCTTAAAAGGGACAACTGTGTCTTTGTGCCTAATTTCAATGGTCAATTCGTTCCACATCGCCGGGCCCTGTTTGCAAACGAACGGTGTCCATATGACTTCGTTTTCATAGTGGGAACAATGAGTATACGATTTTCAAAAGAAGAGTGTAAGTATATTGCTGGTGTTTACACATGGATGAGGCCGGATATGTATGTTGGACCGGAGTCTGTCAGTGAAACATAGCACAGAGAAAAAATTTTGTGTTTGATTCAGTATCGAGGTGTGTTCTGATCGAGGTACTTTACTGTAGTAGCTGTGTTTTGCACGTTTTGAAGTTTCTGGAGTAGATATTGTGACGAACCAAACAGAATTTTGTTACAATCCTCCAGTATTGAAAGTACTAATGAACAAACGAGTGTTTTAGCGGCATCAGCTGAATGATATCTGCGAATAGAACTGATGCGTCTCAGCTCAAGATATGCAGCCTTGCATATGTTCATGACATGTTGGTGCAATTTGAGAGTGCTGTCTAGAGTAACACCTAGGTTTCGTACTGACTGCGTGAATTTAATCTTTACGTTGCTGATATTTATTGTCTGAGGTAAAAGATGTAAATGAGAAGGTCTTTGTGTTCTGATCATAATAGCCTTAGCTTTATCATCATTCATCTGCAGCTTGTTACATATCATCCATGATCTCACATCAGAAATGCATCTCTCAACTCTATGGATGGTAGCATCAACGTCAGTTGGATGGCTAGACTTGTATATTTGGGTGTCATCGGCGTACACTGAGTGAGCCACTGGGTGATGATCTATGACACTTGAGAGCAGCTGTGTGTACAGAATGAAGAAAACACGTCCAAGACCAAACCCCTGTGGAACACCACAACATAGATCAAATGGGCTGGAATGTATTCCATTTGCAGATACAATTTGTGTCATGTTCACTAAGTAGGGATTGAACCACTTTAATACTATATTCTGAATGTCAATACATATTGGAGACGGTGAAGTAATATATCATGGTCTATTGTGTCAAATTGCTGCAGATAAATTCATGGTGGGTGAGCAGTGTAATTTTTCCGCTATCCAAAGCAGAGAGAATGTCATTAAATATTGTCGGAAGAGTAGTTTCAGTACTGTGGCAAGGGCGATATGCAGACTGTACATTGATAAAAAGAATGTTTGAATTCAAATGAGATACAAACTTGGTTAGAATAACTTTTCTAAGATTTTTTATATGAACGGGAGATTAGAAACTGGGCGGTAGTTTTTTAAATCGTCATGGTCAAGTGTTGGTTTCGCCAGCAAAGGCTTTACGATGGCAGTTTTGATAAATGATAGGAATTCCACCGATAAGAGAGAGAGAGATATTAATAGCATCAGTTAGTGAAGACAATATTGGATCTAAGCACTCAAGCAGCAGTGATGTTGGAACTGGATCAAGTTCACAAGACTTTGGTGCACTCTTCATAACGAGTGTCCGTACGAAATCAATAGAGACAAGTTTGAATGTTCCTAATAGTTGTCCATGAAATTCTCTATCAAAACTCTATGATGACGAGTCAATTGCAATTGTGTTGTCAATCGAATCTCTAATGGTTTATACTCTGTCACGAAAGAAATTTGCAAAGAGGTCCGGAATTTCTACTGGAGAGAATGTAGTTGGAAGTGGTGTACATTTGTTCCTTGACATTAGTTTCTTAGTTATCTCGATCTTAGTATTTTAGTGGGATAATTGTGCTAAATGGACTATGTTTGTGACGTTCTTCTTAGCGGCTTTATAGATTTGTTTACGAATAGTGAGTCTGGTGGAAAGCCAAAGCCTCTCTGCTTTTCGGCGATGTCTTTTAGCAGTGCAGAGCTGGTCCCTAACACTGCAATACCATTGAGAACACTGTTTTTATTGATACTCTACATTTGGTGGCTGGGGTATGTTTTTAAGCAATGAACGCAGGCAGTTTTTTAGTTGTTCTGCTATAGGATGTAAGTAAGTTGTTAGGGTTTTTTGGATGTCATGCATTAATTTGGTTATATTTATCAAATGGAGGTTTTCCTTAGTAGCAAATAAATGTGGAGGTTTAGGGACTGATACGTCGAGATGGTCTATGAAAAAACCAGTCTAAAATGTGACTAAGTTTATGGATGGGTTGGTTAACTTTAAACATGAATGTAATCTAGGAGTTTTGACAAATATAAGTTTCCAGGATAGTCGAAGTGAAAGCTGAAATCTCCAAGAATAATTAGGTTGTCACCTATCGAATTTCCATACTAAAGAACATTCGGAAACTGCTCCAAAGCGATAGATTCAGTCAGCTTGTTTTTTCTACTAGAAGGAGGGCGGTAGATACAAAAAAAATGAACTGACCTTTGTTCCAGTGTGAGTGTTGTTCGGACTAGTTCAAACGATATGTGGCAAAAATCGAAGGTTGCGTTGTACGTAATACATTTTATCATTGAATTCTTTCTGATGACATCAATTCCACCTCCGCTGTAGTTGCAGAGGAACGACTTGATGAAATACGCTGTGGGTGTTAAATCCGCGCACTTGATGTTTTTAGCCATGTTTCTGTCAGGTAGAAGACGTCGATATTCTGGTCATTGATACAACTAACTATTTATGTGCGCTTTTCCGGTGATCCTACTGATTGGGCGTTGAATAATGCAATACGTAATGGTATCTCTAGGACAGTTGACGATTTAAGATGGATTTTCACCAGGTTATCAAAATTAGCGGCCAAATTATGAATTGTGTATCTGTTACGGGCGAAAGGGAGATAAGTGAAATTATCCTTCCTGTTCTACGCCGGCTAGCTTTAAAACAACGTTTCTTTTTTTTCTTATATATATATATATATATATATATATATATATATATATATATATATATATATATATATATATATATATATATATATATATATATATACATACATTTGAAAATAGAACCTATATGTGACACTTGGCGATAGTTGCCATGAACAACTAGTGTGACTGTCCTATTTCTATCTGACGGAAAGTTAATAAAGTTTTCGAATCAACAAAAACAGCAGCAGAAGGGGCGAATCAGACAACATTTTTAGACAAGTTTTCACTGAAATCACGCTTAAAAACAATGAAACCAATGACATCAGGCCCCAATGTGTGTGTGAATCTGATATCGTTTCATGGATTAGGTCCAAAAAAAAAATATGAAAAAATCAATGAAATTAATGAAATCCTCCATCGATTTTTTTGGGAAAAAGGGACTACAACGTCGTTGTCACTCACTAGAACTTTCAGTTGGGGTTAACCGAATATTTGATCCAGTCCGATACGATATCGTGTTCGAGGGTCATGTAAATCACTACGACGAAAATCACTACGATTTTACAAATAGACTAATTTGTAAAACCTCCTCTTGTAAATCAATCAGATTATTAGACTGGTCAGTGAGTTTGAAATTAATTCTGGTTAATGAATTATTATGACATCGCATATAGACTGGATTCACCGGGGACTCAATTATTAAAAACCCTGGAGGGGCTGTTGGTGCAAATGAATACAAAATATATCCTTGCTGAGCTTGATTTGATCGTTCTAAATTTATTTGATAGCTTCCTTCGATCACATCACATACTAAATTGAGCGCAATCACCGTTGAAATATTCACATTGAACGGAGCAATATGCCTGCCACCACCGTCTGGGTCATTATTATGGGTCAGGATAGTTGTTTGTGGTTGTGATGGTGTTTTTTTCCACGTATCATGGATTTTTTTGAAACCTTCATCGATGGCATCATCGAGAGATTTTTGTAGTTCTAAGAGATTATATCCTGGTAGTTTGAATGTTGGAATATCTCTTATGCGGATCTTATAGTCTATTGCAAATAAATCTCTTGTTTTAGGACTAATGTCACCTAATACCTCTTGAATAATTTGTGAATGAAATGTTTCCATGTCATTGATGATTTTGTTACGTGTTTCTACGACACTGATAAATTCACCTCGGGTGAGAGTGCCGGATCTAAGTGATATAAACAACAACGAAATATCGTTATTGAAAGCTGTGAAATTTTCAGTGATTTTATCCCGGTTAGCAAGATGATGAATAAGTCTTATTTTTTCATCATATTCTACTCTAATGAAAAAATACGACTTATCATAATATCTATAGCTTTTTATTGGATTATCAGATTTTATCCTGTCTGTGATATAATCGGTTTTTTGTGGTTCTGGTAATTTAACGGTTTTTCCACCGGGTGGTAATTCAGGCCATCCTAGTACGGTTCTAATAGAACTCTGATAGATATCTACGACGTATCCTTCTGTGCTTATTTCAATGGCAGATGATAGTGTCGGCACATGAACTGTTATAGCTATTTTTGATTCTTTTCCAGTAATCGATTTTATTCTACGCGCGAATTCATCATTGATTTGTTCAATTTGATATGATCCGGTTGGTATGGAAACAACATTCCAGTCTGGAGTTCCGTCGGGTTTATTCTTATTTGCAAATACCAGTGAATTATTGGGTTGTTGACCACCAAATGATTTTGACCTAATATTTGGCCAACTGTGGTATACTTGTAATTTTGCTAGCGCTATCTCCTTCACTGGGACCGGAGAGGGGAAATTCACACTGAATTCTGGATTCGTTGAGGTTATTGAGATCATGCTTGTTTGTACTGGGTTTGTGTTCTCCACTATTTGTTGAAGTAATTCCATCGGTGTTGTCATTGTTATTATACTCATGTTTTTGTACTTCTAATTTTGACATCGCAGAATCATATATACCTACCATCGCTGAAAACTCACTCTCTGATATAATTGTATCATCGAGCGATGACGATATCAATGAGGATAATTGCGAGTATGCAGTGGACACAACATGAAATTGAATTATGTAGTCTTGTAGTTTCCGTTGGCTGCATGAGGATATTTTTTTTGTGATTATTGAAATAATTCCAGCGATTGTTGTTGCCGCAGAAATGCAAATTGGAACAGCTATCGGAGCCATCATTGTCACTGAAGACAGTATAATACCGGCTCCGGTGATTACACCACTCACTGAATACACAGTAACATCAATTGCGGTAATTCTCCTGCGATATTTTTTAATTTTCATTGCATACTCCTCAGACAAGGTTTTGAGTCTAGTTTGATACTCTCTGACCTGATCATAGCGATATTGCGATGATGAAATCATTTTTTATTTTAAATACGCTATCGTTTTCAATTACGATTTACTTAAATCCGCTACGAATTCCACATACCACGTTGTTGAGACCCTAACCAAATTTTTATCAGTAGATGTGATTGTAAACTTTTCAGTTGTATTCTTGTCGATGATCGTTGAAATCGTATTATTGACCCCGGATGAACTGGACGATGAAATATTAAATTGAGCCGTTGTCACCAGTGTTAATCGATAAATACCCTTAACGGTTGCAGTGATATCTAATTTGTTGTTTGTAGGTGTCCACTCAAATGATCCGTGTTGGATCGTGTATACTACGTTGTTGGTTTTCTCATGAGGAATTTTTGTTTTTTCAATGGCTGTTATCATCCTCGAAAGATCACCTTTGATGTCTTCGATGGAAGTTTTCGTCTCATCGATGGATTTTTTAATATCAGGGAGTTTTATTTCAATTTTATCTAACGGGGTTCCAATAAATTTATCAATGATATTTCTACGAAATGCGGTAAACTGTTTTATGTGTTCTTCGGTTTTAGATTGAAGTGTTTCTAGTTCCAACGCAGAATCGTTGAGAGTTTTAAATCGATCTGTAATCGTCGAAAAAAGTACACCCGGTTTTAGTTTACCCTGATCGGAAAATAACGCGATAGTATCCTCGATTGCGTTTTGTTGTTTAACTAAAATATCATCCAGAGAAATATTACTGGTTTTCAATTTACCCTGATCGGAAAATAACGCGATAGTATCCTCGATTGCGTTTTGTTGTTTAACCAAAATATCATCCAGAGAAATATTACTAGATTTCAATTTACCCTGATCGGAAAATAACGCAACGGTGTTCTCGATTGCGTTTTGTTGTTTAACTAAAATATCATCCAGAGAAATATTACTAGATTTCAATTTACCCTGTTTGTCTTGAAATACAACTATTTCATTCGGGTCAACACTTGTTAAGTTCAACGTCTCAGCGATTTCATCTTTAATTTTTTTTTTTATATCCTTGATAGAATCAGGGGTTGCAGTGTCATCGGGTTTGGGTTTCAGAGGTCTTCCCCAAATATCAATCATGTTATTGTAAAACTCTTTCTCTCTCTAAAAAGCGATTACTAGTGTAGTCATTAACGACAATATGAGGTGGTTTTCCCCTTGGGTTACCCAAGGAGTTAGAAATAGCGTCAAGGACATTTAATACTTCACTGCCGCATATTGGTGGGTCATTGATTTGTTGTGTTGGTAGCGTAGAATACCAAGTCTTCATTGGAAGGGTTTTTATATACCGCATAAACTCTTTTGGTGGGGCTAATCCATATGAATCGAAATAAACAATCCCACGTGGATCAATAGCGTATGCAACCCAGTGAGTTCCAGGTCCGGTGCTGTTATCGAGATTAATAATACCTGTTTCAGTTTTGTTTGGTTGATGTGGTAATTTATCTTTCATAAAAACACCTCTGAAATTTTTAATCACTAGTTTTTTAGCCGCATCCATTAAATCAAAATTGGACATGGGAACCATAGGTTCGGAAATTGAAGATTTCTGAATTAATAAATCGTTCCTGGTAGTCTCAGGCCTGATCCGTGAACAGATCTCCCGCTGTACCATGAATACGGGGTCCCTGGTAGTCTTAGACCTTTTCCGCTGTACCACGAATAAGAGGTTCCTGGTAGTCTTAGACCCAATCCTTGAACGGATCGTCTCTCTTTTTTATATCCTTGTCCAGCTGCCTTTTTCAACGCCATTCCTGCTGCAGTACCAACGGCTCCTAACGCTGCTGCTTTAGCCACCGCTGGGGCTGCTGCTGCAATCAATGCTGGTATTGCAGCTAACAATGGAAATATACCACCCGTTTTCATCATATTTTTAATAGCAGCCGCAGAGAGAGTAATCTGAACCCCTTTTTTATCCTTGAAAGCATCATTGAAATGTTTCACCTGACGAGTTGTCAGCGATAATTTATTTTCACCACCAGTCATTTGGTTGGGTTTCAACGTGATTGTGGTTCCACATTTTTTAGCCGATTCTGATTGCAATTTTTTGATTTGACCAGGAGTTAACGTAACACTAATAACACTATATGACATTATATATAATTGATTGATTCTAATTCAATGAAAAATCGAGAAAAATCGTTCAAAGATTTTCTACTGGGGCATCTACCACTCTCATTCTTCCACCAACACCTTCGAGTAGCATTGATTTATCACTGAGAATGACAGCAACCGCTCTATAATCAGCAGCACCAACAGGACGATTCACATTAGCTCTAAAGTGTATATCAACAACTGACTGTCTTGTCAAATCGAGATGTTCCAGTGAGAAGTAATAGATCGGATACAGATTTTTAAAATCATATTGTGATATTTGCAAACCAGTATCCACATTTTGGTCGCGTGTCATAAATGACAACAGACGATGATAAACTCGTGCAATATGATTTTCTGTGTAATTAAGTTGTATATCCTCAGATGGTTCCTGCTGGCCGTTTATTCTCAGTGAGACGTCTTTCACACCTAATTGATCAAATATCATATGACTGAAGAGTTGATTGCCAACTCGTGTGTTATCCTGTAACGCAATAAATATATGACGTGGCGCAGCAACACCTTGTTTTGATGCTAGATTCCCCGTGAATAACCCGTTCAGATTTGATTGCTTCACATCTGTACTCACGGTTAGCCAACTCAACAACGACTTTCCTCCTTGGTCCATAAATGATAGTAATCGTCCTTCTGCGGTGATTGCTGGAGTCAACACTGGCATCCACAATGATATTTTTGTTAAATTGACTTTACCAGCATCAGCATTGGGGGCTGCAACATCTGCTGCAATCCTCCAAATTGCGTCGTTATCATCACCCTTTCGTACAAGCGATACTGTATGCTTCGCCCCGTAGATAACTTTTCTGACGTTTCTACAGAATCCAAATATGTGATGCAGTGGAATCGCGCATGAAAATGATTTACGCTCTCCTTGCAACATTGCGTTTCGTGTTGCAGCTCCTAGATTGAAATTAGCATCGTTGTTTATAATCATATTCTCGACATCAGAATCACTATTATCACGTTTTTTTGGTCGTCTTACAACAAATGGATTTCCTCCAGCGGTATTCTTACCATCTTTTGCAAACATCATAGAGGGTCCTGCTGATCTTGTATAATCATCAGAATATCTCGCTAACCCGATTATTGTTGTGGCCACATCAACATCACGATCTATGGACTCAATTTCTTTTCCATCAATGAGATATCTAGCACTCTCAAATAGCGCCATAATACCATTATTGACAAAACCGACTTGAGTACCAGCTGGATACGGTGCTGGTACAGCAGTAGTATCAGCAGCTGTTACAATTTCTCCTTCTACTTCAATAAATGCTTCACAGGGTAAAAAGTATTTACTGGTATCATGGACTTGAAGATCAATTCTTGCTCGACTATTTGAGTCTATGGCATGATAGGCGTAATATTGATAATCGCGTACAGAATTATCCTTGCCAACTGGGGCGTCTATATCAAATGCTGGATCAGATGATTTTTGAACATTTTATTCTATTTATCAGAGTCTAAATAGTGAAATCGTAAACGATTTTTCCATTTTCATCGACGTAGTTTTTTAAGGCCACTTCCTGCTATCATGTTTGCAATATTGCTTTGGTCCCCTTGATTTACCATCGACGCTAGTTTTTCATCTACTGCGTTATTTATAATTTTACTAACACTTGCAGGCATTTCTTCTGTAGACGGTAACGGTTTCTTTTTTCGCCTCACTAATGATGTTATTTTATCCTTCGCAGTTGAAAACGCTTTCCCGGCAAGATCTCCAACAGTACTAATACCCTTATCACGAATAACATCAATGGCTTTCATTGATAACTGTTTAGCTAACGGCATCACTTTTGGGGCCATTCTTGAAAAGAATCCTAAAATGGTATTGCCGAGGCCATCTCCATAGTATGCTTTATAAACTGGAAACCGTGAATTAACTACATAGACGAGGGTTGGTTTATCATGATTGTAATGGATGATCATTATTATAAAAACAATAGTGTTTTCAATTGTTATTTAATCACTATGATACCCATTTGCTAACTCGTCAATGAAATCTCGATAGGTTTTGATATCCATGATACCGCCGGCAAATAACCGTCTACAGATATCAGCTGCTTCATTAATTATTTCCGGTGAATTATTTCCAGCTCGGAATCCTCCTACAAGAACATCTAATCGTGATATATCATTGATAACACTATCAGGACAAGTGTTTCCAATCCTTGGATTTCCTAATCCACTTCCGCTATAACCAGCTGCTTCATCTAGTTTTTCTAAACCCGTTTATTGTAAATAATCATCATCATCATCAGGTGGTAGTTGTTGTTTTTTAGGAGAGAAAGAAATTTTCTTTGCAGGTTGCTCTCGCTTTCTTTGCAATTTTGGCGGTTTTTGTTGTTGTTTTAGTTCTTCATATTGATTATACACGTGATCCACCATCCTGATATATTCGATGTATGATGCACTATCTGTCTTTTTTTGACTTTTTCCAGTTTTGATTTTGTAGAATATATCAGCCCAGTGAGTGAAATTCTTAACAAACTTATGATGTTCTGGTTTCAACATTTTTTTTCTGTTTTCATAAGAAGTAACAACAAGCGTAGGAATTTCTGTTGGATCAGTCTCATCAATTGCTGCTAACCCTTCTTCGTTAAATCTCATGCGTAAGTCCTCTACTGTTCTCTTTGATTCTATTTGTTTTGTTTGTTCAGTTTTTGCTGCTATTTTTTCAAGTTCACCAATAACAGATTTTCCCGTCTCGGGACCATCTCCCAGTATAGCACGCTCTACCCCTCTCGTTGATTTGGTTACTGGTTTAAACAATTCTTCAGACCCCAGAGCAAAATCAGTTTGTAAACTCTGTCGTTGTTGCAGTTTATTCCGTACAGAGTCACGAATTGGTATAAATTTCTTAATTGCATCCAGTCGTTCACGAGCCAATCGGGTTGTTAATGCTTCATTGACCATTATTTGAAATCGCAAACCATTTTTCAATTGTAAAACACTTGACATGTCGGATGATTTTTAACACAGTCATGGAAGTGTTATTTCATCGTGAGACACCTTCTATCATTGATGGAGAAAGTATCAAAATTGTATATAAATAAAATAATACTGATAGTTTCTCCACTTTTTTGACATCAATGACATGTCGGATGATTTTTGATACCACCGTGGAAGTGTTATTTGATTGTTTTAACGGCTCTATCAATGATGTTGAAAGTCACATAATTGTATATAAAATAAATAATACTGTGAGTATCAACATTCTAGTTTTGATCAATCTGACACATCGTCCATCGATTTTTGACATACCCTTGAGGGTCGGCTAAAAAAAATGATAAATGATCGGGCAATCAAAAAATGATGATGGTCGGGCAATCAATGTCGGGTAATCAATTTTCTTGAATTAATGCTCGTAGGTTTCTAATTTTAGAGTTGACTTCTTTTTCAATTCGTATTCGTACCCCAATTCTTTTCGTATTCCCTCTACGATAGTATACAACGGAACGAACACACTGATGTCACTGGAAAATGAAAGAGAGTCTTTAATAGAATTCTGAATTCTTTTGATGAGTGCATACTTCTTGGGTAGCATATATTTGTTAGTGCTAACCCCGTATTCTATATCCTGAAAATCAGACACAATTTGATCAGGATTTAATCCATCTGATAGTTTGATATCCTGATTTTTCAATTTTGCTATTTCAACTATGATGCTATTCGTGTTTTCAGAATTCATTATTCTATAAGAATGACATATCTCTAATTGGAAATTATGACGCATTAGACATAACTAAATTGAAATTTTTGCCCCGTCTTTTTTGAAATAGCCGATCGATAAATCCTCCCTGCAACTTTTTGAACAGAAGTTGGACAAATATCGAAGTGCCTACCGGCTTCATTCATAGATGAAAATATTTTTTCTTCATTAGTTATTGTATTCAAAGATGTCACAGGTCTCTTCCAAACCGTTTTGCAAGTGCCAGCTCTTCCTCGTTTGGAATTCTCACTCAGTGTGATAGCCTGCAGATTGGATACAGAATTATTCTTTGGATTAGAATCCTTGTGATAAATAACAAAACCATTCTCGATCAATCCATAATGACATTCATACACGAAACGATGATTGAGATAAGTTTTCTTTTCTTTTCCTCCGCCAACAGTAAACCTCAAATACCCTTGATTACTCACAAAACCGACCGGTTTCTTCATTCTACAGTGTCTTACAACACCATCACTGGATGCTTCATATTTTGTAATCACTGGATGTGGTCTGAATTCTTGGTTCATATATACTATTCTATTGTTTGTCTAATTCAGTGTTTGGTTCAATAATTACATCACTGGAAAATCTTTCGATATAGTCTTGCGGGGTTCTTATGATTTTATCCTTGATGTTGTCAGGGTCAAAGACTTTTTCAGGGTCATAATTTCTGATGGATTGTCCATTTTTTATTCTTTTATCATAATAACGCTTCAATTCCCTATATCGCTTACCACCACAATCAATACACAATTGTGATCTTCCCTTAACCCCAACCCCACATCGAATACAGGGTAACGGACCAAGACTTCCACGTCGAAAACTTTGCATATGATACCTACAGTATTCATTTTTTCTGCATGATTTGTTACACGGGGTTACATTTCCCATCATGAGCCATTTGCAGTGATTCATTATACATAAAACTTTCATTTAAATGTTTGTTTTATGTATAGCATGAAGGAGTTCAAGAGATTGACTTCGAAAAATGCTAAATTCAATGCTGATAGAGAGTTCAAGAGATTATTGAAAATCAATCCTAGATTTAATCTCGATAGACCAAAAAAACGTCAAAAACGTCCAAGAGACGGAAACATGAAAGAGTTTAAGAGATTATTGAAAATTAACCCTAAATTTAATATCGATAAACCCAAAAAACGTCCAATAGACGGAAACAAACGTAACAAACGTCCAAGAGACGGAAACATGAAAGAGTTTAAGAGATTATTGAAAATTAACCCTAAATTTAATCTCGATAAACCCAAAAAACGTCCAAAACGCCCAATAGACGGAAACATGAAAGAGTTTAAGAGATTATTGAAAATCAATCCTAGATTTAATCGCGATAGACCCAAAAAACGTAACAAACGTCCAAGAGACGGAAACATGAGATCATCATGGAAGGATGCTCAATTCAATCTTGATATAGTTTCTAATACACCCAAGAATAAAATTCTTGATAAACCCATCAGAGACTGTTTTAATGAATTCAAGCGTGATGGAGCATCTTATTGTTGGTCAACATTTCGAATTGATGGTGTTGTTGACGCTACCATGAATGATGAAAAGGCAGCAGTGATCATTTCACGTGTTGGGGAAAAAAGTCATTTTTTCCGAATCAAATTCATTATCCGTGAGAATGGCAAATGGATTATTAAGGATAAATTTGAACCCATTCTCAAGGGCAAAAAAACTGTCACCGTGAATCAGGATTCAAAACCGGGAATTTTGACTGGAATTGATAAACCCTACTACGAAAGATCTTATCCTGTCACAGTAGTTGTTTACGGGATCTATCCGCTCAATGAAAAACCTGATATTTCAAAACTAGCACCCATGAAATATTCGACAGGCCTCAATTGTGTAGCAGAACGAATAATAGAACACTTCACAAATGCGTCCCGGGGAAATAAACTAACTGATCTTAGACGAAAAAAAATAACCGAGTGGGAGTTCACGGTAAAAGAGCATGGAGCAACAATTCAGGATATAACTAAATTAGAAAAATCATTAAGATTTCCAATATCGGTAAGGACAATCACCGGTGAAGTATTATACGAATCGAAATATAAATCACAGGGAGCCCCCATTGAAATTATTGATCATAACGCGCACGCGTGGTCATCTGCAGTAACAATATTCCCACGGGAAAGAACCGTAAAATATCTATCCCAAACCGAAGAGTTTTTTTCAGAGCAGAAATTATTTGATGCTATTTACCATTTGAGTAAAAACGATCCTGTGTCAGCGTGGCTATTTCATAGTAATTCAGACGAGGAATGCAGATTTGATCAGTTTGTAAGGCCTAACGGAGAATTATACCGTACTGAAGAACTGCAGAATCAAATGAAACAACTAGCTAGTGAGTTTTCTGAGGGGGAAATCGAAGATCAATTATTAGCAAACTGTTTCACAGTACCATCCATTGCAGCACATTTTGCTAGAAAGAAAAACGCGTGGAAACCAACACGAAGTGAGTTTTTATCAGATGTCAAATTGTCCTGTCTTGAATACAGCCACGGCGGATTATGGAACACAAAATACACCGCTGATACCGTTATTTCAGTTGATATGATTGCGTGTTATCCAGGAAGTTTTCTTGGGTATGGAGAATGCGAGAAATATTTCAAACGATTTGGACACCCTACACACGAAATGACCCGTGTTGCTATTAATGGACCACTTCCTGATTTTGATTTAACCGGATTCGCTTGTGTGGTATCATTTGAAATGGCTGAAGGACTTCATCCGTGTAGTTATCTTTGGATTGGTAAACACATGTCTGAAAAACACTGGATGCCAATAGTGTTGTTACGGTATATGCTTGATTGTAAGATGTTAAAATCATTAATTGTCAGTGAAGCAATTATATCCTATCGGGCACAGAAATCAGTCTGGTTACCACAACCTGATCTAGAAAAAATAATTAGCGAAGAGCGAAAACTGTTTCCTGATTTTAATGAACAACAAATCATGGATTGGTCCAGACAGTTATTTGAAATCAGAAACAATGAAGCAAAAAATCTTGGACGAAGAATAATCGGTAAATTTACTCAAGGTGGCAAAGATGATAATACGAAATATTCTTCACGATTGATTATAGACAACGCTGAATACGATTTTGTAATGGCGGATTTAACGAATAAGGGCCTATATGTCAATCGTAAGGACGCATTTATGTCCGATGGAACCAAATTGGGTACAATTGTTACCTACAATGATGGATACCATCCGCAGTACACACATTTGAGAGCTTCTATGCTTGGTTATGCTTCTATCAATCTGTTTTCAATGATCAATAGATTTCCTACCACCGCAGTTAGAGTTGCTACTGACTCATTTTACATAAATAGCAAAATGGCTGATTTTAAGGCTACTGGCAACGAGAAATGGGGATCATGGAGAATTAAGAAAGAAATGATTCATGATTATATTCCATCAGCAGATGTTACCATTGAAAATAATTACTTAGAAAGCAATCAGTGTTCAGAATTTTCTAGTGCACCACCGATTTCTGATCCAATATGCCTGTATAAAACAGTTTATTTAAACGGCTGTGGTGGGTCAGGAAAAACAACCCGGGCAATTGAGTTATTTCGTGTTTCCAATCCAAACATGATTGTGCTAACACCAACTCATAGACTTGCAAGAGAAATGATACAGAGAGGGGTAAATGCTTGCACTTATCACAGCTTTTTCCGATGGAAGGGAGATAGATGGACTCCTGAGCGCATGGGAGAGAAATTTATTCCTGAAATTATCATTTGGGATGAAATAGACACAGTGTCAGAAGATGTCTTAAAAATATTTCTTGAGTGGTTGTTATTGAAGAATACAAAAGTCGTCATGTGCGGGGATCACGGCCAACCACCACCATTTGTCGGTGCATCCCCCCATGAATGGCTAAAGGGTTTTGTAGACTATTATGAAGAAATTGATACTGATCATAGATCACTTGATAATGAATTAAAAGAGTTTAAGAAATTAATTAGATTACAACCGGATAGAATCCAGTGTGAAATAGCCCGTGAAATAATTTCGGAAACTCCCATGAATGAGTTTTGGGAAGCGTGGAGACCAAATGATTTAATCATTGCAAGTAGAAAAATAGTCAGGGATACACTTCAGATGAAGTTTTTTGAATTGCATAAACAAAAATTTGCAACACTTCCAGTGCCTCTTTGTTATAGGCCATCGGATACGCGAAAACAGAACATCGAAGTTGATATTCCAGGCCTGACAGAGTCAGGGCGTGAAAAGAAGATTCTCGTATTAAATGATATTGTGCTGGTTGATATCAATGTTGTTGAAGATGCATTGCGTGCTAATAAATCCCCATGGACGCTAGGTTATGCAGCGACGATACATTCTTCACAGGGATTGACTATATCGGATACAACTGTTTGGATGGTAGATAATCGCATAGAATGGTCGAATTTAGTCTATCTTTCAGTATCCAGAGTACGAAAAATAAATCAACTTCGAAGAATTGTCCTGACAGAGTCAGGCGATGATGAAATCATTGGCGATGATGAAATCATTGGTGACGATAATGATATTATTGATAAAAAACTCTCCGGTTACAAACAACAGGACAAAAAAAACAACGAGAATTTGATATTGATGCTGAATTAATAATCACTTTGAAGAAACAACAGAATAATCACTGCGCGAGTTGCAATTGTATAATGCGTTGGCAGTATTCGGATAAGGATCCTCGCCAATTCACCGTAGACAGAAAAAATAACAATCTCGGTCATGTCAGAAATAATGTGATGTTGACTTGCCTTGAGTGCAATAGACGCAAGGGTGCTAGTTAAGACCATGCGGTGGTAATTGAGTATCCTCGGGTATCACTTGTAATTGTTGTCTAGTAAAACCCCGTTGAGGGGCAGTTGAATCCAGTTTATAGATTGGAGGTCTACCCGTAGATCGTGTTATACTAGATATCTTATGCGTAGTGACGCTCCAAATAGGATCAGTAGCCCTTTTTCTATCCCCTTCAAGCTCTCCTGGTTCGTATAAGTACCTCACAATGACATTACTACCAAGAATTGGTTCTTTGAAATCTTTTTGTGGTTTTTCAGGTATCGACTTCTTTTTAATCGCGTTGATAGGTTTCATGTTGATGGTTCTAGTAATCTCGTTATTCAGTGCGGTAACTACACCTGGTAATCTCTTAACCCATTCACGGGATCTTTTTTCTTGGATGAATTCTTTTGCATATTGATATCCAAATAACCGCTCAGCAAGAATCCGATTAAATCGTTCTACAATGGCCTGATCACGATGCAGTGCAGTATGCCCTCGTCTGATAGCGACATTGTGATATTTCATTGTAGATAACACTGCACCCTGAAATTCCTTGCCCGGGTCAACTTGTAACAGATTTGGCCAGTGCAGAGGACTCCTTCGATAAATCCTTTCAAATGCAGAAGCGACTTCAGTGGCCGATTTTGTTTTTAACGGTTCTGCTCCTTTGTATCGACTTGCAATATCAACTACAGTTAACGCATATTTGTAACCACGATCATGTGGCAGAAATAATAGATCAGCCTGATGAACTTCATTGGGTCCGGTTACATCAAAATGCGAGAATTGAATTTGTTTAGGCGGTGGTAGATAAATTTGCCATAGTGCCTGTTTGGATAACCAATGAGCCGCAGTGGTTTTTTTCACTTTTGCGGCGCTAGCGAGTTTACTGATTGCAGCGTTACCCTTCCAGTATCCTCTTGGGGAATAATAAATAGATTCCATGTTGTTATTAATTACCAGCACCTAACATCAATTTACTTTTCATTGCCGATTTTATCAAAAAGGAAGCCAATTTTTCTTTGAAGGATTTATCAGTGATAGAATTCAACGCATGAATTAATTTCACATCTGCTAGATGCCTGTGTTGCAAATTGCTGCTTTTATAAGCAACATCATGAAGGTGACAGGCCTTATCAATAGCGTTTATTGGTTCCTCACCGGGTCGGGGCTGATTTTGATCATTGAGTCTGATATCAAGTCTTGTTCCCGGTCCACAATAACTATACCCTGGAAGGTGTTTTTCTCCGGGGTATTTTGCCCATGGGGTTCCAGGGAGTTTTGCTAATTTGGCAGCGATATCACCTCCTCGTTTTTTTTAAAGGTTCCTTGGGTTCCTTGGGTTTAGAAACAAATCTAAATTTCTTTGTACTACACTGTACGCATTTACCAGAAAGCGCTGATCGGTTATTTTTAGTTGTAATCGTCGTCAAGTCATCTGTGCCAGTACGCGCCTTACACTTCACGCAATATAGATCCATAATTTATGTATAGAGATATGAATATAATTGATTTTTCAGCGACTAAAACAAGAGAACCAGTGAAGCATCATGCAGCGCTACCAAACTCTATCCGCGCAATTATAATCGGACCATCTGGATCCGGTAAAACGCAATTGTTGCTCAATTTAATAATGAGATGGATGAAGTGGGATAAGTTGTATTTAATTGCCCCTAGCGTAGATGACCAACGATGCTATGAAGTACTAAAAGATTTTAATGAAAACGCTTCAGAGATTGCCGGCGAGGATGTTATTGAATTTATAACCGATATTGACGAGGCGCCATCCGTGAATGACCTCGATGGAAGTATCAACAATTTAGTTGTATACGACGATGTCATGTTAGATAATCAAAAAAATCCTGCTAGAATATTTTCCCGAGGCAGGCATAAAAACACGGATGTGATCTATGTCACTCAACGCTACACTCAGATTCCAAAAGTGATTAGAGATAACTGTAATATGCTTGCTGTATTCAACGGCGTTGATACACATACGCTACGAAATATTTGGCAGACATGGTGCTCCGATATGGACTTCAATCAATTTAGAAATTTCTTTAGTCATGCTCAGTCTGCCCCACACGGATTTGTAACAATAAATTTACATGACCCTCGAACACGATATCGTATCGGACTGGATCAAATATTCGGTTGAAATCATTTATGATTTTTGTTAACCCCAACTGAAAGTTCTAGTGAGTGACAACGACGTTGTAGTCCCTTTTTCCCAAAAAAAATCGATGGAGGATTTCATTAATTTCATTGATTTTTTCATATTTTTTTTTTTGGACCTAATCCATGAAACGATATCAGATTCACACACACATTGGGGCCTGATGTCATTGGTTTCATTGTTTTTAAGCGTGATTTAAGTGAAAACTTGTCTAAAAATGTTGTCTGATTCGCCCCTTCTGCTGCTAAAACGTATTTAAAACAAGTATCATTTAACACACAGACATTATATAGCGAACTCCTATATGGCAGACGTAATAATATATGCAAAAATGTTTTTTTAACAAGAGTTAAATCCAGAGTTAAAATTTAATGGTTTCTCACTCTGACATATATATGTATAGTGAGTATGATATACTGGATAGCATAGTGGTGTGATGGATAATATTATTCTGGTGTAAGAGATAGTCTTTGTATGGTATGTCGTCTTCTTAGTGTACATTCTAACAAGAGTTTTAGGACTTTGTGTTTACGGAATATTAAATCGTATAGTTAATGTGAAGGATAGTAGCCTTTATGGTCAATGGATTCTCCTTGTCCCTATACAGTCCCATCCATGTTCAATTCCAATATAGTTCCCAGTTTGTCTCATCATGTTAAATTCCCATTGTCGTTATCCAGTCCGTCTCTTGGTAAATTTTCCTTGTCGCTCTAGTCACAACCCCTTGTCGATATGTCAAATATCCCTTTTTCTTAGACAGGCCACCAATGACTTCTTTGTCCATAGACAGGTCCAAACCCTTGTCGATATGTTCAATTCCCCTTGTCCCTATACAGTGTCAACCATGTGCAATATTTACTTGTGCCTAGACAGTAACAATATCGTGTCCCTATAAATTCCCCATGTTCAATTCCCCTTGTCCGTAGGGTACAAACACGCAGAATTAATATTAAAATATTAAAAGTACCATTGTCGGTAAGGTATCCCCATTTACTACAAACAGTCTTGCGCTACGGATGTAAAGCTCTGTATAAGAAAAATAGAACGAAAAGTATCACTCTCGAATAGAGAATAAACGTGGACTACATATATTTCCTAACAACTATAGTTACCAAAAAAATAAATAAAAACTATGCCGCCTTCTTGCAATCTACTAAATGCTAATGTTGGCGCATGTTTAGAACAGTTTTCCGGTTCCTGTTCCGGTTCTTAACATATCGGTTAGTACAATACGCTGTGCAAGTCATTACGTTATCTATATGTCTACTGTACAAGGAATTACGTTCTTCGTTATTAATAGCCAAGCCAACAGTAATGCGACAAAGGGTTATTCCCCTTAACTCATTGCTAAAGTAAGAAATGAAGTCATTACTGCGCAGTGAAATTGCACATATTTTAGTTGCATTACCTAATATACTTTACTTGATACCACCATGTTTGGAACGATGCACTGTACCGTCGTGTTCAGAAAACCGTATCAAGTTAGTTAACAGTTTTCAAATTGAAACATATTGACAATAATAAAAAAATAAAAATTTGAGTTAAAATAATAATAATAATAATTAAAACCGCAATAATCAAAACTGACGTAAAATCTAAAGTGTCTATTTACAAAGTTATTTTAACAACAACAGTAACAACAACAGCAACAGTAATAATACAATTAACGATCACAAGAGTTGGTTTTATTGGTGGGTATATTCTTTCTACTATCATTATTCTGATATTAAAAATTGCATAAAAAGAAACTTGATTTTGTTCGCTCACGCTGACCATTAAATTCACATCAAAACAAACCTTTCAAGAATTTTAATGGGAACGTTATTTACTTGTTAAAATATTGATTTCAATTGATGATTTTCTACATTTGGGATATACATTAATGAACAGACTCATTTAGAAAACTTAAAGCAATCCTGTGTACAAGCAAAATTAAATCATGATTGCAAAAATTTTTGCTAAAGATCAGTTGTTAAATAAATTATTGTATTGTAATTTGGAGGAGATTAATGTTTTAGAATTCACTGCCATTCAGAACTAACCTCCAACTGTAATCAGCTAATGCTGTTCGGAATTTGGTGACCTACACCTATGTCTGTAAAGTATGTGACGTAATGATATGTACGACTGCATAGTCCATAACATACTTTCCTAATGGCATCGTATGTACGTGTGCGTGGTCCATGCGGTCCATGGAGTGACAGCTGCTTCATTGCACAGTGCCGTGTATATTTTATGTTCGGAAACAGCCGATCGAGCTAGCATTATTCATATAATTGTTTGTTGTTGATGTTTTCTTACTGTTTATATTTTAAATGAATTTTTAATTCAATTAATTTATTAATCAAATTTATACTAAGGTCGATTACGTTCGACGATTATCTGTGTTATGTATACATGATTTTTAACATCGACAAAGACGGTTGAGACGAATGACCAGTGGTATTTTATGAGCTCAGGGCATGAAACAATTTTCTAATGGAACTTCATAATTTTGTTTGGTAGACAGAACATTATGTTACTCATTCAAAGCAACCTGTTAAGAGTCTATGATTTTAAAATAAGAACCAGAAAAGAGTGTAAATCAGCGTGAGTGTGTGTTTGTGTGTGTGTGTGTGTGTGTGTGTGTGTGTGTGAGAGAGAGAGAGAGAGAGAGAGAGAGAGAGAGAGAGAGAGAGAGAGAGAGAGAGATTTCTCTAATACTAACGTTATGGTCTATAATGTACATCAGCATGTCAAAAGACTGATATTTTATATCAAACATAGGAAGTTTGCTTCTTTAACAACTCATGGACAACTGTAATGACCTAGATAATCATTCAACATGGTGACGGTCATTCGTCTCAACCATCTTTGTCGATATTAAAAACCAAGTATACATAACACAGATAATCGTCAAATACATTTGCACATCGTAATCCTTCAAGTATGTAACGATATAAGTATAGTATGCCATATCATGGTCCGTCAGTGAACACAAAAGCATAAATACATCTGTACAAAAATTGTGGGTATTCGCATGTAGGTTTGGTATTTATACCTCGTTTGACAAATGATCGAGAGAGTAAACATTAAACGCGTTTTCTTTTTTGATGGATATCCATATGTACCTGCATAGCATTTCCATATACAAAATGTCTATTTTGCAATCACATAAAAGATGTGAAATTATAATCAAAGCTTCAAATTATTTCCTATTGGAAACAAACGTCAAAGATAAGTCTGTGTTGTAAAGACAAGATGACATTCTCTCGTGATTTGTTATTTTCGCCTCTCTCGCCTCCATTAAATTCTCAATAGGTAATATTACAATTAATATTATTCTCGCCTCCCTCACCTCCATTAAATTCTCAATAGTTAATATTACAATTATAATTATTCTCGCCTCCATTAAATTCTCAATAGTTAATATTACAATTATAATTATTCTCGCCTCCATTAAATTCTCAATAGTTAATATTACAATTATAATTATTCTCGCCTCCATTAAATTCTCAATAGGTAATATTACAATTATAATTATTCTCGCCTCCATTAAATTCTCAATAGGTAATATTACAATTATAATTATTCTCGCCTCCATTAAATTCTCAATAGTTAATATTACAATTATAAATGAATTATGCCACAGTTAGAAAGAAAACATATGTATAAATTCCACACGTTAGCACATGTGCGATCAAAGGAACAGTTCTAGATTGCATATGTGACAGAATGGAAATAACTTTGTTTAAGCTAAGGTTATCTCAGCAACATCACAGTATTGATTTATGTATATTAAAATTGAGGAAACGATTGCTTGCAGTGGGATTCAGACGGAAGACAGTGTCAGTAACAAATGGAATGCTGTGTTGACGCCACTCGTTGTTAATTAGAGCCTTATTTGTCTCAGGGAAATACGAAATGAGAGCGAAAGATCTCACATTTGTTTAACTACGAAAGAGAATTATCAGTAATAGTGACAAAAAGCAATGTTAAGGATATGTGTAGTGATACAAATCACAGTGAGTTCATAAATTAAATATGTACACTTTCATGATGATGTATGTATGCTATGATACTTATGTACGTATACTATTATACTTATGTAAGTATACTATGCTACTAATGAAAAATTATTATCAAGCTTATGCACGTATATAATGCTAATAATGTACGTATAATATACTACTTATGTACGTATAATATGCTAATAATGTACGTATAATATGCTACTTATGTACGTATAATATGCTAATAATGTACGTATAATATGCTACTTATGTACGTATAATATGCTACTTATGTACGTATAATATGCTACTTGTGTACGTATAATATGCTACTTATGTACGTATAATATGCTACTTATGTACGTATAATATGCTACTTATGTACGTATAATATGCTACTTATGTACGTATAATATGCTACTTATGTACGTATAATATGCTACTTATGTACGTATGATATGCTACTTATGTACGTATAATATGCTACTTATGTACGTATAATATGCTACTTGTGTATGTATAATATCCTACTTATGTACGTATAATATGCTACTTATATAAGTATAATATACTACTTATGTACGTATAATTATGTACGTATAATATGCTACGTATGTACTTACGTATAATATGCTACTTACGTATAATATGCTACTTATGTACGTATAATATGCTACTTATGTACGTATAATATGCTACTTATGTACGTATAATATGCTACTTATGTATAATACGCTACTTGTGTATGTATAATATCCTACTTATATAAGTATATGCTACTTATCTACATATAATTATGTACGTATAATATGCTACGTATGTACGTATGCTATGCTACTAATGAACAAATATTATGAAGCTTATGCACGTATATAATGCTAATAATGTACGTATAATATACTACTTATGTACGTATAATATGCTAATAATGTACGTATAATATGCTACTTATGTACGTATAATATGCTACTTATGTACGTATAATATGCTACGTATGTACGTATGCTATGCTACTAATGAACAAATATTATGAAGCTTATGCACGTATATAATGCTAATAATGTACGTATAATATACTACTTATGTACGTATAATATGCTAATAATGTACGTATAATATGCTACTTATGTACGTATAATATGCTACTTGTGTACGTATAATATGCTACTTATGTACGTATAATATGCTACTTATGTACGTAGAATATGCTACTTATGTACGTAGAATATGCTACTTATGTACGTATAATATGCTACTTGTGTACGTATAATATGCTACTTATGTACGTAGAATATGCTACTTGTGTACGTATAATATGCTACTTATGTACGTATAATATGCTACTTGTGTATGTATAACATGCTACTTGGGTACGTATAATATGCTACTTATGTACGTATAATATGCTACTTATGTACGTGTAGTATGCTACATACGTATAACATGCTACTTATGTATGTATAATATGCTACTTATTTAGGTATAATATGCTCCTTATGTACGTAGAATATGCTACTTATGTACGTATAATATGCTACTTATGTACGTGTAGTATGCTACATACGTATAACATGCTACTTATGTACGTATAATATGCTACTTATGTACCTATAATATGCTACTTATGTACGTGTAGTATGCTACATACGTATAACATGCTCCTTATGTACGTATAATATGCTACTTATGTACGTATAATATGCTACTTATGTACGTAGAATATGCTACTTATGTACGTATAATATGCTACTTATGTACGTATAATATGCTAGTTATGTACGTATAATATGCTACGTATGTACGTATAATATGCTACTTATGTACGTATAATATGCTACTTATGTACGTATAATATGCTACTGATGTACGTATAATATGCTACTTATGTACGTATAATATGATACTTATGTACGTGTAATATGCTACTTATGTACGTATAATATGCTACTTATGTACGTAGAATATGCTACTTATGTACGTATAATATGCTACTTGTGTACGTATAATATGCTACTTATGTACGTATAATATGCTACTTATGTACGTAGAATATGCTACTTATGTACGTAGAATATGCTACTTGTGTACGTATAATATGCTACTTATGTACCTATAATATGCTACTTATGTACGT
This sequence comes from Unio delphinus, assembly GCA_029339505.1. Classification (NCBI taxonomy): domain Eukaryota; kingdom Metazoa; phylum Mollusca; class Bivalvia; order Unionida; family Unionidae; genus Unio; species Unio delphinus. The sequence continues at coordinate 4,667,500 of JAQISU010000152.1, forward strand.
ATAATATGCTACTGATGTACGTATAATATGCTACTTATGTACGTAGAATATGCTACTTATGTACGTGTAATATGCTACTTATGTACGTATAATATGCTACTTATGTACGTAGAATATGCTACTTATGTACGTATAATATGCTACTTGTGTACGTATAATATGCTACTTATGTACGTATAATATGCTACTTATGTACGTAGAATATGCTACTTATGTACGTAGAATATGCTACTTGTGTACGTATAATATGCTACTTATGTACCTATAATATGCTACTTATGTACGTATAATATGCTACTTATGTACGTATAATATGCTACTTATGTACGTGTAGTATGCTACATACGTATAACATGCTACTTATGTATGTATAATATGCTACTTATGTACCTATAATATGCTACTTATGTACGTGTAGTATGCTACATACGTATAACATGCTCCTTATGTATGTATAATATGCTACTTATTTGCGTATAATATGCTCCTTATGTACGTATAATATGCTACTTATGTACGTATAATATGCTACTTATGTACGTATAATATGTTACTTATGTACGTGTAATATGCTACTTATGTACGTATAATATGCTACTTATGTACGTATAATATGCTACTTATGTACGTATAATATGCTACTTATGTACGTATAATATGCTACTTATGTACGTACAATATGCTACTTATGTACGTAGAATATGCTACTTATGTACGTATAATATGCTACTTGTGTACGTATAATATGCTACTTATGTACGTAGAATATGCTACTTGTGTACGTATAATATGCTACTTATTTGCGTATAATATGCTACTTATGTACGTATAATATGCTACTTATTTACGTATAACATGCTACTTATGTACGTATAATATGCTACTTATTTGCGTATAATATGCTCCTTATGTACGTATAATATGCTACTTATGTACGTAGAATATGCTACTTATGTACGTATAATATGCTACTTATTTGCGTATAATATGCTCCTTATGTACGTATAATATGCTACTTATTTGCGTATAATATGCTCCTTATGTACGTATAATATGCTCCTTATGTACGTATAATATGCTACTTATGTACGTATAATATGCTACTTATGTACGTAGAATATGCTACTTATGTACGTATAATATGCTCCTTATGTACGTATAATATGCTACTTATGTACGTAGAATATGCTACTTATTTGCGTATAATATGCTCCTTATGTACGTATAATATGCTACTTATGTACGTATAATATGCTACTTATGTACGTATAATATGCTACTTATGTACGTATAATATGCTACTTATGTACGTATAATATGCTACTTATGTACGTATAATATGCTACTTATGTACGTATAATATGCTACTTATGTACGTATAATATGCTACTTATTTGCGTATAATATGCTCCTTATGTACGTATAATATGCTACTTATGTACGTATAATATGCTCCTTATGTACGTAGAATATGCTACTTATGTACGTATAATATGCTACTTATGTACGTATAATATGCTACTTATGTACGTATGATATGCTACTTATCTACGTAGAATATGCTACTTATGTACGTATAATATGCTACTTATGTACGTATAATATGCTACTTATGTACGTAGAATATGCTACTTATGTACGTAGAATATGCTACTTATGTACGTATAATATGCTACTTATGTACGTATAATATGCTACTTATGTACGTATAATATGCTACTTATGTACGTATAATATGCTACTTATGTACGTATAATATGCTATGGAAGACTAGGGTCTGGACAGAGATGTGTCATTCCCTCTTGCTGTGTCTGGCGGATACTTGACAAATATCCAGGTGCTTTTGGACAATACACTGGTTTCATCACCTTCCGGCTCGCCTGAACATTTTTTGAAAACACTTCTTACGGGCACAAATTTATTTATAAATGAATACATAATCATTTGACTTCATTATTTATTTTGTTTAACTGCACATTATATACCATCAAACAATAATGCCTCAATCCAGATATTTTTAAATACCAGTCTATTCTGGGTAAGGTCATATATTATCAACATGAAAAATTTCAGCACTTGCAGAAATATTATACATTGTTTTCAACTACTGACACTTACATAACTGTAATCTTAGCAGACACATCCATATATCAAGCACCTTTCATATATTACATAGATAAAATCGAGAGATCTTCTTCACCAAAACTTGAGATGATGGTGGTTTTTGAGGTGCCATGTTTCTGCTGATTCTCCTGGGATCATCTTCCTTAAGTTCTCTTCTCCTCATACCCTGTGTCCTCAAGTTGTAGACTTCTGAGGGCCTTCTGAATAAGCTCCCTGATGTGGGGATATGTTGTTTTTTTCTTTGCAACCATCTGCCACTTGTTTTTATTGTAACAGCGATGATACCTGTTTTAAAGAAAATTATATTTTCTTAATTTGTATAACAAATATTACCATATGTTAAACTATATTGAGTTTTCCCCCAATATTTGAGCCTCATGATCAATTACTAAGGAGGGGTTGTTTTTGTTCTTATTTGTTTTGTCTCCAATGTACTACCCGAGACATAATTATTCAGCATTAGTACCCCCTCAGTAATCCCACCCCTCATACCCCCACTTTGTAAACCACTGCTATATACGATAAAACATATTTAGAAAATACATTTAAAGTTAAATTTCACTGGTGAAAAATGAACTACATTTCTCTCTCAAACACACAAAATAAACATACAAATTATTTAATATGACTGTGATTGACTCTCCGTCCAAAATTTTAGATGGAAAAATAATTGACCTAAGAAATAAAAATGTATAGTCTGTGATGTCCAGCTTAAGTAATAATCAGCTAATGACATTCTCACTTTCTAACATATTTGGTGAGGGCCAGGTATTGTTTTTTGTTTTCTTTTTTGCTTTCAGTTTCTAGTCAAGGGTTTTCTTTTTGGTATTTTTATAGAACTTTCAACACTTTATTGGCTCTATGCTTCTGAGAAAATCCAAGCTTAGTGCTCTTTCCAAGGAGACACCATGGCAGCTGATACAGTCTCACCTTGGGTGGGTGGTATTAAACCTGCAGCCTTTTAATATGTATAAAATTTAATATCATTTTTTAAGGACTTCGTTATTAACCTTAAAAAAATTCATTACAACTTTACACCATATTCTAAGTATAAAAAATTGAATTAAATAATTTCTAGGTATAATAAACACCTATTCATAATGCGTTATATAATTATTTTCACTGCAATAGCATATTGGATTTTAAGAAGCTCTTAAAAACGTATATTAACTATATTTGCCCATTGTCTTCAAAATTACTGATATCTGCTCCCATGATTTGAACATGTGGATCATTTGAACATGGAGGTAATTTACTTCTTATACATACGATTAAAATCAGTTATTGAGATATGGCATCTTATAATTATCTCAATATTTTGTTTTAAATTAAATGTCATATGTGCATTCAGCATGAGCAAAGTGGATATATGCGAAGAGGGTGTTAGCAAGAACTGCATGTGGGACATAGCTATAAATGGGATACAGCATAAAGAAAGCATATGTGATATGTAATCACAATTTCAAACTACACAATCACTGGTTCTTAAAGTATTCATTTACCTGCAGTGAGGGAAGTGGACGGTGGGTGAAAAACAGCTGGGTTAGCCAGCACAGTATACTGGAACTTTTTTGCCCAACCGAAACAATTACAGTAAACATAGCCTTTTTCCATGCATCAGGTAGCATTTAAACTTGAGGCATCCTATCCCACTTCTGAGAAAGTAAAATCCATGGTATTTTTTGTATTCTAGCTCAAACTAAGAAAAGTATGAAGGGGGGACTCGACCTGCTGCAAAGGTTTTAAAAATGTCCTTCTATCAGCATTGTATTTTTTATATTATTGTTTTCAGTAACATGACAACTATAGCAACCATTCTCCCCAAAAAGAACACCCTGCAAGAATTGTTTTATTTTTACTTTCCTGACTCAGCAGTTATTGAATGTGTCTTCATTCTCTCTGTATGTCGTAAAAGCACTCGGCCTTGTATTGATGTGAAGCATGAAGATATACTACCCTGTGATTATGCATGCTTTGGATAATCCATTGTTACATTCTTTGTAACTTAGTAACTACAAATAATATAATAAATATTCATTTGCATTATAATTATATTTGAAATCTGTCTCTTTGTGATTTGTGTTAAACACTTAAAACTGAAATATTTAATTTTAACAAGTATACATAATAACAGATCTATAAAATAATTGACACAAATAAAACTTACTTCATTGCAGCTCAGACATATAACTGATACAGTAACAACCTGCCAGCCATTTATTCTGGTCGCATTATAAAATCCTGTTCTATCATGACAAGAGATCCTTTTGTAATTGTAGTCAATACAATGCTTTAAAAAAAATTTACTAGTAAGTAGCTGTACAATAAAATCTTAGCATTCAGCCTATCATAGGCATGAGATCAACATTTTACTGGATCAGTTCAACATTAAACATGTATTATTTGTTCAATTGTTTAGATGAAAAGGTTGTTAAACTTGTATGCAAGTAATGTGCATGTCACATTAGCCTAAGGTGCGTGTGTGTGAGGGAGAGAGATGATATAAATACTGATAACGCTTGTAAGATGTATTTAAGTTCCCTCTCCGAATTTAAAAAACCTGTCTCACGAAGATAACTGATATATGTACAAAATGACCTTATGAGCACGCTGTTATAAAAAGATATATTCCATCCCAACATACAATACACACAATGCAGTCACGGAGTGAAATATTGTCTTTTATTGATCAGCTGATCACATCTATTTGAGGAATTTTACAAAGCAAATCAAGTCCTTGTGCAAACATTTTATAAATAAAACAGTGTGCTTTGAAACATACAACAAGATATTGAAAAATGGAGAACACTTATACACAGACATCACAGGCACTTGATTATGTGGAAAATAATGTATATCAACATATAAAAACAGACATTGGCCTACCTGTCCTGTGTCCAACAACAACTTCGCCATTTCAGTGTCTGATGCCAGTCCTAACTCATCCATCAATGCTCATCATCGAACAAACTGGTCCCCATGACGAATTCTTGATAAGTTCCGTTCGGTCTCCCTGACAGTTTTTTGACGTTTCTTCTCGGAAAGCGGCAAGCGCGGGCGACCTTTACGTATTTGACTCTCTCGTGTGTCCGCCATTTTTGTTTATAATAGGTATTTAAATTAGAATCACATGACTCATAACCCGCCCACTCGACGAAGATGACGTATAGGTTTTTGTGGTCACGTGCGGCTTCCGTAACATTTCATGAAATAACAGCTTCCGATTTCACTTGAGATTTTCCATTTCCTCAAATCAGGCCTCTGCTGTGGGCTAAAATCTCTTAACCCAGATTATAAAAGGCATATAATGAGACTCTTTGAAGAGGTCTATAACTATTTAATAGCTAGGCAGGTTTTAAATTAGCCAAAATTTGGCTAATTCCTACAAAGTTGTTCTTCACACCCTTAGGTAGGAACCATATTTTGTATAAATGTATGATTAGCCAAAATTTGGCTAACTGCAATATTGTCTTTTTTCATAATGTATTGTATGACCTTTAGGCAGAAACTAAATTTTGGATAAATGTATCCTTAGCCAAAATTTGGCTAAAGATTCCTGTTGCCATTGACAGTGAGGCTGGTGCACATATAATGTCCTTTTAGCAAAATTTGGCTAGTGTCAGCAACAGCTTTTCAAAACAGCTGCATGTATGGCTGTTTGAATTTAAAAGCTCTATAATTAGTCACATTTGGCCATCCTCCTCATTGTTTCATTCCATACTGTTGTGTAAATGTAAGCCTATAACATTGTTGGCCATTGCCTGCAAAGTTTTCTTTTGTATTACCTACAGTAATAACTCTTAGAAATCCAAATTTGGCTACATGTATGGCTAAATCATTCATAGGGAGTAAATGCGGTATTGTCTAAATAGGTGCTTGAAAAAAGTTTGTGAAATGCAAGCAGGTTCACTGGTCATGATCACCATTGATGGCTTCGAAAAAGAAATCTAGTGCATGTATACTATATTTGTATGATCACAAGAGTTTTGAAATATGAGAAAATGCAAAAATTCATTTTTGTCATAGAAATCACAGCTAAACCAGAGCGAAATAAATGAAGTGACACATTTCAAAACAATGTTTTATATTACTTACTACTAAATTGTTCTCTTGTAATGAAGACTGGTGTTTTGGACTCTGTTGGTAAAAATACTTGATAAATACTTTGAAGGCAATCTATAATAGCTCCTAAACTGATTTCTGTCCCTTGATATAGCTCTTCCTATAGTCTATACATACCCATTTGTTTGTACCCTCATTCCAATTTTGTTTTGAAACAACCATAACTTTAATTTAAAAAAGTAAGAACTTGGTCACTTAATTTATTGATTTATAATTTCAAACCGTATTATGACCAGGGGGACTGCATGTTTCATCTCAAACATAAATTTTCAGTGTAAAAAACAACCTTTGCTTGTTTGTTTACTTCCAGTTCCTCAACAATTCTATATTCAGCATAGGGATGGATGCACAGCTACACATGGATGTACATAGAATGTACATACTATGTTGATCTACTTCTGATATTTACCATGTCAAATCATGGAAAAGAACGACAACTACAAATTTGCATTTCACATGGATTTAACTAGTGGTTTAATTTCTTTGTACATATGTGAAAAGTGCTATAACTCTCAACCGTATGGTAATTTGAAGTAAGTCACTCTGCTGTCAGAGGAAAATAGAATCACCGATACGATACATAACATAACACAGTGTTAGCAAGGAAAGTATATTAAGCACAAAAACCACATACAATGACAGTGTTAGGGCATTCCTGGTCAGATTTGGGTTAGAAATTATAAATCAGTGAATGAAATTACTATTTCTGTGCATTTTTATCACAACAGCTGTTTTCATTATTGAAATCGGTGGGGGTGGGGGGCTATAATCATACTAGAAGTTTTGCAAAAACTGTAAAACCTAAATTTTATACCAAGTATTTAACAAGAGAGAACCAATAGGAAGATGGATGCATAGGAAATCAAGAGAACAGCAAAATATTAAAACAAATGATTAAATACAAAAATTATTTATTATATTTATCATATGACGGAAATGGTGTAAATCGTACATAAAAATTTTAATAATATGATATGGATATAAAATACACCAGATAAATAAATTTGTAGTGCCCAATGGGTGTTTTTTTTCAATATAAAATGAAATAGAATTTCTACTTTATTTGAAAGAACAGTGCCTATGGAATGTTTCTTTGTTTATAAAACAATTTTTATTTTAGCATAAAAGGTTTTTTTTAAGTATAAATCTTGTTATGTCTAATGGCAATCTTCTTGAAGAAGGAAGTTTAAAGTCCCAGTATAATATTATTGACTGATGTCCGCAGATGTTTAAACGATGTAACTGACACCTTAAATTACTTTGCATAGTATATTCCAAGCGTAACTTCAGTGGTCGCAACTTCCTAGACCTGACTGATTTGAATGATTGTTTCATCCATCAGATATAGAGCATATTTCCCAACTTTATATTTTCTTTTGTCTGCATGATCAGCTTGAGGTCCGCCTGATGCTTGTTGGGTTATGTAGACCTGAAAAATTTTGTCAGTAGTTTTGAATGAAATTTATTTATTCTTCATTACTATATAATTTGACCTTGCTCGTAATAAAATTCACTTGACATCTTCATGATGATTGCCCATTTCTCAATATTAATCAAATCAGATCATAAATAAAGTGGTTACAAACTCATGCAACGAGTTGCCACTTTAGTTGAGATCTCATAATATAAGCTTATATTCCAAGTTTAATAAAAGTTACAAACATGTGCAAATACGAACGTTAGAGTGATAACTGGTTCAGTCAGATGCAAGATCAAATAATTACTATGAATGGATATCAATCTTACTAAACTGTTGAAATCTCCATTATAGAAACCTGTACTACAAGTTTTATCAAACTAGACATTTTAACAGTAGCTTTAGATGTTATGGACTTTTTCATCCATGTATGTAAGACCCTTAATTAGTGCTGAATTCTCCAAGTGAATGTTTCAGGTAACACTCAGAATTAGGTTAATGAATGCATACCTGCTGAAGAAATGAACTTACACTATACAGAAATAGCATAATAGTTATCATAATTCCATGTGAGATTCAAGAGAGAGCTTTACATTAGATCTTCATTAATTTTTGTTAATTCAGCATTCTAAACTAGCTGACTAAACAATGTTTTTAAAAAAAAGTGAACTTTTAATGTTTAAAATTGAAAGTTATTTCAACAGCAATACAAAATATGATATTTTCAATATTTCTTTCTTGAATAAATATATGAGTCTCTTTACATATAAGTTACATTTTGAAACTTTTATCTAGATTCCCCTTTAATACTTTTCACTCCGTGTGTGCAATGTTCGCTCACATTATAGAAACTTTCATTAACTCATCACATACCAATACAAGTTACTGGCATATTTTAGTTTAAACATTAACTCGTTGTATAATTGTTTCAGTGTAAGATTCTTCAGAGCAAACATTTTGAAATATGCTCTGGTGATGTTATAACTGGTAATTTCAAGTTGAACATGACCTTATTTAAAAAAGAGAAGTTTAACAAAATTATGTATTTTATTCTTATAAAATATAAAAAAAGAAAATGTCTTCCTGAAACCACATTTCGTGTGGAACAAGTGTCCATTAAATTTGGCTGCAATGTTTCATGAGACATACCTTAGTAAACGGAAATTTTGTTTGGATAAAATGAATGTCCTTAGTAGTCACTAGACAGGGATCTTGTGAAGAAAACTAAAACTGGCATTGAATTTATTATTTTTTAAATCTTTCAGTCAACTGTAAGATAAAGAACCCTCTTTATTATAACATTTTCCATCAGAATCTGAATCTAATTTATGTTCAAAACTTGCTGTTTTTTATATTAAGCAGAGAGAACATATAGAAAACAAAACTGGTCAGTCCCTTGTAACAATGTTTTTGAAGATAAAAAAAAATCTAATGGTTTAGCAATGAATCTACTAGTCAAAATATGTAAATCTACTGGTCTGAAATCCATTATCACATGTAATGCTAAAAAAATATGTCTTTAGAAAATTTTACATTTAAATTTGATTTGCTCATTGGATCAATTTTAGAAGATAAATGTACAAAACTATGCCAAATTTTATACTAATTCATACTGAGTATACTCTTTGAGTAGATGTGGGCTATTTTTACTGAAGAAAATATTTGATTACTTAGGGAATAGTTCAATAAAAGTGCCTAATACTAGTAAATAATTTAAAATAATATAACTACGTACTCTTATCAATATTCTGTATTTTTAAACCTATTGATTTTTTAAAAATCAACAGAAAATAATTTAAAATCAATACACACCTTTCTTGAACTAATTTCCAGAAGTTTTCTGCATAAATCGTTGTTCTTTGCTTCTCTTCAGACTTTGGAAATATCAGCTAAACTTCTCTGGTAGCAAAAAAAATGACCTTATGCATACTGAACTAACTGTCAAATGTCTTTTAACTGCCTCTATCAAAGCTATTCGATGGCCAGCAGGTGGCTTTCACAGATGAGCTAACCCTATTTCTTGATCAGAGAAAATTTACACCAAGATAATGGTCTGGAGAGATCTGTTAACTCATATCAATTGAAGATAGCTATACTGGCTTAGAATAAGGCATTTGGTTTCATGAATTGTGGTATTTATCTTATCCAGCTACCATTGTATGACTTTGCCAACTTCATCATAATAAAATTTCAATGTTTAAATGTTTAAAATATGTTTTCAATTTGGCACCAAAGAATCAGGTGCAAAGTTCAGTAACTAGTTTTTTTTTTAACTCTGGTCTGTAAAAGACTTATGTTACATCGATAAAACACTGTCTCTACTTTTTTCAGTTGCAAATATGATCAGCTTCATTATCAACCGATCCTAGCTGTGAGTTCTTCATGATGAATTTAGATAAATACTATCAAGTTCAGGAATTAATCTGGGAAATTATCACTGAGAATAATAGCAAACTAATAATCAATTAAGTTATCATGGATGAAATGTCCTCACATATTGTATAGTAATCACAACAAATTAGATCAAATATTATCTTAATAGTATAGATTTACTAATGTAGATTTTTTTCCAATACAGCCCATTCTGCTCAATAAACTTTTCAAAACTTGGAAATTATATTTTTTATTGATAGGTAAAACTGAAAAAAAGTTTAAATAATCTTGCAATTTACACAAATGCTGCGAGACAACAAAAATATATGGGCTGCACTTTAGCTTTAGAGGCAGAACGAATGATAAAAGCATAATTCTGTTTATGCCATTTTCTATGCAATGCAGAGGCAGCTATATGTCTCTCTTAACTGCTTAAAAGGACTTTTTAATTATTTTATTAAATTGTGGATTTTGACCTTGAGAGAAAGCAACCTATACTCCCAGATGTGAAGAAGCTTTGGGCCTTGTATTGTTAATGTACTTGTAATGTGCCCTGTAATAAAGGTATGGTGCTTATATGATTTGAACATTTCAACCGATTTGTTTTCATAAACCTATATCAAAATAAATTTTGGTGTTCACATTGTTATACCAGGTGCAGTTGAGAAAGAAAAAAGTCACACAGATATTCATGAAAGGAATAAATTTTTATAATTTATCTGCAACCAAAATGTATCAACCGATTGCACTGAAGACAGTAGTGCAGTGGATATTCAACCATGTGTGTAAACACATAATATATATTTCTCTAACAGGTAGTGATGATAACATACAAATTGTGCACTCTTTTCAAGTAATTTTTAAACCAATTGATCTAATTACTACACATGCTTCTACTGGTAATTTCATTATACCTAATTACCATACAGGATGCCTTCAGTTTTTATCATATAAATATTAGATCTATTCTATGATGCATTTGATAAGTAGATTATAGCATATAGTTCATAACATTATCAGACCCATTTTAAATTTACATTTGTTCATGATTTTGCATGTCAAAATTATTAACGTATAGATCAACAGTCATTTCAAATATTGTTTAATCAAGATTCAGTTTGTTTGTTTAATTACTCTTTCAGCTGACAAAAAGTTAGCAAGTGAAATTTATAGTGAATAGTGAATTTCATGTGCATATATAACTGTGTCTGCTTTGTCTTATCATAAGTATATATGAAAATCCTTTTAATATTATCTGAGTTTGTTATAACATGCAGATAAAGTTCCATTAAACAAAATCTAGAAATGTTCAGCTAAACCAAATCCAATTAATGAAAAATCATCCAGGAATCACAAGGATGGTAAGAGACTGTTAGCAGCAAGCAAATGTCCCTTAGGGCAATATCAAAGGTTTGCCTTCCCATCATGAATAGATTATTCAAAATGCTCTCCTAAGCGATGTTGGCTGTGAAATTTGAATTAGAGATGGTGCACATAAGGATGACCCTTGTTAGATGTCAAATTGCAAGCAATGAAAGCAGATATTAAAATAGGGAAAATGAATTTGCCGGACTACACAAAAACAGCTCATGAATGGGCAATTAATGAATTACCAATATATGAAATATAAGAGTTTTCTTAAAAATACTATTTACCTCTAATGTTCAGGAAATGAAAATGACCACTTCTTTTTAAAGGTGCACATTTAAAGTAAGGCCAAGCTGTATACTCTATAATCCATATTACACCCATCAATCATACAACAAAATAAAGGCAATTTAAGGTTCTTTAAACAATGCCTAAGATATACAAGGTCTTTTTTTAAATAACCACTATAACCAGTGTGAAAACTTGGGGAAATTCTTTTTCTTTAAAATTTGTTAACTCTACAAAATATCAAATTTTAGATCGCCAACCAAGGGAGGTTGTTGAGAGGTATCTGTTGGTAAGCCAAAAACAACAAAATTTTCTCTATCAAGTAAACGATATGAAGCATACTAACATACCATAGCATTTTAAGTAAAAAGGAAATCTACAGAGCAAAGTTCTTAAATCTCAAAAAGGATAAGTTACCCATTTTTGTAGCAAAACAAATATCACGACAATTGCAAGAACTCTTATTGAATTACAAGACATTTGTTTTACTATTTCCTTAATATATTTTTCATTTCTATTTCTATCAACATTATTGAATGACCTTCAACTTCTTGTGTTTTTTGTTTATTTCAGAAATCACCTTTGCTCTTTCCATTCTCTCTCTCTCTCTCTCTCTCTCTCTCTCTCTCTCTCTCTCTCTCTCTCTCTCTCTCTTACTGACAATATGAAGTTTCTTTTTTATATGTAAGCTAAGACTTACAAATGTTGGATAAGAATGTTGGATATGAATATTTTGGCAAATCCTAGAAGTAATGTACTGATCAAAGTCAAAGATCAAGAATTTTAAAACAAAGACAGCAGATGACTCATTGAGAATTGCGTCTATGAATTGCCAGGGGTTGGGAGACCCAGATAAAAGTAGCTATCTATGGAATTGCCTAAAGAAAAGAAGGACTACTCGATATATATATTGCAAGATACACATTTTATTAAATGACAGGAGACTTATATTATATCATCGTGGGGATACAGATGTAACATTTATTTTGCATTCATTCAAGGGAAGTGTCTATTGTATTAATACAAACTTTAAGTTTCTTTTTTCTATTTTTAGAAACATGAATAACACTTAACTTATATTAATCACCTGCAATTGGTTCTCAGTCACATATGATAAGATTTGTTAACCCAGTCATCAATATAATCATTCAAAGGAATATTATGTTTTTCCCAATTCAGGTTAAGATTAATGGGTGACTCATTATTCTAATTGGTAACATGTTGCACAGTTGATGTGTGGAAGGTTTGAAATGATTTTCAATACCATATAGTTCTGAATAAAAGGGGACATAATCAGTGTCACATAAGTTCCCATGGTAAGTGACACTGTAAAACACACCCACCAATTTTTTCTGCACACAAATTTTAGAACAATAATATAAAACAACAGTACATAATGCATTAATAATGCTATAACAATGGGGCACTAATCGTGCTACAAGATAGGATAATCATATTTGATTTGACAGTTTAGCCACCTTAACTTAAGAAAAGTTATCCATTAGTGACTTATATACAAACTATGTAGGCTATAGATTCATAAAAGTTTGTCTCTGTATCGTGCTTCACTGATTATCTAAATGCTGTCATTCTCAAACTCTGGACATGCAATAATTATCAATCAAAATGAATATATGCATCTCTGGTAGTACCAGACCCTTTCAATAAGTACTGTTATTGTAACCTACATTTCATATAACCACTTAGGTTTTTACACCATGTATACTTATAATGATGGGTTACTGAATGTATTTCTACGTGATAATTCATTTTTACGATGGCTGCTGGAGACAAAAGATTTGCTGTTGCAAATCATTGCTGTTCACATTTTATTTTGATTAGAGGTTGTATAACTGATATATATGCATCCACTTAGTAACATTTTAAAGAGTTATTGCAAGAGATCTAAAATATCCATGATTTTATTTTTGTTGGATGACAAGTTGTTGTTCATCATACACAACTCTTACATGTGTCATGATGACCCAATGTAGTAGGCCAATTCACCCACCTCCCCATCCCCCACCTGAAAAATTTCCTGGGTAAAGAATTGGTCGGGTGATTTTATTCCTGCTGGGACAGCAAAATCTTTTCTCCTTCATCTGAATGTTTTTGTCCTAAGGAAATAATTGGCTAGGTGATTCTTTCTCCCCCTCCAAAATAACTAGCTATTAAATGCTTCTCCCCCCCCCCCAACTACACATGTTAAGCATGAGAAAATGAAAAATGAAAATCCATAAAAATGGATACTTATTGTAAGAATTTAATAAGAACTGATTCCCCTTTGCAATAAATATTTCTTTCTAAAAACAACCATATTAAATTAAATTTTAATGTTAGAACCTACCATATTAACAGGTGATCAGGTGGATTTATATGTTTATATTACTTTGCTTGGATTTTATATATAATCAGAAAATAAAACGAGGAAATGTATCTACCAGGTATTTTAAGTCAATCGTGGAAGAAATATGATTGTCAGCAAATATTTTATTGTAAATTTAATTATTCTCTGCCTTTCACTCTCTTCTTCTCTTATTTTGTCTGTCTTTCTCTTCCAATGTTTTTCTAAATTTACCTCTTTTCTTCTCTTTCCCTCTGTTTCCTGTCTTTCTCTATTTGTCTCTGCTCATTGTCTTCCTCCCCCCTCTCTCTTCTTCTTTCTGTTATTATTTCTCCCCTCTCTTTTCCTCCCTATTAGCCTCTTTTCCTGTATTTGCCTCTGTCTTCTCCACCCTCTCTCTCTGTCTCTCTCTATTCTTCTCTTTTTTCCTATCAGTCTTTACCTCTCACTTCCTCTCATTTTATTCCCTACATAAAACTACCTCTTTTCTCTTGCCTTCTTAGTCTTTAGGCATCTCTTATGACATTTTCTCTTTTACTTACATCTTCTTGCATCCTTCTTCTTCTCTCTCTATCATGTCTTTTTCATTTCTTCTTGTCTTCCTCTTTTTCTTTTTCTGTCTTCCTCTTGTGTTATCCTCACTTTCTCTTTTTTATTTCTCTCCATGTCTTCTTCTCTTTTCCTATAATGGTCTTTCTCTATTGCTTCCTCTCTATCTCTTCTCACCTCTGTCATGCTCTCCGAATTGTATGAGGTGATGGTACATGTAATTGTATGTTTTGAGTTTAAACTTTGCAATTTCATTAAGTGAAGACAGCTACAAACCTTCCTGAAATAGTATTATCAAGCATATGTATCCACATTGGTTACTAAAAACTAAGCAATTACATGAACAACAGCAACAATGTAAATTAGTATTTACAGGACAGTAATATGGATTCAAATATGGTATGGGCAAACCATGCCAAGATTATGAGTGTAACATCATTGTTGTCTACTGACATTTATGTGAATGTACTAGTGGATCCAATTCCATAGAAGTTAACGAGTATGATTGGTTAAGATATCCAGCATATTTTATATTGGACACTTTCACTCCTTCTAGAATTTATTTACAAAACCTTGCAAATGACCATTTATGTGTGTATATATATATTTTGGATTTTTCATTACTGCAGTGTCTGCAGTGCAGCAGTTTATAGTGATGTCCAATACTGATGAATCACCCTGCATACATGTAGCATCATGTCCCACTCAGTCACATTATCAAGACACCAGGCCAACCAGTCTTAACACTAACCTCTTATATTGAGCACCATGTAAGGCAGATGCTAGTATCATTTTTATAAGTCTTTTGTATGACACAACTGGGGTTTGACCCACAACCTCCCATATCATGGGTAGATGCTCTAACCACTTAGGTCATCATATTGGTCCCCATTTCAATGTAGTATTAGTTTGCTAAGAAGAACCATTAAGATTCTTTATAAGTTGTGTCTTATACCATGCAAGTGACTTGCTATTAGTCTAATATTGTAAACTCTTTTATTGTAAAGGCTCTTTTTATAAAATAAAAACCACTTGTTTGATTTTGTGAACCATAACCTGCATTATATTTCAAATGTGGATCTTAAGCAGATTAGGAATGAGTCCATTAAAGAAAAGAAACAAATGGCTGTTGGGAGAAAAAAATCTGCTAGTTGATCATGTCATCCCACACCAACCCCAATTTTTTTTATGACCTGTTACATGTATGGTATTTCCTTAAGTTTAATACCAAAGAGACAATTCATAATAAGGAACTAATTGGTTGTACAGTGTGGTGAATGAATTAGTTAAGTGATTCTGCCCCCCCCCCCCCCCGTTCCCGGCCAATTGTTAAGGGATCCATTATGTTTTGGTATTTCACTTGTATGTCTTAAGTGTATTACCAAAGGGTGCATTAATGAAAAGAAATTAATTTGGAAATTAAGGGGGAAAAGAATGAGACAACTGACTCTATCCCTTTTCCAATTGTAAACAGACTCATTACATATATACATGTGGCAGTCAGCTTATTTCCAAAGAGTCCATTTTTGAAAAGAAACTAATTATTTGAGGGAAGGGAGCAAATAAATAGAGGGGAACCTAATGTGTTGCAAGGGAGGGGCAAGAAATAATTAGGGGGTTGGGATGGAAGAACTGGATGTTACACCATCTATGAAAACTGCCTGTTAAAAAAAGGAAAGTGGAGTAAGCTAATATGTTTTATAGATTAATAAAGGAAAGAAGTTTAAGAAATGATTTGTACATGGTTATAATTCCTGCACAATGCGAGATCAGCACTTTGACTTAGTTCACGCAGTATTATATAATTTGTTTTACAATACTCAGTATCTTGTATCAAGCAATACATCATCATGGTTTCAACAGCTCCAGTTCATCACAATTAGTTTTAAAGGCCATAGTAATAGGCCATGTGATCCAACTCCATGATCAAAAGTCAGAACTTCTATATAGGCCTGTACAGAATTTCATTGAACTAAGGCATGGCTATGAGAGGTCAAATATTGTATGCCCACCTAGAAAATGCCAGCTTAGTAGCTCACACCTGAGCCAGGAAGAAATACAGTTTAAGAATGTAATCAGTTTGTGATTTTCATGAAGAAGATGAAACAGAGAATGATGATGAGACAACAGAGGCTGGTGTGTCAGGAGAGAGTGAGTACATTTAATGTTTAAATGAATGATAAACACAGCAAAATTTCTTCAAAATTAACTGAAACACTTCATGATTAGAATTCTTTACATAGAAAATGGAAATTACTAAACTAATTTCTATATTTCTACCTGAAACAATTTTGAAATAAAGACGTTTTTGCATATATGTCATAAACCAGCAAACTAAAGAATGCATAATCTTTCATTTTTAAATTTCAATTACAAGTTTAAAATTCTGCAAATGAGAATTATTATTCTAGGATAGATACACAATGAAACAATGCAATAATCAAAACAACCAGCCATATGTTTTGACACTGTAGTGGGCCATTTAAGTTCCATAAATACATTTCAAATTGATACAAGATACACAATATGTTAGTAAAATTTGCAGGGATTTTTTTCCCATGGAACTGCCAAGGTAATGTATTAATTATGTTTTTCTTCATGTTGTTTATTCTCAATAATAATAATAATAATAATAATAATAATAATAATAATAATAATAATAATAATTGCACTGTAAAGAGAAAGAAACATTCCTAATGCTTTATTAAAAAACACGTAAAATATCTCATTTTGTAAGGTCTGATATTTGTTTTAACTATGCAAGGGATATGCTCTCCTTCAGCACATGGTCTTTGACTCAGTGGAAAAGGAAAGATTTGCATAAATCATGATGACATAGATATTAGTACCTATGTAAAGTGAAAAGTAAGTATATTTCTTATATCAGTATATTTTACAAGACAATCTTAACAACATATGTTTTTTCCAGATTCTAGTTATGAAGATGGCAAAATATTGTGTAAAGTTAATGAATGTTGTGGAACAAAATAGGTGTTTTTATGGATATGTATTGCCATTAAGAATGTAGTTTAACTGGAATTGGGATTGAATTTTTCTATGGCAGAAAATATTAAAAATGACAATATGTATCCTCACATGCAATAATGAGAGAATTATGTTGTGATTTATTGACTAGTTACATATGAATCAGTTGTAATCTCTGCTGAAAACATTTTCAAACCATAATGTAATAACGATAACTGCTGGATGAGCATTTATAGCCCTATGCAAATGAACTTTTCCAAAATGAGATACAATATATGAAACAGATACACAATATGAAAATGAAATTAGCTTAATACTAATTTTGAACCAGTGTTGACACACAGGTGTCCATGTCATTCTGTAACAAGTCATTATTGCGAGTAAATTAAGAAAACACTTGATTAAAATTGTATAGATGGGCAAATATGAAAACATGATTAATTTTATTTGGTTTTCACTTCAGATTCCAAGAATTCATAAGTATTTGTCAGTGGAGGAGTTTAAAACTTTGCTTTTTTTCTGTGGAGGATATGACAGTGTCAGGAGGTAAGATTTTATTTTTTGTGTGTTAAAATACATTTGTTATGTATAGATAAATTGAATGACATACTTTATTTGTATTTCTTGAAACATATTGTTACAATTTTAGTAATTATCATTTCCTGACAATCTACATAAAGGAATATTGATTACTTGATTCAGTAATTAACTTGTTGGCTTGAAATAGTCAACATCATATGGGCAGAAGACATTTACTATTGGTGGATATGGCACAAAAAGGTAAGCCAAGATTAGGGAGCATAACATCAAAATATATTCAAAAGCAATCAATAAATGTCATTGACCTCTTATGTTATTGTTATGTATTAAATTTGATTTAAATAAGCAAATGATTGATTAATGTAAATGTAGAAATGTAAATATTGATCATATACTCTTTATCGACTCCTTCTCTGTCATCAGGACAAGACTATTCATTTCAGGTACATGTACTAACAAAGAAATGTGGACATATAAGTCATAAGACTTTTCTCTTATGAAAATAGTTGTGTCTTTAAAGTAACATTACTCCACAAGGCATAATAATGAACTAAAGGATAATTTATTAGTAAATTCATTTTTTTCAGTCCCTGTGGAAAAGAATAAAATGTTTTGTCATTTATGATTTTCTTTGTAGGTAATCTCTCCAAAAATTATTGGGCTGGTGGAGTACAATGCTGGTAAAGTCTACATGGGCAAGTCAAGATAAGATTTACTGCAAAAAGCCATTAGGGAAACTTGAGTCTGGAAATTTGAAAGTTCAGTTTGTTGATTGTTTAGAAACAACATCAAATATGAAAGATATCAAGAAAATCTATGAAATTTATTAGACCACCAAGTTTGAGCTATATATAGTGAACAACTAAATATATTATATGGAAGAGGACCATGAACAAATAAAGGAAGCAATTGCAATATACGTTCAAAGTTAAGCTCAGGTATGAATTACTGAACCAATCTCAAAAGATTCATTGGTTGATCTCTTCAGTAAAACCTGCCTACTTACTGCATGCTACCTACTTGTAGCTAATGAGTTTTACTCTGGGAGCAATAAATTTGACTGGTAGTAATAGTTCTCTTAAAGTGTTACGATTGGGTGATTATTATCAAAGAAACATATTATGGAATACAACTTACTGGTTTTAATGGGTAAAACAGCAATATCTGTAGCCACTAGGTCTCATCTATTATGTTTTAATTATAATAGAAGACATGTCTTTTAGAGTGTAGAAATTTATACATTTAACCACTTGCCATTAAATCACTAAAGATGAACCTCAGGCACTCTTTGAAATGGAATGTTTTATGCTGTTGATATATGGAATTTATCTTGTTAAAACTATGTTAAGATTTAAATATATTGCAAAATATCATTATATAAAAGCAAAGTTTTACATAATTATTAACATGTACATTTGAACTTGAAGCAAACAACCCATTATGTTTGTGTTTACTGTTATCTTTAAAGCTTTAATCACTTCTCTTATGCGATGTCAGATCAGAATTAAAAACAAAATGGATTACCAGGGTACATACTTGATAATATGTATTTTATTACTCTATCACCACCTAAGTACCATCATAGAACATATGCCTCAAATCCTTTTTATGAAATCTCCAAATAAAGACATAATATCAACGGCAAGCTTTTCCTTCATTCATTTAAATTCTTTCCACATAGATTCGTTGCTTAACAGATTATACATTTTAGCTGTACTTTATTTATGTGCTGCAAAGATTTATGGTTTTCTGAAGGTCAAAGACTATTAACACATTAAACCCTGGATTTTTTTTCTGTTTTCGTAAGAAATGCTTTTTTTCTTGTTTAGAGGTTAATTGCTCTCCCCACTGATATTCACAGACCATTCTTGGGGAGGACCTCCTGCTCTATTATGTTTGTGTTTCCTATATTTGAATAAATTGTAACTTTTTCATTTTCAATATTGATTTTGTATCAAAAAAATTGTAATGTTTTGTTTTTTTAAATGTTATTAGGAAACACATTTTGGGGACTATTTCTGAATATATTCTAATACATTGACTTGCAAGCAATATTCCATTAGACAAATGGCTAGTTGTGCTCAAGAAAACAGTTTTCATTTCATGCTGGTGCATGAGCAAAAGGTGAAAAGTTGGATTCCTTTCTTTTTGCTTAACAGACCCATAATTTTCATATGGAGAAGACTATTCAAAATATCCATCTTATCCTACTTTTTGCACAGGTCCACCTGTCTGTCTGCCATAGATCTTAGGCCATAAAGTCTAAAATCTGGACACAAATTCGGATTCCGACCATGGGAGAATTTTAGGTGGAAAGAGAAATATCCAAAAACTTTTTTTTTCCCTCTGTTTTCTGTAGTGCAACTAAACTGTCCGGATTATTTGATATCATTGAAGAGCTAAACATGTCTACCTTTCAATACCACCCACTTTAGCATATCATGCATGACCTTGTTGCTACAGACCTTGGAAGAATGCTACTACCTCATGTCCTGTAAATGCTGTAAACTCATCGCTAGGGGTTAATGTGTTAACTTATTTCTTACAAAAATTTGTATATACAGAAAACACACTGGTCAAGTGTATTGAATTTTAAAGCTGCAAAAGTTATGTCCTGACATAATTTTTTGGTAAAACTTGACAAAGCACTACCTGAAATAATACAATTTCAGAAAGATCTAAATTGACATTGCTAATAAGGATATCTAAAGGCCATGTGGTTGATTAATTGATTGAATGTTAATGGTGCACCAGCACGTTTAGGCTATTTAATGCTATACAATATGTTATATGAATAAACGTTAAAAAGAGTAAAAGTTTTAATATCAACCAGTGATATAAAAAACCAAATAGTTGAAAGTAAAATATTAAGATGGTAACAGTAAAATATAGAGCTTCCTGATCAACGGGGGATGTAAATGGTGTATGTTAATGAAGACAGATGAGAAGATGTTGAAAACATGGTATCTACATTACATAAACATGCTCTAGGTATTATCATTCAAAATATGGATATTTAATAGCAAAGTGGTATTATCATTTTTATTCTCTATTCATTTCATCTGGATTATAGCTCAGAAAATGTCTATTCACTAGAGAGTATTCTGATTACACATTTATTAACAGTAGGGTTGGCACACATTAGAATGGAATGTTGGTGGATGGAGGCAAAATAGATAATTAACCTAATGAATTTATATAAAAATACTAACCTTATTAGAATCACTGGGATGGTTTGGTATTCTCCCTTTCATTAAATTTGAATGTTACACAGTAAGTTCTATGCTTAAGTATATACATTCTAAAACTGAATACAACATTAGGAGTCAAACACAAGGATCATATGTGCTCTTTATAGATGGCCTTATATATTAATAAATGTAATGTGCACGCATTTAAGAGAAAAGCATGA
Organism: Unio delphinus; assembly: GCA_029339505.1. Classification (NCBI taxonomy): domain Eukaryota; kingdom Metazoa; phylum Mollusca; class Bivalvia; order Unionida; family Unionidae; genus Unio; species Unio delphinus. Next base: position 4,689,022 of record JAQISU010000152.1, read on the forward strand.
CACAACAATGAGAGAGAGAAGGGAATGTGAGAGGGAGGCAGTAGATAGAGAAATAAAATAAATAAAGGTTCGCCAAATATATACAAGTACATGTAGATGGATAGGTAGAAGGATTGATAATAGATAAGTTAAACAAAGCACATTGCAAGATTGCAATAAACTGAGCTGTATTTCCAATACATCTAATTAGAGACATTTGTTGAAATCAGGCAGTTGAGATTGAATGTAAGTCTATTAAGTGTGATTGATTAGTTCAGTGATTGGGAAATAAACATGTTTAGATAATCACGGTCACAGTACACTAGAATCCTAGAGAGTATAACAGTGGTCACTTTTCAGGAGGTCAAAATATGCAGGCAAATTTAATAGAAAATTGGGAATGGACAGGATGAGGTTTATAAGCAAGTGGCCACTAAACTAGGTTTTGACTACTTAATACCAAACTTTTCTTGCATTTTAAAGGGTGCCATAAAGAGTCTATTGTATAAACACTTGTTCAGAAATACAGACACATTGGTTTTTTTTATTTTTCCAAGCTTTCATCTCAATTCTCACAAATGTTGGCTGATCATCCACTTATCCAAAATATATTTTATTTCTTTGATTCACACCTTCAGCTTATGGGTCATTCTCAAAAAATATTGATAATTGTGTGATTTCTGGTATATTTAAACCAATTTTGATTTAATTCCACCCTATTTAGCTTGCAATGTCAATTTAAGTTATTACAAAAATAAATTTTAATAGAAAATGGTTCAGTCCTTGTCTGAATTTTTCAGAGTTTGCCCCTTGGTTCATTGAATTTTGTAAAATCCTGATGTGTTTTCGCAGAAACACAATCAATTTGTGTTAATTTATATCACATATATTAAAGTTTTTCCCTAAACCTTCAGGTTATTATTGTATCACATTGTTTCTTCATAAATATCAGTCTTCTTTACACCAAAAGATTGTGAAACTTATAGGAATTTCCAATAAATTCCAAGCGCATTTCGCCGTGTCCCTAGTGTTACTCAATATATCATTATCTGAGTAAGAGTTGTCTTTCTTATGGAATAATTTCATAAATAGTTTCTCCCTCAAGTAGAACATCCTCTTTGGAATTATTGGTAATGGAGCAGACGATATGATGCAGCAAGGATGTTTGTATTAAGATTAAAGGTATGTATGGTAATGCCGTAACTTTTATTTCTGCCCACATTGTTACTCCATATATAAACAGTAAATATATTGATTTTATAATAAATTTGTGTGTAGCATTTGTATATCACACCATGGTTAAAAATATGTTTGAATCATTTTCTGCTAGAGAGCATATATTGTGAAATAAATGAGAAACACGGGTAAATATGTCCCTTGTGTTACTGTAAAAAATGTAACACAAGGGACTGATTTAATAACAATAGTGACACAATTATTGTCTTTCACGGCATAGCAATCAATGAATAATAAAATTATGATTTGATCAGAAAGTAAACGTTTATTTACCTGTTTGCATTCAATGATAAACCACTAGACCACAAATTTAAATGAACCAAAACTATCAAATAGAATTTAGTAACACAAGTGACAAATACGGTAACACAAGGGACATAAACTATATTTTTTTTTCAAAAGTTCAAGCATACATTTTGTACAAAGAATAAATTTAGGATAAGTTACATCATTCTTTAAAGCAAAAAAAAACCCCCAGAAAATAGAATACAACATCGAAATACGTGCATAAAATGAGTTTACTTTTTAGTAGAAATAAATATTATTAACCACATCCTTAGTAACACAAGTGACTAAAATATACCAAGCTTAATTATTTGATAGCACTACAAAACAGCAGTGGGAAAAACAATATACAATTGATGGTTGTCCATCGTAAAGATATTTTGTCATTAGTTAACATAACTCATTACTGTCTTATGTTGTTGCTACCATTAATATAACCACAAAGAATAAAAACTAAACTTTTTATGCCTTTTCATCTTTTTATGTGATTCTCTTGTTTAACCCAAAAATCTAAAAATAAGGGAATGGACAAAAAAGCTTTTATATACTTTTATTTGATGATAATGAACCATTGGTTTCTTTTATTTTTTAGAATGGAAAGTAGAATCATAATGGCCTTAACAAATGCAGAAAAACAGAAAAGAGATGCCGATCCGTTAAGAAGAGAGGAGCACAAAGCAAAATGCAGGGCAAAATACCAACAAGATCTTGGAGTCGGCAAATTAAAACTTTCACGAGAGTGGTCATGGTAAAGGAGTGCCAGATGTTGTCGGTGCAGCACAAAAGCGAAGGGCAAATGAATTAGTGCTTCACGGAGTTGATATAATAAATGATCAAACACTTGTTGAGAATATGAAGAATTCATCAGCGTTTGTTTATGAAATAAGACAAAAAACAATAGATGACGAGACTGTTATCCTTTCAAAAAAGAAAATAAAACCCGTTCCAGGAACCATGAAACTACACCAGATAAAGTACTCAGGATATGGAGAAATATTGTATAGAGATGTTAGTAATGTTTGCTCCGAAGGTTCTTATCATACAGAAAAACCAAATGAAACATCATTGCCTAATTGATGGAAAATCGAAAACAAATTCATACAGTAAAACACCAAATGAAAAATTTCAAAATGAGACAGAAACTAAGCATGAGAAAAGTAAGGACACTAAGAAGGAAGAAATTGAACCCGTACAAACAAAGCATCAGCCGAAGATAATATGTGACTCAGCCACTAGAAAGGCTTTTTTCTCAGAAACGTTGGTAGAACTCAATGTCAGACGTTTAGTGACATTAAAGAAAATAAATCATACATCAGCTTATAGAAGAAAAGAGATATACATTGAATTTTGACTTTTCTCCGTTTATCATGAATGAAGAAATTGAAGTCTATGAAAACACTCTACTGCTTTGTCCCTCTGACATACCAAAGGACACCACACTATATATTGTTATGATAACTGCTGACGGCAATTGTTTACCTTATTCAGCAAGTGTGATTGATTCTGGGAATGAAGATATGGGGGAAGAAATGTGAGTTAGAATAATAATTGAATTTTGTATCCACAAGGAATTATATTTGAACCAGACATTCTTAGAACGAGGAACGGACGATCCAATGAATGATTCTCTTGCAAAAACATATGCCTTCTATTCTGACGAATATTCAGATGAAGCACTCTGATGGACAAATCGAACGGATCTATGAAAAGGAAATCATGAAAATCTGCAAGAACAAATCCTATATGGGTATGTGGCAAATATTTGCATTATCGAGTGTTCTTTGTCACAGAATATTTTGCATCTATCCTTTGTTAGGAAACCCAAATGTAAGAAAGGATCTATACCGATTGGTTCAACCGGGGGAAGAAAGATCTACTAAAACGAGTTACATAATATGGACAACACCAAGACAAGACATGCCTAAACATAATTGGATTCCTAATCATTTTGTCACAATGTTGCCGATGGATCAACCAAATACAAAGATTTCTGCAGATTAATCAGTGAAAGATATTGAAATTCAGAACGTTGTGCCAGAACAGAGGAAAAACAAGAGACAAAAGCTGACGATTCAGAAACAAATCATCATAAATCAGAGAACATTGAATGTAAGTCTGAACTCAATGAAAGCACCGAGAACATCAGGAGTCCTTTTGATATTTCTGATTTAAGTCCTCAAGATTTATTGTGAAAGTTTGTATTAGTGAGTTATGACAATAAACCATATCCTGGAATAGTAACAGACTGTGATGAAGCTGAAGTATATGTCAGCTGTATGCACGGGGTTGGAAGAAGTTTGGAGAATTCCTCCTTTTATTGGCCACTTGCTGTTAAAGATGAGTGTTGGTATGATATGGAGAATGTTATTGGAACTATTCCCAAACCCAAGCTTGTTGGACAAAAGTACTGTGTTGATAGTGAACTGTGGGCCTTAGCTTTACAAAAATTGAAGCAATGACATGATTATGTAATTTATATTGTAAATTTGCCTCCATTTTACGATCTATACACGATGAAATGAAAGTGACTTCATTAGAAATTTCTTTTTCAATTAATAATCGAATATGTTAAAGTTTAATCTTCACAACATCCAACAAATATTTTTTTTTAAATGGTTTAACGCCATTTTTCAGCACAGTATAGGCTATATATGGTGGCCAGTATTAATAGTGGAGGAAGAACCAGGACAAATCCCGGAAAGAACCACCGACCCACAAGAAGCTACTGGCAAGCTTTCTCACATAACATGAGATGGCAGTGGTCCGTAACGGACAGTGCTTTAGACCACTCGGCCACTCGGGGCCCCAAATATTTTTATAATAAGGAGAGAAGTACAAAACTGTCCTTTGTGTTACTTTTTATTCCCTTGTGTTACCAAAATCAGTAAATCAAAAATCAAGGACCAGTAATCTGTGTTCATTCAATCATAGATGAATATTTTGGACTTTATGATTTACATCAAACATGACTATTCTTGAGAATATAGATGTTAAATTTGTTTAATGTTTGAATATCACTTGTGTTACCATTTGAGTCATTTATGTTACATTATTGTCCCTTGTGTTACATGTCAAATATTAAAAATTACTTTGCCAATCCAGTTGTTCAAGATTCGACATTAGAACCATTTTGATGACAATTGTTAACATATAGGATAAAAATAAGAAATAAGTAAATTCTTTTGGAATTATAATCAAAAATATGTGAGTTAGATTTACCTTTTTACTAGGTCATTTTATAAATCTAAGAAAAAAAGATAAAAAAAAACAGATAACAAAAACAAATCTTGGATTAGTTGAGTAATTTTCATATATCACAGATGTTAAGCTGATTACGTCATTGATATTAAAGATAATTCGGAGAAATAATTCTTATATTGCAGTTGTAACACAAGGGACATACTAGTAGCAAGGAGCTATATTTTCAATTTTAATATTTTGTTTGAATTCAAAGTTGGTGTTCATTGTTTGTTTTACACATTTTAATGGTTAAGTGATCAAATAAAGCTTACATTGATGAACTTTGTGTGGTTTCATTATCCAAAAAAATCAGGAAAAAGATTTTGACCTTTTATGAGAATGACCCTTATCATCTTATGACAATAGTTTTTGCAGTTATTAAACAAATATTTGCTAAATATCTATTTCTATAAAAAAAATTGTTTGTGCCTTGAGGTCATATGTGTACATTATGGTAAGAGAGACTGAGGTGGATAGCTAAAATTTGGCTAATTATACAGCTTTTAAGATTTTTAGTTCTAAAAGCCACAGATGCAACTTGTACTAAAAGCTACTGATGACACTTGCCAAATTTTGGCTAAGCATATATTTATCCAAGATTTGGATTATACCTAAGAGGGTGAAGAACAAATTTGTAGGAATTAGTTAAATTTCGCTAAAAGGAAATTAGTTGTGCACCAGCCTCACTGAGCATGGCAACAGGAATCCTTAGCCAAATTTGGCTAATCATAGTTACCTAGAGTTTGGTCTTTTGCAGCCATGCATGGGGGTTATACAAAAAGACACTAGCCAGATTTTGGATAATCATACATTTATCCAAAATATTCTTCCTACCTAAGGGTGTGAAGAACAATTTTGTAGGAATTAGCCAAATTTTGGCCAATTTCAAACCTGCCAAGCACCTCAAACAGATAGTCAAGCTATTGAATAGTGATAGACCATATATTGATCAAAAGCTCTTCCAAGACTATCATTATGTGCCTTTTCTACTTTGGGTTTAAAGATTTTAGCCCACATCAGAGGCCTGATTTGAGATAATGGAAAAGCTCAAGTGAAATCGGAAGCTATTAAATACAAGTTTCATTAAAAGTGGGCCCCCACAGAAATTCAATTCTCTCGTTTATTTATCAATTACCTAATTGAATCTTCACAAACTCTAGGTTTTTCTGAATTATTTCAGCTTATCAGTTGACACATTCATTAGTTACATGATCTGTGACATTCACAAAATTACAAACTCTCTGCATTATTGTGCCTTTAATACAGTACCTGAATACAATACATGAGTAATCCAAGAATTGTTAGAAAAATCAAAACAACTTGAGTTATGAAGATTTTAAGTTAAACAGTGATGAATGGTATTAAATGCAACCCAATCCCCATTGAAAATTGCACGCACACACACACACTCACACACACACACTCACCAGGGACTTATATATGAACAACCAATGTATATGGTTTCGAACAACCTGCAGTTGTATCTGTATATTGTTTCTTAATGACCTCTCTTTCACCAGCAACACAGTATTTTCCGTATGTGCTGAACAGTCACTGATTGTAAAAGAAAGTCGTAGGCAACATAGATATGTATGATACGTTTTGCATGTTTTGAACAGTAGCCATGGTCCTAAATGTGGTTGTAAACAAAATCGACAAATAAAATATATAACGACTAAATATTGTCCATTCTAGGACAGGAGTGATAAATGAAAGTTTCAATATAAAAATAAATTAATAAATTGGGATAAGTGAGTTAAAAAGAAAATATAAACATGAAAATATAAAACAGTATTAAAGAAATTTTTTTGCCGCCACGAGTTTCCAACCCACGAAATTTTATTTTGAAGGCATGACACACAGGCAAATGTATGTGTATAAGCTTTCTTTTTGATTTGCGCATCTCAATTTTGTTTTCATTTTTATATATAGAAAACATATGTAATATAGGTTTTTGGTGATCGAACCTACCAACTGCATACTATTTTCCTCCTGAATTTTTAAGCACAAGCACAATCTTGTGGAACTTGTAATAACACGCATAATTTAGAGCCGTGTAACCTTCCTTGTCTTTAAGACAAACGTCTATATTTGGAACTAATAAAAGCCTTTGAACAAGTGATTCGTGACCCATTATGCATGCTTCGTGTAATGCTGTTCTTTCAAAATCTCCTCTGTAGTTGACGTCACAATCCTTTTCAAGAATTTCATTCATGAGGTCTTCATTGCCGCTCTTTGCAGATTCCAGTAAACACTTAGAAAATATACTATCCCCGTTCTTTACTTTGACTTTTGTAGCCATTAATTTAAAAAGTTTTATGCTTCCTTGTTTGCATGCTACGTGTAAAGCAAGAATCTTTTGTTCTTCATGCCATCTGTATTTCTCTAGTATGAATTCAACTGTATCTATTTTTTGACTTTGTACTGCCGCACAAAGTAGATTATGTGTTTCTCTGGCATTATAGTCGTGGAGAATTTTAACAACTTCTGTATGCCCTAACCTGCATGCTGTGTGTAATGCACTAGACATGGCGTGCTCAAGAGAGCCATTTTGAACAAGTGGTGATGAAAAGCAATTCAGCTTCTTTCCTGTATTTCTTCGCTGCTGATTTTTAGAATAAAATTTCAGAATTCTCTCCAACAGTTCCAACCGCGGTACCTCGTTATCCGCTGCATAAAACAGAAGGTCACCACCGAAGCCTGCGTTGTGCCTAGATGTTAGGATATCCTTTATCTTTCCAGATTCATGAATCTTTTCAAAGAATTTATCAAGAAATTTTGAATCGAGGAAGGCATTGTGATGAACGACTTCCCAGACATTTCCCCCGTTAATTTCCTCCACAAAACGATTCACTAGTAAATCAAAATCCAAAATACTCAGTTTTATCTTATCACAGTTTTCAAGTCTTTTTATTATGTTATGCTGCTCCTTTAAATTTGTAACGACCATTTCCAGCAGAAATCTGAACGGACACAGCTCTATGATATCCTCAAGTCCTTGTCTACAATAGGTAAGAGCCACAGCTTCTTCTATGGTTCGGTGAGAGAACATATAGCCACCATCATCAGTGCATCTTAGAAATGTGCCTGAGGCAGCCAAATATTCCGAAACCTCCGCGATCGTTGGTCTTTTCATCTTAATTCCAGAAGCATCAGATACTCTAGACATGGCAGACATAAAGGTTTTTGAAGCTTTGTCCCTGTTCCTAGTTGTATCATAGTAAGATATTTTTCCACCGCAGAGAAGAACAACAGCCAGAACACAAAACGTCTTTTTGTCCTCTTTTTCAATGCGTTCAATTTCACCTTTTACATAAAGAACTGGATTTTGAAAGAATTTCTCTCCCTCATCTGCCCATCGTTTCACTCTAGTGACGAGATAACAGCACAGAGGGAATCCGATTGGAGTGTCTGTTTTCAAAATTTGCTCTATATCGGCTCCAGAAAAGCGTTTTCGTGTCTGGTCATCTGCAGAAGAATCTCGGCTTAAATCTTCTTCCTGAATAAAAATAGATGATTTCAAATGGCGAACAAGTATACTCCGTTTTTCATCGGAAATATCGAAAGTAGACATGTCCACAATTCTCTCTTTGTGAAACAACATTTGCGTTTTCAAAGAGTTCCAAGCTTCCTCAAGAAGGTATTTTCTTTTCGTAAGAATAAACCTGACTAAATTGTCTCGAGTCATCGCCTCCATTAAGGGAAATATTTTCATCCAGATCTTCAAGAGAGATTCATCTAAGTGTGTTTCTCCAAGAAAGTTGTCTGTGAATGCAACAGAGTCTCTTTTGCTATTCACAACTTCCTCAAACTTATGAGGATTGCGTAGGTGTACAATGATAGTGTCTTTTGTCTGCATTTCTTTCATGAGTCTACAGGAGGTCATTGTTTTGCCATCACCGATGTTCCCAGTGATAACTACTGCCCCGAACCGGCACAGTATCTGCTGAGCTGATCGATAGGCGGAAGTTTCCACGAACAGTGCCAGATTAGCGTTGTCCAATTCTGATTTGGTGTTAACTGAAAAGATAAAGAAGGTGTATAAACAACCAAGTGAATTTATTTATTATTTACGAAAAATGCAACTGAAGCTGGGATATACGCGGAAATAATGTGTGGCTGTCGGTGTCTCTTCCACTGGCATGACATCTTGCTTTATTAGGCCACTGAATAGTTGATTGAATTGGAATCGCTAACATCAGCAAATTTTAAACATGATATGTGAAAAGTGACCAATGGTAATATTCTCAAAACAAATTTGTATTTATTTGTACGTAAAATCATGGGTCAATATGGTAACAGTAACTGCAAAATTGCTGAAAATGCAGTCCACAATTGAGTCAAAGTAAGACCAAGATGTGTGTGTGTGTGTGTGTGTGTGTGTGTGTGTGTGTGTGTGTGTGCATGTCTATCTCTCTCAGTATCTGTGTAATATTTTAAATAGCGGACTTCCTAACACTTGTTTGACTCATCAATGGTACAAATTCTTAAAGCATCGAATATCCGGACAACATTTCTTTTCCGCATACTGGCTGCTACTGTGTTCACATAAATTTTTACTTATTACAATGCTCTGGTTGCCGCTCTGACCTAACACCTTTAATATAAATCCCAATGACGACTTAATTACATACTGGTACAGATGAGAATGAAATTCATATCTATAGAGTTTTACATTGCCAAAGCATTTTCTCACTTGCATTCAGAAGATGACCCTTGATGATTGCACAATTTTTGGACCAAATTGGATCATCCTAACGACCAAATATCCGGACCAAGTTTGCGATCGCGATATTTCTCGAAAATTGACATTTTACCGGACATAAAGACGACTTGGTTCCTTATGACGAAATTTGAGCTTCATGAGAAATAACTTTCTCAAATGAATGTTTACATTCACGCCTCTATTACATCCTTAATCGTAGGACACAATCAGTCAAAGTTTTCTCTATATTGGCTAAATTACGAACTTTTGGGAGTTTTCACATGCCTTGTCTTCAATCAAAGTGTTCATCAACAAAATCATGTAAAACATATGGCATGTGTAAATTTTGTGACTCCAAGTACAGTGTAACGTCCCGAGCTTTATTTTACCACACGGTCAGTTTTGACCACATGTCAACATGGAATTTTAATCACAAGACAAAAACCTATTTAAGTTTCAATAATTTAATAAACTCTAGTAATGGTAAATATTAACTGTGCACAAACGGATCAAGAATAAAATCGTAATGTTTCAATCAATACTCTGAAATAGGTCCAAAATGACTTTATTACACCTGGAATTCCTTCATGACACAAATATGTGGCTCAGTGTAAAGTTAAGTATGTACATAATCAAACTGTCACTAAAAACAGTTAATGTATTTCTCAGGGTAGAATACAACCCAAAACAAATGGGATAATATAACACATGAAAAACGATACCTCTTGAATGTGTTTTCCAGTGAATTTAGTATTGTTATGGTCCAGAATGCACTAATACTTCGGAATTTAACTTTAGAATTGTTTTTCCTTCTTTATAGCCAACTAAATGACACGCTAATGTAATATAGAAAAAATGAATACTCCCTGTAGGAATATTACAATGAATGCTCCCTTCTATACATATTTAGTTATTTACCGTAGCAACAGTACTGATATTTTCATATATTTATCTGATTGAATCTCCACATGCATCACTTATATATAACTGCAGAATATATTAATGTTGTATCACAAGGGTCAATATAAATGTATGCCATTGGTTACGCAACGCTATTGTAGTATAGCAAATATTAGCATGTTAATTCCGAGGGGAGCATCAGTTTTTAATACTGAATAATATATTGTAGTTATATTTCATATCATTTGGAAGATTATATCATCCGTAATGATTTATATGGTTGCAATGCGATCTCTATAGTAAACATACATCGGTTGCATTAGCTCTCTGTTCTCTTCTTGTATGTACAGCCTCTTCCGCTCAGAATGCATCTGCAAAACACTAACTAATTGGTGTTTTAAAGTTGCCACCGTTCACTAGGAACATTTGGGCAACTTTTATATCCAGCATATCGCTGGATATTTATTTACCTTTATATATATGTACAGTAGTACACTTATCAATTTGGGCGTTATACCGAATTACTAAAAAGTAACTATCGGTATAAATGGAAGCCCTGGGGTAGGTAGGCGAGTCCCATCCACACCTACCCCCATGAACCTCATTGGCAGATCAGCAGGAAGAGGCAAAAGAGGAAAAGGTCCCGGAATTTAATTCATCGTCGTCCCACACGCAAAGGCAGCGCCCCACACACAACCGGACCAAAAAACAAAGAAACACGAGGAGCCAAGGTACCACACCCTTATTATTATACTTGCAACCCCATAAGACATGTATAAAAAAGTGAAGTTGCTATACTATGTTGTGTTGTGAATCGTTTTAGTGTTATTTTTTGTATTTCATTACTATTGCAACATTGTGTTGCGGGGGTCTGATAGTCCTGGATTAAGACTACCTTATATATTCTAATAAGGTCATAAATGAGTGTGTGCAATGTATGCATATGTGTCCATGAGGTTGCAATCCCTTTTGATTTATTTCAAATTTAATCCAGTTTTTCTAATGGATGCCCTATACCAATCATGTGTAAGCCACCTGTGCAATTGTGTCAAGATATACAAGTTATGAATTTCCTATCACCTATCACTATGCCCCTAAGTAAGTACATAGTGTACTATACAAATCGCCACCATCCTACTGGCAAAATTCCCTTCTCGGAGGGAAATTCACCCTAAGAAAAAACAGAATACCTACACTAGGGTGTCAGAGTGACTATGCAAGTTTGTTCATGGTAGGTTGTTTTAAGTTATAAATTTGGTTGGGTGTGATCCAAAAGGCCATATTTGAGATTGATGTTTGGTTAGTCAAATGGAATTCTCTGTTACCAATCGAGTTTGAGAATTCTATATCTATAGAAAAAACATTTAACATAGACGAGGACATAGAGATTTAGAAATAGAGGAGGGAAATGGGTCAACTCCAGCTTCCCAAAGAGACTGATTGGATTAGGCACAGAGGTATACCAGACTGTATACATGTGCGTACACCAATCCAGGCAATTTCTATATAGAAAGGAGCCTGTGTCCCCACTGTTTCACTAGCCTTCCCCTATTCCCAAGAGGCACAAAGGGTAGGAAATAGTTACAGTACAGGACAATTACAACAGTACAACACAATGAACAATTAGCATTAAGTAGCCCTGAGAAGGGCTGAACATCAAGTAGCCCTGAGAAGGGCTGATCTGTAGTCTGGTTCTCCACTTTTCCCTTGTCGTCAGTGATAGCATCAATGGCTCCATTGTTGTCCTTGGAATATTGTCCATGCAATTGTCACTTTCATTTAATTCCAGTTCAAGACTGTTATCTAACAATTTTGAATATTAAGTGCCATTAGATTTTATTCTGACAGAAAAGAGTTGGAAAGCAGGTTGTTAGTATGAAGGTTTTCCCAGACTACCTTTAAATTTTCAATATAAACTGTATAGCGGTAATCTCTGTCAGAATCATGATCATGAGCTAGTGTAAACTCGCAAGGCGCGTATAAGTTCATTATGAACTCAGTATCTACACCCACTCGCATCACAACTCCAACAGAGTCACAGGCTAGTTTTAAACGTAATTATTAATTAATTATTTATTGTGAAGAAAAGTTTTTAATATTTATAATGTTAATAAGAATTAAGTCCTATCCTTATTATCTTAATTTAATATTTCAATATGGATTATATAGCGGCAATCTCTGTCAGAACCATGATAATGAGCAAGTGTAACCTCGCAAAGTGCGTATAAGTTCGTTGTGAACTCAATATCGACACCCGCTCATATCACAACTCCAACAGAGTTACAGGCTAATCTTAAAAAATGTTATTAATTCACGAGTTATTATTCTTATAATTATTTTAATATTTATAATGTTTATATATTTGAATCCTAACCAATTAATTTTAGTTTAGTTGTAGTATTTCAGTATAGACTATATAGCAGTAATCCCTGTCAGAAACATGATTATGAATGATTGTAGACTCGCAAGTCGCGTATAAGTTCAGTATGAACTCAATATCGACATCCATCCAAATCACAACTATTTAATGATAGTTATGAGTGAATTATTATGGGGATAAAATGGTAATGTTATATTTTGTCAATTAAGTTTGAATTAATAAGAAAATCAATTATATTTTTTGCAGTTAATTGTATATTGGGTTGTGTTAAATTAAGTATTTTTGGATATCTATTTATTGATTTCCCTAGTTTTAATTTATTTTTAAGTATATTTCTATGTATAGTATTGTTTGTGCATTTATTGAATATATGATCTAAATCTTCTGATTGTTTACATTTAAAGCAGTTAATGTTATGTGGGAATGGTCCTATATATTTACCAAAGCTGTTAGCTAGCTTTGTTTTTCCTATCATTATCCTATTCATTTTAATTTGTTCCCTCCTTGTATTACCTAATATCATCGCTGTTCTTTTAACAGTTTTTATGATATTATGCAGTACTCTCCCTTTATTGGATGAGCTCCAGGTATTTTGCCAGATGGTATTTATCATGTTATATATTAATCTATATATTTCAGTATGGCTATACTGCAATGGGTCATAATGTAATTCCTTTAGTTTGCTATTAGCTAACTGATCAGCTATTTCATTTTCCTTTACACCTATGTGTGAAGGTACCCATAGAAAGTCTACTATAATATTTTGTGTTTTAAGTTTAGTTATTTGATATTGTAATTGATAAAGGAAGTTTTTTCTACTATTAGAGTTATTATTATTAATAGTTTTTAAGACACTAAGCGAGTAACTTACAATTAGAGTTTTTGATGGTTTATTTTGTTGAATCCATATCAGGGCTTGTAGTATAGCCAAAAATTCAACACTATATATAGAGCAATAGTCTGGTAAGCGTTTGCCTTCATTAATTTGTAAATTAGGTATGACCCATGCTGCTGCTGTTCTTGTAGGATCAATTATTTTAGAACCATCAGTATAAATTTTTTAATGGTTTTTATATTTATTATTTATCTTTTCATTTATAATCATTTTCAAAAAATGTGGGTTCTGTATTTTATTACCCTGATTTACTAGGGAGAGATCTACATATATATGATTCAGTCTCCAGGGAATTATAATTGGAGGTTTAATTTTTTGTACTTGAAATATATCCACAGGGAGTTTAGTTTTTATATTATTTATTTGCTTACCAAAATGAGTTAGAATATTTACCTCGTTTAATTAGTGGTTTATTGCATTTTTAATAATCTGTAATGTGGGGTGTGTTTCCTTATGAGTTGACAAACGAGCGACATATCTTAACATGACCTCTTGTCTTCTCAAATGAAGTGGAAGTTCACCTGCCAAGACCTGTAACTCCTCTGTGGATGAAGATGGCAATGCTCCAGTTGCTATAAGAAGAGCTTTTCGCTGTACTTGTACAATTTTATTAGGTAGTGTCGATGATGCCGTGGCATAGATCTGACACCCATACTCAATCTTAGATCGAATAAGTGATCTATATAAAGTAATTATTGTTTTTTGACAGGCACCCCAGTGTGTACCTTGAATACTTTTAATTAGATTAAGGTCTAAATTACATCTTCTAACTAGGTCTGTAATATGATATGACCATTTCATGTGTTGGTCAAAATACATTCCTAAAAATTTAACTACTTTTACAAATGTTATATCTTGATTTTGTAGGGTGAGTTTTGGATATATTATATTATGTTTATAAGGGGTAAATAGTACAGCTACTGTTTTTTGGTGTGAAAATTTAAATCCCCATTTATCAGCCCAATTACCTATATTATCTAAACTATTTTGTATTTCAGCAATATGATTTTGATTTGATGGGTTACCTGCTCGCCATAAGGCACTATCATCAGCAAATTGTGAAAGTTCAACTTGCAGAGTAGCTAGATTTTTATCCAAGTCATTTATCATAATATTAAATAGTGTATGGCTGAGTACACTCCCTTGAGGGGTACCATTTTCTAAACTGTACTTTTCAAAATAAGTAGTTCCTATCCCAGTAATAATTTTACGATCAATTAGAAAGTCATTTATGAAGTTATATATATTGCCTGTTATGCCATATTATTTAATTTAATTAATAATCCCTTAGTCCAAACCAGGTCAAATGCTTTTTCCATATCTAAAAAAAAACAGCAATAAGGTTTCTGTTTTTACGTTGGTTATTATTGAAAGCAAGTTTAATGGCAGATTCTAATTTAATTAATTGATCTATAGTAGATCTATTATTACGAAAACCACATTGATTGTTAGATATGAAATTGTTGGTTTCTAAATGGTATTTCAGCCTATTATTGATAATAATCTCCATTATTTTACATATGTTATTTGTAAGGGAAATAGGCCTATATGAATTAACATCATTTCTATCTTTATTTGATTTTAATATTGGGATAACTACTGCTGTTTTCCATTTTATGGGGAGTTTTCCAGTGCTCCAAATCATATTATACATATTTAATATTATTTGTATGAAGTTGGTAATTTTTTATAAATTCAATAACCTATTGTATCCTCTCCAGGTGAGGTGTCGTTTTTAGTTTTAAGGGCTTGATACCATTCACTAATAGTAATTTCATCATTTAAATAAGAGCTTTTGGTTCCTAAATCTGTAAATATATGTTTATGGTCTTTTTCAACTTTATTTCTATATTCCTGGAATTTCTTTGTATGATTTGTATTACTGCTCATAGCTTGAAAGTGTGTTGCTAATGAGTCAGCTTGCTCTTTATGATTACTTGTATTATTTATTTTAGGTGTATTATTTGCATGTTTACCCCTAATTATTCTAATTTTATCCCAGACTTGTTTTGAATTAGTTTTATAATCTAGGTTGCTGCAGTATTTTTGCCATGTATTAATTTTAGCCTGTTTTATTGCATATTTTAAGTCAGTGTCATATTTTTTATATTCTTTAAAGTGCTCAGTATTATATGTGCGTTTAAATCTATTTAATGCTTTTCGCTTATTTTGTCTAATATTATTAATTTCATTTGTCCACCAGGGGACACTAAGTTTATTGGGTTTACAATTAGTTTTTGGAATAGAGACATTAGCTGCCCTTATTATTGCATTTGTAATATTCTGCAAAACACTGCACACTGCACACGACCGGTATTTATACCCTTGAGACCCAAAGGTCTTATGCGGTGATTGATGGGAAGGATATAGGTCGTAAGTGCATGAGGGAAACGCACAAGTAGTTCGAATGATACTTAACAACACGTTAGAAACGCTTAAAAGTATGATGGCGGGTGAATTGTGATTCGCACTTATACAAGTATTTTGGTAGTGGTATTACTCAGTATTTGGACACTTGCTGTGAAGATATTCAAATCAGAATTAAACTCTTTATCTCAGAAAATGAATATTCTACGCTAAATAGTGTTAGACGATTTAAAAAGGGAACAAACCACAATGACCAAAAAGACCGATTTGGGCCAACATTGATAACGGGATACAAACCCGTATGAAGGAAGTGCCAATCACAATCATCCAAATTATCAATATATTAATACTCCAAAATATCACTGAACGTGATATTTAAACATTTGTACAGTTCTTTATTCTGTCTAGCATTGATGCAACCCTACAAGTCCTTTATGGCTTCATGTATGTATTAAAATACATCTTATTTTGATATAGACATGAATCACTGAAAAGTTAATATTTAATGCTGAGAAGTGTGAAAATTATGTTTAAATGATCCACAAATTACTTATATATAACACCGTACTTTATCACATACAGCATTGTGTCCAGGGCCGACGCTTCCACTAGGCAAATTAGGCAATCGCCTAGGGCGCTGGGCTAAGGGTTTATTTCATGATGGGCATGTGGGGGAGGGCGTGAGTGGAAGGGGGCGCCAGATATCTGATCTTGCCTAGCGCACCAAAATTCCTTGCACCGGCGCTGATTATGTCTAATTTTTGCAATGCGTATTGTCGTGATTTGTTTAGTTAACATTATTAACTTGGATAGGGTGTTTTTTAAGATATTAAAGATTGTGCAATCGCATAGAATCTATAACTATATGCTTCTGTATGTATAAGACAGTTACTAATAATAAACTATTAGTAAATATGTTTACGATATTCTTCCCACTGGACAGTTCGATCAGGTGGTATCTTAGAAATTAGGTAAATCATATTGGATCATCTTACATGAATAAGTATTTTTCAAGAGATTACACTGAATAGTGAATTCTGTCACATAGCGTATATTGCGACATATAGATGAAATAGACTAATAAAAGTGTAAACGAAGAGACACCTGAGCAATCTGATTCAATCCAATTGTGGAGTCATTGTCATTTCTTGTGTTCTTCTTGTAACACCAATTCGTCTGCGTGTATGTTTTATGTATTACTTTCATATTATTTAAGAGATGAAAAAAAAAATTTTTTTGACATTTTAGTCGAAATAGAAAGTGCTCATTGAAATATAACAACAGTGTTTTGGAACTATTGTGAATTATTCAAAGAGTTCTGGACAATTCCATTATGACGTCAAGAATCCTGGTGAACAAGTACATTTTCGGGTTCTTTCAATTTTATGGAATTAGACATTCTTTTGTACTTTTTAATGCAACTCTTTCAAGGATTATTTTGAATTCAATTTTGTTTTACCTAAATTACACTCACATTTTTATTTAAAACTTTGATAACTATATTATACAAAGATTAGTTTTACAAAACTTGCTGTTTCCCTTCTCTCTGTTACATAAGATATTACGATAGAGACCTAACAGCATATTGAACAACCCGGGCTATATTCTGGGTCAAAAATAGCCATTATATTACGATCCCCCACCCTTCCTGACTATACACAAACCAAATACTGGTGACAATAATAAATGGCAATTTAAAAATAGCATTTCAAAAGATAAGTGTACAAGTATGCAGCTAAACGATTATTCTCTCTCTCTCTCTCTCTCTCTCTCTCTCTCTCTCTCTCTCTCTCTCTCTCTCTCATACGTACCAATAACGTTGTGCATATACGGATCGTTTGAGTATTCTTCTCTTGAAGGAAGCTCTTTAAAAAAAAGAGTGAAATGATTGGCATTGGGGCATTGAATTTAGACAAAATACCTTATTGTTCATAAATGATGTGTTATGTCAATATTATAAACAAGAAGTTACAACTCTAAACTTCTAACGGATAGAACAGTTAGATTGCATGTAAATAAAATCAGATGACACAGACTTTCGACATCTACACATCGAAGGAATTTAAAGAAACATTATTGGCACATAACATTCAATGGGATCCAGTGCCTTGGTCGCATATCAAACTGTAACGTGTATTAATTACACATATATGTAAAATCTGTAATACAAAAATTAAGTACATGGACACATATTTAGTTTAAAGCCACTGTCGCTCAAGCAACTTTAAACGTGATAGTTGTCTGCAGTACTTTTGAAAAATCAGGTAAAAAAATGTTGATAATAACTTCAAAGTATGTTATATTACAAATCTAATTAAGAATCCCGATATATATATATATATATATATATATATATATATATATATATATATATATATATATATATATATATATATATATGTGTGTGTGTGTGTGTGTGTGTGTGTGTGTGTGTGTGTGGAAAGACAACTGGCAAATCTCAAAAGAGTTAATGTTTATAAATGTACAAATTTTGATGATAGTAACAAGTATTGAGAGAAACTACACAAGATGGAACACTTTGCTTCTTTTGAGAAAATCGCTTTCAACATCGCCATTATCATCATCATTATCGTCATCGTGATCGGCATCATCATTATTATTATTAGTATTACTATTATTATTATTATTATTATTATTATTATTATTATTATACCGTTTTCTTCTGTATCGTAGGAAAGCGCCGTCTGATCACTGTTGATGCATGCCGATGAATATAAGGAGGACGATATGGCACTTCTTTTCTGCCTGCAACTGTCATCGGAACTAAAACTAAGATTGCACCCAAAATACAGGTTACTACAGTTGGAGAAAGTTGCACTCTGTATACTTGAATTAATGGAGCCCGAGTGCTCAGTATCTCCAAAAATGGCTGGCAACCCTGGCTCGTCTGAGAGTGAAACCGCTGTTGAAGATAAATCCACAGATCAAATGATGGATGAGGCTGCAATATATATATTATGTGTGTGTGTGTGTGCGTGTGTCTGTGTGTGTAATTCATTATATTATTTTGGTTCACGTTGATAAGGTTTAAGATTTTTTTAAAATGATAGTAAGTAGGCAAAGGCAGTGGATGAAAGTGCAACTATTTGGTTCAGCATAAACTTTATGTTCCTTTGGATTCTAGCTAGACTAAGTAAGTGAGCTCTCATGATCTTACAATAGATATACAAATGTTCAAAATGTCTTTTTTGAAATCTTTTCGTCAAGCTTAACTTTGTACGATCTGAGATCAGAAAACAAATGAGCAGCGTCAGATTCTGAAATCTCACATCAAATTGATCCACAATTTTTCTCTTCAATAATGTCATAGGGTAAACGTTATTTTTAAAAAGTCCATTTAGAAACAGTTAATTTTGAATCAATGAACGAATGCTTTTTGAATCATAAACTGGTATTATTGTAATGCAGTATTGTTGCATTTGTTTTAGCTAAGAACACACTTAGTGCATCGACAAATTAACGCTATGCATCATGGTCTTATGATGTGTGTGTGTGTGTGTGTGTGTGTGTGTGTGTGTGTGTGTGTGTGTGTGTAGGATTTTTAACGTAGCTTTAACATTTTTTCAGCCATATCGCTACGATGTCTGCAATGAGGCAGTTTATAGTAATGTCTAGCACTGGGGCATCATGCCGCAGACATGTAGCATGATGTATCACCCAGTCACATTATCCTGACACCAGGCGGACCAGTCCTAACACTAACCTCTTAATACTGAGCACCAAGAGAGGCAGCTGTTAGTACCATTTTTGTAAGTCTTTGGTATGACGAGGTTGGTGATCGAACCCACGGCCTCCCGCTTCCACGACGGATGATCTTACCACTAGGCCATTGGAGTGGTTCATTTCATTTGTAATGTTACAACTAAGTTGTGTGTAACTTTAAATTACTTCCTTCGTTTATAATATTTCCAGAAAATTACAATGAAATTGGATTTGTCAATCGCACTGTCTCGAACATTTCTACCATTTGTTTTACTCAGCTTGCCAGTATATGATATTGTATTCTTACTGTGTTTTAATAATTTGAAGAACAAAGAAAAGGTGCTTTCTGCCACCAGCTCGAAAATAAATTAATAGAATAACAATATAGTTGGAAAAAATATTTCTCCAGTTCGGGCTTTTCAGCTTTAAGGATTAATACGATGAATCAACTGTATCAATACCTTTAAAGATTTGTGAGAAATGTAGATCAAGCATTGTAATCGTTTAAACGTCTAAGAAATCAAATATTTATTATCTTAAAAATATCAGAGAAGAACAATTTCAAGAAATTTTAAACTTGACTTAAGCATAAATAATGATTATCATATATCAGATATATATTTTGCGCCTAGAACGAAAATATAATGAAAAAGAATGTTCATCAAAATCATATCATTAGCCATAAGATGAAATGTATCTTATAATAAAACCGTACTTAATCTTATCTTAAATTATATGGTTACATGAACTGGATATTATGCGATCTGTTCCGTAGATTTTACAAACATAAATTTTCAAACTTGGGAAGAACACATCAGTGTATTTTACCTCCAGACATACTTTATAGTCACTCGCACTAAAGGTGTTTTAAACCAAGCTAATCTTGCATGAATAAAATCAAGATAATGAATATCACTTAATCTCACCTCAAAAGAGATTTCATACAATGCAACAGAGAGAGAGAGAGAGACAGAGAGACAGAGAGAGAGAGAGACAGAGAGAGAGAGAGACAGAGAGAGAGAGAGACAGAGAGAGTTGAGACACACCGTCATGGTCTTCAATAGTTTCTTCTTTCATACGATATCTTCTTTCCTGATATCCATCGACAATGGAGGCTGCTGAAAGAGTTCGGGTTTGCATAACCATCGTCTCACTCGTCACGTCATCGTCAATCTCCTT
Source organism: Unio delphinus (assembly GCA_029339505.1). NCBI lineage: Eukaryota > Metazoa > Mollusca > Bivalvia > Unionida > Unionidae > Unio > Unio delphinus. Next base: position 4,709,911 of record JAQISU010000152.1, read on the forward strand.
CATTCAGTAAATAAAATTAAAAAGGAAGACAGGTAATATGAAATCAAAATCGTTCACAACATACACATCCAGCGAAACAATACCAACTATATGGACTTTTAGGGGATAAATTAATTAACGACAATTTTCTTTTCTCATCATATCTTTTCAGCGATAATCGTAGCTCACTGCTAAAATAACTGTTATACTTTTATCGTCTAAATATGCACATATCATTATAATATTTACAACAATAAACAATACGTTTTAATGGGGATATTCCAAACGAAATGAAGCTGTTATATTCGATGTGTCATAGTCGTCATTTTAGAATACCTCTGTAGAGTTGTGTCAATGCACCGGTAGAATTTATCCAGTAAAGATATAAAAATGGGTCTACACAAGCACAAGGTCAACTTCATAGCACTTGATATCTGATGTATAGCTATTTCCATGTGCAATGAAAACTTCGCAGTTACAAATATCAGGACATTACATCAAGCAAGTATTCCAGAAGTTCAACATTATGGTGCAAGAATTGAGAATAGGGGTTTTGTATGTGTGACCGTCAGTGTATGAATCGACAGCTACGCTATCAGGTTGTGATAATATTACTACACACTACCAGAAAAAAGCATTTTAATCAAATTAAGAGGAAGGAGTTTTGTATATATTGCATATCTTTTTAATAGCATCTCTTTCTTTAAATAAATGTACCAAGCTGTGGAAGAAAATGTGTTACAAGTTTAAAGTCAATCAACCTGCACTTTTGCGGACCCAGACGCTAAAGTAAAATATTCCCGACAATATTCCGGCAGGGACTCCGGTTGGACATCACACCTCATCTTTGTTTCGCTTTCTACTTTAGAGTCTATATGAATGTATGAGATTTCCGTCTCTACTGAACCACGTCCCCTGTCCACATTTTCATACTTTGTTGAATAGAAGTCATTCCTTATGCACATTGGAACTGATGAGGGCAATCCCACCGGGGATGAACATTTCTTATGTTCTGTCCGAGGTTTCACTCTTTTGGCAGGCATTATGGTTGTATTCACAGTATTAGGTCATGTTGCTTCAATCACTTACCTCACTGGGTGAAAGCGACGTATCTCTGACATGAACGAAACAAAACTAGTAAGGCTGACACATCATATCTGTCTCAAATTAGATAGGACAAGCTACGATAAAATACATTACATCCTCCGTGTAATTCGCATAATAAAATAAAGCAAACAGAATAAGTGACCAAACAATATAGGTTATATACAATTATATAGTTTTGTCATAAAACATTATGAAGTAGTGATTAATGTCCTTTTATAAAATTAGAAAAGGTACAGTGAGGCAATTTTTCTTGTTTGTTCTTCTTAGGAAGTATTTCTTTGAATAATATTAAAAGAGATACAGTAACTATCCTGTTTCTTTTCTTTATTCTTTCTACATATACTCAAGTGGACGAGCTCGCGACAGAGTTCCATCCCAGCACTATTGTGGCATCTCAGCAATTATTCCATTCACAACTCTTTTGATTATAATAAATAGAACTGATTGTAGCCACACGCATTGAAAACACCGACAACAACTGATGAAAGGCATTTTTTCTTAAGTTCTAAATAATGTAAGAAAAATGCAAATACAGGGTTCTAGCAATGCAAATTAAACATTTATGCAATGACCCGGCCAGTGAACCATTTGCTAATTTACTACTTTTACTGATTTATGTTGGACATAAATGCAACAAAAGTATATCCGACACTTTAATAGGATTAGAGTAATCTACTTTAACTACTGAACGTAAGTTAAGAATCCAGCCATATCTATATATATATATATATATATATATATATATATATATATATATATATATATATATATATATATATATATATATATACCGCATACATGAAAAATAACATGACCTTTGAAGTGTTGGTATAAAGCAATTTGATATTACAAAAGTTTTGATATATCAAACTGCGATTTTCCCATGGCGTATGAATACTCATAATGATCATGTTTGTATTGCTATTATACTCTCTAAACATGAATATGAATTTCTTGGAATATTACATTTAAAAAAGACAAAAAATCCAAGAAAATGATTTTCGTGTAACATATATGTATAGAAACTAACATATGTATACAAATAAACAAACATACTCAATTCAGGAAATAAACATTATTGAGCTCCATCCTGTGTCGTCTGCTCTCCTCTCTGTCAACATTGCTGTTTCCAATCTCTCCCTCTGGCAAAAATCAAAGAAGACAATGTGGAGAAAAGAAGACATTGATATCAGATAAGGAGCAAGATGTTTAAGCAACATTAATTTACTAAACCGCGAGTTAATTGGTGAGTTTGATAGAGACATGGCTGAGACATATGTAAACGAAAATGATCATTATATGTCCAAAAGTTATGGAAGACATTTGTAAACCATTAGCCTGATGATATACTAAAATTTATAGAAAGTAAGCAGAATGCAAACATTTTTAAAAGACACTTTTTGATGTAAGGATAGTGACCAAATTCTTCGAGTCAAAAAATGAATTCAGAAATTTTCATGAGATACACCCATCTGAATGGGATAATCTCCATGCTGGTTTTATACTCATTGTTATGATAAAAGATGGATGTGAGTTTGAACTGAACGGCTGAAGAAGCATCATCAGCTCCATTGATCGGCACCTTAAAATAAGATAGTATGCAAGTGCAAGTATGAGAGGCACATGCTTCAAGTTTGTAATGACAATGGAAGCTCTTCGGGCTAAGAAAAAAGATGTAAAATCAAAAAGATAAGGTAATAAACCCAACTAGAGTCAACCGATCACAGACGAAGAAATGATTGTCTTGTATAGCAAAACACTAAAGGGGATGGAAACACCTGAATCCATTGTTAACACAGTTTGGTTTAAAAACTCGGTGCATTTTGGTTTGAGGGGAGTGACAGAACATTACAATCTGAAATGTGGGGATGTTACACTCAAGAAAGATCTAAACAGCCTAGAGTATCTTGAACTCAAGTAAAGGCATGGCCTCGAGGATCTTAAACTCGAGCAAATGCAGTCAAAAACAAAAACAGGAGATAATGTTAAGGACAAAACGGATATTAATCCTTAGATGTACGAAAACAAAAACAACAAAGAGAGAAATCCACTTGCTATCTACAAACGAGATGCTGCTTTAAGACCAAATCAAACATGTTTTTTATGAACCTCTCGCAAAATATTAACGAGATAACTAACTGGGTCAACTTCTTTTAACAGTCGAATACTCCAATAGGTGTTAGATGTTACACTAAAGGAAGATCTGAGTGGCATCGAGTATCTTGAACTCAAGTAAATGCAGCCAAAAACAAAACAGGAGACAATGTTAAGGACACCAGAGATATTAATCCTTTGATGTACGAAAATAAAAACAACAAAGAACGATAAATCCACTTGCTATCTACAAACGAGATGCTGCTTTAAGAACAACAGACTTTTGTCAGTGTGAAACTTCTTTCTATATTGCACACAAACACTATGCCAATCTCAGCTACAAACCCAACACGGTTTTGGGAACAAGTCGTTGGAAATAACAAACTTGGATGCACCATGAAAACTGTGAAAGAAAACAACAAATACCGGTAGTAGGGAAAGACAGACATTAACACTAGTAGCAGAAAGTAATTCAGAAGTTATGGGTCAAAAGCATTCCACCAACTCATATGATACAAATTTCAGGCCACACAAATATACAGTCTATAAAGAGCTATTCAAACGTTATTGACAAACAACAACATATTTACTCCAATTTTATCTGATGTAACACCTGCCACCCAAGTAATGAAGCTGTCAAACCCCACCCCCACAACAAAGAAGTTTCAAACTGCACAGCACAGACTGTAGTGCCCAAACCTGTAGTATTCAAAATAATCAGATTATTAGCAACCCCCCATTCTACGGATCAAACATCGCCGTACAAAACATGTTTGTTATGAACCTCTCGCAAAATGTGAACGAGATAACTAACTGTGTCAACTTTCAGCAAGCGAATACTCCAACAGGGTCCACACAGCGGAAAATGTAGGATAATTTTTTAACGTGACACTTGCCGTCAGCATGAATAGCGAAGTAATGACAGAAACGATATCAATAAATGTAGCTAGGTATAAATGTTTTAATTACCTCTTGTTCTTTCATTATTTTGATGTTTCAGCCTCGAATCGTAGTGTTGCATTAAATACAAATGGCCACCATGTTACTGTTCATGACAACGAAGGCTTCAAATTCAATGTTTCCTTGCACATTATTAAAACAATTGTGTTAACTATCTGTGTTCATTTCGTATAATACTGCTTATAGCACTTAATAAGAATGAAGTGTACAGGAAATTATGAATCATTACAGAACCTTTTGTTTGAGCGTACATACATGAGATAGGTTGTAAAGAGTTCACTCCCCTAACGTGCACTATTTATGGCTGTCAGTTTTATCTCCCTTATAAAATGAAAACTTGTATGTGGTATAAATAAAATATCTTTATATAGTATGTACGCTGTATCAATGATATACCACACGTTATATAATTGTTCTCGGCAAGCCTCGTTTCCTTTAACTGAAACATTTATACATCTCGTGGTATATCAAGGTATGCCATTGTTCAAGCGTGCATGCTATACTCTTCTCTGAGGTTGTGTGATGCCTTATGATACCTATAAAAAAAAACAGACACACAAATATATAGAACATATGTATATGTACACTGTGTCAATGATATGTAAACATTTTTCATTAAAAGAAAACGATACTTGCTCGAGTTTCCTTTTAATGAAAAAATTATACAACGAGTGGTATATCAATGAGACAGCGTACAAACTGTACATATATTTTGTTTATATCACATACAAATAACTATATTTGCACTTTTGAAAAGAGTTCAGATTTACTAAAGCAGTTAGAGTGTATTGACCTAGTGAATGAACTCCTCACGTACTGAGTGTGTCCGCGACAAAATATAGTGCTATGTATTTTGATGAAGTTCCCAATCATCTTTGTATATTAAAAAGTTGATTGCTTTATTTTTATAGTTTCTACTTTTCTTCAAAGTGGACAAATCAATATATTACATAAAGATGATTTTAATTTTATAAACGTAGAGCACTTCAAAGAATTGATTAGCTACGCCATTCACATAAACTCTGAGCCATTAACCAACAAGCTCAAGGAAATTAATGAGGAATATAAACTAATCAAAATAACGAGCCGACAAGATGTATTTTAAAAAATTAATACATTTAGAGCAGATAAAAATCCCGAGGGAAGTGCACACGTATCGTTACAACGAAACATATTATTGTAGGTTACTTTGTGTAATTTATAATGCAAGTTTTTAATCCAGAACAAATTCGTTTTCTCTCACTCAACACTTTAAAAACCATGTTATTTTGAATGTATGTGATATATATATATATATATATATATATATATATATATATATATACTTTGACCTTGATTATGAATTTCGATTTGTTTTGCTTTTTTCTTTCTAATAATATGTGTCATGCAGAATCTAGTTGCGGAAGCTTGTAAAGATGTTTCTGTATGATAACCCATTAGTGTTATACATCGAATAGTACTGTTTACTTACATTATAAAAAGGCGTTTGTGTTGTTATTGTTGACAGAACATGAGAGACCGACCATTTAACTGGTGCGGTTTCTGGTGATTTGAATCAGAGCAACACCAGTTTCCAAACTACAACAATCTAAAACTGGAATTATTTGTAGAAAACAGCATAGCTCCGCCACATACACCCACCCACCGCCCGAAAATTAAACGGTTAATTCCTAAGATGCCAATAATCAATAATTTAAAAAAAATATTTAATAATTGGAAATTATATAGATAAATACTCAAGCATTTATCTTTTCACTATCTTGAAATTAGTGATATAGATTTGAGTAAATTATTACACTATCAAGTAACAGTCGCAACTGACCCACTCCGTCAGGGGTGTGTGTGTGTGTGTGTGTGTGTGTGTGTGTGTTAATAAACCTAATCTAAGCACTGAGGAAATTACTACCTTTCAAATACATTTATTCTTAGGAAGTTATCCACCATTCTTTACTAAACAAAGTATGCCTCCTTTAGCTGTATTGTCATTATAAGGCCCAACCCAATTTTATTTACACTTACACTTCTCTGTGTCGACATGGGCCCCGGATGACAGAATGGTCTTAGGAGATCTACTTTACAGAACACTGTCTGCGTAGGTTCAATTCCCAGCACAGCCAATGTGGGTATGTGAGAACGTTTGCCATTAACTGTCCATGGGACAGTGGTTCTTTCCGGGGTCTTCGCTGGTGTTTCATCCACCAAAATACACTAGCCGAAATGCATAACCTGTCATGTGTTTAAAAAAGCGATAAACCAACACAACCAAACCATATAGAAAAAATGACCCATTTCGTGTAGTGTGTATCAGGGTGTTTTACGAATGTGATGTGGAGACGGTGAATTGTGGATTACGAGATGTGGGTAGACACACATATGTGAAAAACAAATAGTAGGCAAAATAATTATTGTACATTTCAGAATATGATATTTATCTTTGTAACACGAAGTTGCGATATAGATTTAATGTAATTTACTAGCCCGACACCACCACCCCCCCCCCCCCCATTTCCATTTGGCGTCCGCAGAATTATTTTCTGGAAGGGGTGGGGCAGATACCTTGAATAAATTCCCTTGATGCTGATTCGAACAAAATTGTTGTAGTTTGTATCTTACGAAAAGAAGTACTCAACGTATTTGTGTCTCTTGGTATCGATAAGTGTACATCTGTTGAATCGTGGTTTTCCATATGTCGTCTGTAAAACTAATTCTCTGCCGAGAGCTTTGAGAGCGTGCCTGTACAATATAAGTTTGTGCCTCAAACACCACGTGTCATGGATAAAAGCACAGCTCTTTTATATATCGGATATCCTGCTAAATGATGTCCATTCTGGAAATAAAAGTATTAAGAATTAAATATTAGTCGATAGCACACTCATTGTTCCGTTTATATTCAATACAGTTTTTGTCATTCACGTTCTTTGCCATCATATACTTCTGCTATACACACATATTGGATTTATTTGCATTGGTTATTTTATTTGTTGAAATATTTGTATGCACTCATGCTTCACATCATGTATTACGTTATACAACTTTAATTTCATACTTGTCTGAAACCTTGAATATCAATGGACATTTCAAATTGATTTCCATAAATTTCTTGCTTCGTTTATTTTAAATATAAAATAAAGTGTTAATCCGCAACGTATTTCATGATACAAGTGTTTATTTTTTAATACGCATTCTTCGTTCAGCCTGCCTATTCAAATATTTCATTTAATAGAAAGCTATTTCCAATATGTTTCTTCATTTCACTGGTTAGTTCTAGAGCCTGGCTTTTCCTATTACGTCATTCGATTCATCTAACTTGGGCGGTGACAATTGCCCATGGACGCGTATAACACAAAGAAAAAAAGGTACGGACATGCCAGGTGACAACTAATGGAAGAACTACAGAATCTAAGGTAACGAAAAGTCATTATCTCTGTAACGAGCATGCAAGTCATACCGTTGTGCGAGATTTTCACGTTCTGACTGCAAAGACGTTGTTTAGACAAAGATTCCGGCTGTCAGGCGGAGTATACACGTTAGCTTATACACCCCTTTCCAAATGCAAGAACACAAGACGAGTAGCCGTGTAGTGACTCAATACTGAAAATAGTTCAAATCGACCTAAAAGTGATCGACACAGCATATTTGTAAACGGAGTGTAAATTGATGTATTATATGCACATATCTAAACAAAAATATTAATATCTCTGACATTTTCTTTAAAGAAACATTTCATGACATTTAGGGAGGAAGATGTTGTAAGGTAAGATCACATAAATGAACATACTTTTAATGTTACTTTATTTTAACAGGATAAAGACATGCAACCCGAAATGAAATCCGCACAATTATATAAACTAAAACAAACTGCAATTATCAGTTATAGAGTGGGCCAAACTTTAAAATCTACAAATGCGAAAATACTAATTTTTTTAAATAAAATATAATAATAAATAATCATTGGATAATTAACCCATTCCTCATATTTGTCGACTTTTTTACTGATTGTCACATTACACCTTCCTTAAACTGGACGATTGGTTACTGACACTGTCATAACATTGTTCTCATACTGGTCGATTGTGTACTGACACTCATTGCCTATTTGATATATTGGTCGATTGATTAATGACACTGTCATTACGTATTTATCATATGAGTCGTTAGGTTACGGTCACTGTCATTACCCTTTTCTCGTATTGGTCGATTGGTTACTGACACTGTCATTACCTATTTTTCATACTGGTTAATTGGTTACTGACACTCATTACCTATTTTTCATATAATTCGATTGCTTACTGACAGTGTCATTACCTATTTCTAACACCGGTCGATAGGTTACTGACACGGTCATTACCCTTTTCTCTTATTGGTCGATTGGTTACTGACACTGTCATTATCTATTTCTCATACTGGTCGAATTCTTACTGACACTGTCATTACCTATTTTTCATAATGGTCGATTGGTTACTGATACTATCATTACCTATTTATCATATTGGTCGATCGGTTACGGACACTGTCATTAACCTTTTCTCTTATTGATTGATTAGTTACTGACACTGTCATTACCTATTTCTCACACTGGTGGACAGGTTAATGACACTGTCATTACCCTTTTTCTTGTATTGGTCGATTGGTTACTGATACTGTCATTACCTATTTTTCATACTGGCTAATTGGTTACTGACACTGTCATTACCTATTTATCGTATTGGTCACTTGGTTACTGACACAGTCATTACCTTTTTCTCATATTGGTCGATTGGTTACTGACAGTGCTACTTCCTATTTTCATATTGGTCGATCAGTTACAGACACTATCATTACGTATTTCTCATATTGGTCGATTGGTTACTGACACTGTCATTATCTATTTTGCCTATTGGTCGATTGGTTACTGACACTGTCATTACTTATTTCTCATATTTGTCGATTTTTTACTGACACTGGCATTTCCTTTTTATCGTACTGATCAATTAGTTACTGATACTGTCATTACCTATTTCTCAAATTAGTCGATTGATTACTGGCACTTTCTTTATCTATTTCTCATACACGTTGATTGGTTACTGACACTCATTACGTACTTCTCATACTGGTCATTGGTTATTGACACTATCATTACCTATTTCTCGTATTTGTCGCTTAGTTACTGACATTTTCATTATTTTTCTCATATTGGTCGATTAGTTACTGACACTGTCATTACCTATTTCTGAAATATGTCGTTTGGTTAAGAACACTGTCGATACCTATTTCTCATATTGGTCAAGTGGTAACTGACACTGTCATTACCTATTTTTCTCATACTGGTCGATTGGTAACTGACACAGTCATTACCTATTTATCATACTGGTCGATAGGTTACTGACACTGTTATTACCTATTTCTCATACCGGTCATTTGGTTACTGACACTGTCATTACCTAATTCTCACATTGGTCGACTGGTAACCGACTGTGCAACTACACATTTCTCATTTTGATAGAGTAGAAATCACTGTTAAGTCGAACGTCTATTGTTTAGTGTTTGTCGAGATAGCTTGAACAGGAAGATTAGGGTTTGTTGAACATAATTATGAAATTGTTGACAGGGGAAATAGGTTATTGGGACAATGAACTTGGGGTCTGTTCAGAAAGAAACCAGGTTACTGACTTGAAGAAACAAGAAAATAGAACCTGATAACACACAGATTATTATTTTGATGTGATTTTATATCATTTTCGAAATTGAGATAGAGATTATATTTCAGCATATCTATTATTGCTTAAGGAAAAGTATTGGTCCCAAGCAGAATGTTTTGGTTTGCTTCAGTTTTCTATGCAAGGACTAACGTATACCGCACCGAAGATATCATAATTAAACAAAGACACAGTGTCTGAACTGTTCTTACGTGCTCTTCTTTTTCCAACCGCTCCGGTGGTCTAGTGGTTAGAGCGTCCGCCGCGTAAGCGGGAGGTCGTGGGGTTTATCCTCCGCCGAGTCATACCAAAGGTTTACAAAAATGGTTCTAACAGCTTCCTCGCTTGACGATCAATATGAAGAGGTTAGTGTTAGGACTGGTCGGCCTGGTGTCAGGATAATGTGACTGGTTGGGACATGCTACATGTATTCGGCATGATGCCCCGGTAATATACATCACTATAAAGTGCCTGACAGCAGACATCGTAGATATATGACTGCACAATTGTTTAAGCCAGTTTCTCGAAGCAAGCAGCAGAGAGGGTGAATCCTACAACGTTTTCAGACAAAATTTTGATTGAATCATTAAAACGAGCCTTCCTACGATCTTATTTTAACCAAAAAAAGGCGAACCCTACAACGTTTTCAGATAAAAAAAATTGATTGAAATCTACATACGAAATCATTTTAACTAAAAAAATGAAAACGATTTTTTAATCAATTTTGGTCGCAACTTGTTGTCATCCACCCTCTCTGCTGCTAAAGTTTTCAGTTCTGGTTAACAAAAATAATAAATAATTTGATCAAGTCTTTAGGACGAAAATCATTTGAAATTGCAAAGCAATTTAGGATTTCACAAACAGACTAATCGCTAACACCTCTTCTTGTAAATCAATCAGATTATTTGACTGGTCGGTGAGTTTGAAATTAATTCTGGTTAACGAATTATTATGGCATCGCATGTAGACAGGATTAATTGGGTTTTCAATAATTAGGAATCCTGGAGGAGCTGTTGGTGCAAATGAATAAAGAATATATCCTTGCTGAGCTTGATTTGATCGTTCGAGATTAATCTGATAGCTTCCTTCGATAACATCACACACTAAATTAAGCGCAATCACTGAGGATATATTCACGTTGAACGGAGCGATATGCCTGCCGCCACCGTCTGGGTCATTATTGTGTTTGAGGATTTTTATTTCCGGTGATGCTGTTTTTTTCCATGCATCATGAATTATTTTAAAACCAATATCGATGGTGTCACTGAGAAGTTTTTTTAGTTCCGGTACGTTATATCCTGGTAGTTTAAATGTTGGGATATCTTCAACGCGGATTTTATATTGATTTGCAAATCCTGTTCTCGATGTGGGGTTTTTATCATCGAGTATTACTTGAATAATTTGTGAATTAAATGTTTCCATATCGTCGATAATTTTATTGCATGTTTCTACGACGCTGATAAATTCATCTCGGCTGAGAGAGCCGGATTTAAGAGATATTAACAACAGCGATAAATCATTATTCATTGCTGTGAAATTTTTAATGATTTCAGGTTCGTTAACAAAATTATATTCCTGCAATGGTCCACCCTCCGCCCTATGTTCGTATGCTAACCCGAAAAACTCTATAAATATGTTGTATTTTTTATAACTCCTTATTGGATTTTTAGGTTTTATTCTGTCGGTGATATAATCAGATTTTTGTGGTTCTGGTAAATCAACGGTTTCCTCCAGAGTTTTACTCTGGGGCGGTAATTCAGGCCATCCTAGTACGGTCCTTATTGAGCTTTGATAGATATCAACGACGTATCCTTCTGTGCTTATTTCAATTGCGGATGATAGCGTCGGTTCATGAACTGTTATAGCGATTTTTGACTCTACTCCAGTAATCGATTTTATTCTACGCGCGAATTCATCATTGATTTGTTCGATTTGGTAAGACCCTGTTGGTATTGAAACAACGTTCCAGTCTGGGGTTCCGTCGGGTTTATTCTTATTTGCAAACACTAAAGAGTTATTCGGTTGTTGACCACCAAATGGTTTTGATCTGATATTAGGCCAACTGTGATATACTCGTAGTTTTGCAAGCGCGATTTCACTCACAGGAACCGGAGAGGGGAAATTCACACTAAACTCGGGTTTCGTAGATGTTATTGATATCATACTCGTTTGTACTGGGTTCGTGTTCTCCACTACTCGTTGAAGTAATTCCATCTGTGTCGTCATTATACTCATGATTTATTTCTAATTTTGGTATCGAGGAATCATAAATACTGACCATCACTGAGAACTCACAATCTGGTAATGTTGATATTATTGAGATCATTTTGTTTTTTGGGTTCGTGTTTTCTGATTCCATCGGTGTTGTCATTGTTATTATACTGTTGTTGTCGCTCTAATTTCGATATCGCGGAATCAAAAATACTGACCATCGCTGAGAATTCAATATCTGATATAATCGTATTGTCGAGTGACGACGATATCATCAATGATAATTGCGAATATGCGGTTGATGCAATATGAAATTGAAGTAAGTAATTCTGCAGTTTACTCTGGCTGCATGATGATATCTTTTTTGCTATCCCGGTTAATATACCCCCGATTGTAGCCGCCGCAGAAATGCAAATTGGAACTACGACCGGGGCAATCATTGTAACAGATGCAAGTATTATTCCGGCACCAGTGAGAACGCTTGACACCGAGTATATAATAACATCAATTGTGGTGATTCTTCGTCGGTATTTTTTTATTTTTATTTGATACTCTTCAGTGAGGGTTTTGAGTCTATTCTGAAATTCTCTGACCTGATCATAGCGACATTGCGTCGATGACAAAGTCATTGTTGTTTATTTTAAAAACACTAGCGTTTTCAATTGTGAAATCCTTTCAATTTAGTTATTTACTTAAATCCGCTACGAATTCCAGATACCATGTTACTGATGCCTTAGCCAAACTTTTATCATCGGCTTTTATCGTTAATCGTTCAGTTTTATCCTTGTCGATGATCGTTGAAATCGTATTGTTGACCCCGGATGAACTCGACGATGATATATTAAATTGAATTGGTGCTACCAGCGTTAATCGATAAATACCCTTGATAGTAGCTGTGATATCTAATTTGTTGTTTGCAGGTGTCCACTCAAATGATCCGTGTTGGATTGTATATACTACGTTGTTGGTTTTCTCATGAGGAATTTTTGTTTTTTCAATGATTGTTATCATCCTCGAAAAATCACCTTTGACGGCTTCGATGAAAGTTTTCGTCTCATCGATGGATTTTTTAATATCAGGGAGTTTTATTTCAATTTTATCCAACTGGGTTCCAATAAATTTATCAATGATATTTCTACGAAATGATATAAACTGTTTTCCGTTATCTTCAATTTTAGATTCAAGTATTTTTAGTACAGCCAGAGAATTGTTTAACTCATCGTTGAGAGTTTTTAATCGATCTGTAATCGTCGAAACGAGTACACCCGGTTTGAGTTTACCCTGATCGGAAAATAACGCGATAGTATCCTCGATTGCGTTTTGTTGTTTAACTAAAATATCATCCAGAGAAATATTACTGGTTTTCAATTTACCCTGATCCGAAAATAACGCAACGGTGTTCTCGATTGCGTTTTGTTGTTTAACTAAAATATCATCCAGAGAAATATTACTAGATTTCAATTTACCCTGTTTGTCCTGAAATACAACTATTTCATTGGGTTCAACACTTTCTAAATTCAACGTCTCAGCGATTTCATCCTTGATTAGTTTTGTTATATCCTTGATAGAATCAGGGGTTGCAGTGCCATCGGGTTTGGGTTTCAAAGATCTCCCCCAAATATCAATCATGTTATTGTAAAACTCTTTCTCTCTCTAAAAAGCGATTGCTAGTGTATTCATTCACGACAACATGTGGTGGTTTTCCGCTTGGGTTACCCAAGGAGTTAGAAATAGCGTCAAGGACATTTAATACTTCGCTGCCACATATTGGTGGGTCATTCATTTGTTGTGTTGGTAGCGTAGAATACCAAGTCTTCATTGGAAGGGTTTTTATATACCGCATAAACTCTTTTGGTGGGGCTAATCCATATGAATCGAAATAAACAATCCCACGTGGATCAATAGCGTATGCAACCCAGTGAGTTCCGGGTCCGGTGCTGTTATCGAGATTAATAATACCTGTTTCAGTTTTGTTTGGTTGATGTGGTAATTGATCTTTCATAAAAACACCTCTGAAATTTTTAATCACTAGTTTTTTAGCCGCATCCATTAAATCAAAATTGGACATGGGAATCTTCGATATGGGAACCATAGGTTCGGAAATCGAAGATTTCTGAATTAATAAATCGTTCCTGGTAGTCTTAGACCCTTTCCGCTGTACCACGAATACGGGGTTCCTGGTAGTCTTAGACCCAATCCGTGAACGGATCGTCCCTTTTTTTTATATCCTTTCCCAGTTGCTTTCTTTAGTGCCATTCCTGCAGCAGTTCCAACGGCTCCTAACGCTGCCGCTTTAGCCACCGCTGGGGCTGCTGCTGCAATTAGCGCTGGAATCGCAGCTAACAACGGAAATATACCGCCTGTTTTCATCATATTTTTGATAGCAGCCGCAGAAAGAGTAATCTGAACACCTTTTTTGGCTGCAAGTGCATCATTGAAATGTTTCACCTGACGAGTTGTCAGCGATAATTTATTTGCACCACCAGTCATTTGGTTGGGTTTCAACGTGATTGTGGTTCCACATCGCTTAGCCGATTCTGATTGCAATTTTTTTAATTGACCGGGAGTTAACGTAACACTAATAACACTATATGACATTATACATAATAGATTGATTCTAAATCGTTTACAATTTCAATTACATGTTTTCTACTGGTGCATCTACCACTCTCATTCTTCCTCCAACACCTTCGAGTAGCATTGATTTGTCGCTGAGAATGACAGCAACCGCTCTATAATTAGCAATAGCACCACGAGTCACATTAGCTCTAAAGTGTATATCAACGACGGACTGTCTTGTTAAATCGAGATGTTCCAGTGAGAAGTAATAGATCGGATACAGATTTTTAAAATCATATTGTGATATTTGCAAACCAGTATCGACATTTTGATCACGTGCCATAAATGACAACAGACGATGATACACGCGTGCAATATGATTTTCTGTGTAATTAAGTTGTATATCCTCGGATGGTTCCTGTTGGCCGTTTATTCTCAGTGAGATGTCTTTCACACCTAACTGATCAAATATCATATGACTGAAACGTTGATCGCCAACTCGTGTGTTATCCTGTAACGCTACGAATATATGACGTGGCGCAGAAACGCCTTGTTTTGATGCTAGATTCCACGTGAATAACCCGTTCAGATTTGATTGTTTAACATCTGTACTCACGGTTAGCCAACTCAACAACGACTTTCCTCCTTGGTCCATAAATGATAGTAATCGTTCTTCTGCGGTGATTGCTGGAGTCAACACTGGCATCCACAATGATATTTTTGTTAATTTGACTTTACCGGCATCATCATTTACATGATCTGCAGCTGGGTTTGCTGGAATCCTCCAAATTGCGTCATTATCATCACCCTTTCGTACAAGCGATACTGTATGCTTCGCCCCATAAATAACTTTTCGGACGTTTCTACAGAATCCAAATATATGATGTAGTGGAATCGCGCATGAAAATGATTTACGCTCTCCTTGCAACATTGCGTTTCGTGTTGCGGCTCCTAGATTGAAATTAACGTCGTTGTTTATAATCATATCCTCGACATCAACATCACTATTATCACGTTTTTTTGGTCGTCTTACAACAAATGGATTTCCACCAGCGGTATTCTTACCATCTTTTGCAAACATCATAGAAGGTCCTGCTGATCTTGTATAATCATCAGAATATCTCGCTAACCCGATTATTGTTGTAGCCACATCAACATCACGATCTATGGACTCAATTTCTTTTCCATCAATGAGATATCTAGCACTCTCAAATAGCGCCATAATACCATTATTGACAAAACCGACTTGAGTACCAGCTGGATACTCTGTATCATTTGTTCTTATAATCTCTCCTTCTACTTCAATAAACGCTTCACAGGGCAAAAAGTATTTACTGGTATCATGGACTTGAAGTTCAATTCGCGATCGACTATTTGCGTCTATTGCATGATAGGCGTAATATTGATAATCGCGTACAGAATCATCCTTGCCAACTGGGGCGTCTATATCAAACGCCGGATCATGTGATTTTTTGAACATTTTATTCTATTTATCAGAGTCTAAATCATAAACGATTTTCATCGACGTAGTTTTTTAAAGCCGCTTCCTGCTATCATATTTGCAATATTGCTTTGGTCCCCTTGATTTATCAAGGGAGTTAAAGCCATCGACGCTAATTTTTCGTCTACTGCGTTATTTATAATTCTACTAACACTTGCAGGCATTTCCGCTGTAGACGGTAACGGTTTCTTTTTTCGTGATTTCACTAATGATGTTAATTTATTCCTCGCAGTTGAAAACGCTTTTCCAGCAAGATCTCCAACAGCACCAATACCCTTATCACGAATAACTTCAATTGCTTTCATTCCTAGTTGTTTAGCCAACGGCATCACTTTTGGAGCCATTCTCGCAAATAACCCTGCAATGGTATTGCCTAAACCATCTCCGTAGTATGCTCTATAAACTGGAAACCGTGAATTAACTACGTAGACGGGGGCTGGTTTATCATGATTGTAGTGTATGATCATTATTTGAAATCAGAAACCATTTTTCAATTGTGAAATCCTTCGGATTTCCACGCTAGCGTTTTTATTCAGTCTCGGTGATTAATCACTGTGATAATCCTCCACTACCTCGCCAATGAAATCTCGATATGTGCTGATATCCATGATACCGCCGGCAAATAACCGTCTACAGATATCAGATGCTTCATTAATTATTTCCGGTGAGTTATTTCCAGCTCGGAACCCTCCTACAAGAACTTCTAATCGTGATATATCATTGATAACACTACCAGGACAGAAACCCGAAGAGTTTCCAACTAAACCACTGCCTGAAAATCCTTTGGTTTTATCAGTGATACCGGTTGCACCTTTTTCATGATCAGCTTCTCTCGTTATTTTCATCTGTTGGGGGGATTGTGTTATATCAATAAATTTTGATTGTTCTGGTAGTCTAAGAAATCCGGTATCCGATTGCTCCCCTATAGATGATTCAGCTTTTTTTATTGCTGCCATATATTCCTGAAATGTTTTATCATCTCCTTTTGCTTGAGAGGAACCTGATAGTATACGATATAACCCCCTATACCAATCTTTTTTAGGGGGAAGATTATAATCACCTTGAATATATTTTCTTCTCTGATGAAAACTCCTAGTGACAAATTGGGCTAATTCTTCCATAGAATCAAATTTTTTATTTCTCAATTCATCTAATTTACCGGAAAAAGTTTTTCATTGAATGCAACTCGTCCACTAGTAGTATCCTCCCCTTCTTCTTGAAATTCGGGTGGGGGGAGATCTTCTTGAAGTTCTCGTTGTTGTTCTGAAGCGGTTGATATATCCTGAGGAAGTGTTTTCAATGATTTTTTTGTTTGTTTAGTTCTTTTTGCTATTTTTTCTAACACAGGAAGAAAAGACTCTTCTTGTTTTTTTCCTTCTTCAGAGATTGTTGACACTATCTGTTTCGTTGCTGTGGTTACTGGTTTAAACAATTCTTCAGACCCCACAGCAAAATCAGTTTGTAAACTCTGTCGTTGTTGCAGTTTATTCCGTACAGAGTCGCGAATTGGTACAAATTTCTTAATTGCATCCAGTCGTTCACGAGCCAATCGGGTTGTTAATGCTTCATTGACCATTATTTGAAATCAGAAACAATTTTTCAATTGCAAAACACTTTTTCAATCCCGACCTAACACCATCGATTTTTGACATCCCTTGAGGGTCGGCTAAAAAAAATGATTAATGGTCGGGCAATCAAATAATGATAAATAGTCGGTCAATCAAATAATGATAAATAGTCGGTCAATCAAATAATGATAAATAGTCGGTCAATCAAAATTGTTCATTTTCTTGAATTAACGCCCGTAGGTTTCTAACTTTAGAATTAACCTCCTTTTTCAATTCGTATTCGTACCCCAATTCTTTTCGTATTCGTTCTACGATGGTATACAACGGAGCGAACACACTTACGTCACTGGAAAATGCGAGAGAGTCCTTAATAGAATTCTGAATTCTTTTGATGAGCGCATACTTCTTTGGTAGCATATATTTATTGTTGTTAACTCCGTATTCTATATCCTGAAAATCAGACATGATTTGATCAGGATTTAACCCATCTGATAGTTCAATATCCCAACCTTTCAATTTTGAAATCTCGGATATGATGCTATTCATGTTTTCAGAATTCATTATTCTATAATAATGATATATTTCTAAATGAAAAATATGACGTATTAGACATAACTAAATTGAATTTTCTGTCCGCTCTTTTTTGAAATAGCCGATCGACAAACCCCCTCTGCAACATATCGTACTGAGGGTCTACAAATATTGAAATACTTGCCGGCTTCATATATTGATTTAAATACTTTTTCTTCGTTAGTTATTGTATTCAAAGATTTCACAGGTCTCGCTTTTTTCGAGTATTTCCCAGTCCTTCCTCGTTTGGTATTCTCACTATGTGTGATTGCTTGAAGATTTGATAAGGAATTGTTCTTCGGATTAGAATCAATATGATCAATAACAAAACCATCTTTGATCAATCCATGGAAACATTCATACACGAAACGATGATTGTAATATTTCTTCTTTCCAACAGTAAAGAACAAATACCCCATACCATTATCCCACCCAACTGGGTTCTTCAGTCTACGGTTTCTTACAACACCATCACTGGATGCTTCATAATTTGTACTCACTGGGTGTGGTCTGAATTCCTGGTTCATTCGTATACTATACTATTTGTCTAATTCATTGACTGATCCATTTGCAGTGATTCATTATATAAAAATCTTTCATTTAGACACTTGTTTTTAGTATAGCATGATGGAGTTCAAGAGATTGACTTCGAGAAATGCTAAATTTAATGCTGATAGAGAGTTTAAGAGATTATTGAAAATCAGTCCTAGATTTAATCTCGATAGACCCAAAAAACGTAACAAACGTCCAAGAGACGGAAACATGAAAGAGTTTAAGAGATTATTGAAAATCAATCCTAGATTTAATCTCGATAGACCCAAAAAACGTAACAAACGTCCAAGAGACGGAAACATGAAAGAGTTTAAGAGATTATTGAAAATCAGTCCTAGATTTAATCTCGATAGACCCAAAAAACGTAACAAACGTCCAAGAGACGGAAACATGAAAGAGTTTAAGAGATTATTGAAAATCAGTCCTAGATTTAATCTCGATAAACCAAAAAGACGTAACAAATTTAATCTCGATAAACCAAAAAAAACGTCCAAGAGAGATTACCCCTGGAAAGATGCTCAATTCAATCTCGATATAGCTTCTAATACACCAAAGAATACAATTCTTGATAAAGCCATGATTAGTAAAATCAGAGACTGTTTTAATGAATTTAAGCGTGATGGAGCATCTTATTGTTGGTCAACATTTCGAATTGATGGTGTTGTTGATGCTACCATGAATGATGAAAAAGCAGCAGTGATAATTTCACGTGTTGGGGAAAAACGGCATTTTTTCCGAATCAAATTCATTATCGAAGTCGATGGCAAATGGATTATTAAGGATAAATTTGAACCAATCCTCAAGAATAAAAAAGCTGTCATTGTGAGTAGAGATTCCAAACCAGGGATTCTAACCGGCATTGATAAACCATACTACGAAAGATCTTATCCCGTAACAGCAATGGTTTATGGGATATATCCGTTAAATGATAAACCCGATATCGCAAAACTAGCTCCTATGAAATATTCGTCAGGGCTTAATTGTGTAGCAGAACGAATAATAGAACACTTCACAAATGCATCCCGAGGAAATAAACTAACTGATCTGCGACGTAGGAAAATAACCGAGTGGGAACTGACAGTGAAACAGCATGGTGCAAAGATTTCTGATATAGCTAAATTAGAAACATCATTAAGATTTCCAATAACCGTTATGACGATAACGGGAGAGGTTTTATACGAACCGAAATATAACAAAAATGGAGCGCCAATACAGATTATTGATCATAACAAACACGCTTGGACACCTGCGGTAACAATATTTCCACGAGAACGAACCGTGAAATATATCCCTAAGGAGTTCGTCGGGGATGTTTTCTATGAAGAGAAATTATTCGATGCTATTCATGCGTTGTGTAAGGATGATCCTGTGTCAGTGTGGTTACTTAGAAGTGATGAAGAATTCGATCAATTTGTAAAACCAAATGGTGAATTATATCGCATTGAAGAATTAGATAACAGAATGAGAAAAATCGCTAGTGATTTTTCACCGCAGAATTCCCATGAAAAACTACTCACGGATAGTTTTACTATTCCATCAGTGGTAGCTCACTTCGCAAGAGAAAAAAACTCATGGCGTCCAACACGAAGTGATTTTCTCGAGGATGTTAAATTGAGTTGCGTCAAATTTGGTCATGGAGGACTGTGGAATACAAAATACCATCGTGACGGTATGATTTCAATTGATATATCCGCGTGTTATCCCGGAAGTTTTCTCGGGTATGGGGAATGCGCTGAGTACTTCAAACGATTTGGACACCCCACGCATGAAATGACTCGTGTTGCGATTAATGGACCATTGCCTGATTTTGACTTAACCGGATTCGCTCGTGTGATATCATTTGAATTAGCTACAGGGTTACATCCGTGTAGTTATGTTTGGCTCGGTAGACACCTATCTGAAAAACACTGGATGCCAATAGTGCTATTGAGATATATGATTGATTGTGGTATGCTAATATCGTTGATTGTTTCCGAGGCTATTATATGCTATCGAGCTCAGAAAGAAGTTTGGCTACCACAACCCAATCTAGATAGAATAATCAACGAACTACGAAAACAGTTTCCAGATTTCAGTGAAGAAGAAATCATAAATTGGTCTAAGAAGTTATTTGAAATTAAAAAAGAACAAGCAAAAGATCTCGGAAGAAGAATAATCGGTAAATTTACCCAGGGTGGACGATACGATAACGCAAAATACTCTTCGCGGTTGATCATAGATGTCGCTGAATACGATTTTATTGTAGCGGATTTAATGAAACAGGGAAAACTTGTATCCCGTAAGGATGCTTTTCTATCCAATGGTGAGAAATTAGGTACGGTTGTTACCTACTGTGATGGATATAATTCCCAGTACACACATTTGAGAAGTTCAATGTTAGCCTATGCTTCTATTAATCTATTTTCGATGATAAATAGATTTCCTAATACCGCGGTTAGAGTGGCCACTGATTCGATGTATATACACAATAAGTACAAATCAGCTGTAGCGGCATTCACAGATCCCGAAGAAAATTGGGGGTGTTGGCGATTTAAAAAGGAGATGCTACATGAGTATTGTGAATCCGCAGACGTTGCCATGGATGATAAATATATTTGTTGTAACCGTATTGAAATTCAATCAGAATTTTCTAATGCACCACCGGTATCTGATCCAATCTGTAGATACAAGACAGTTTATTTAAACGGCTGTGGTGGGTCAGGAAAGACAACTCGTGCAATTGAATTATATCGTGGTGGTGGAAATACTTGTATTTCTACTAACATGATTGTGCTAACACCGACTCACAGACTCGCCAGAGAGATGATACAACGAGGGGTAAATGCTTGCACTTATCACAGCTTCTTTCGATGGAAGGGTGACAAATGGACTCCTGATCGAATGGGTGATAAATTCATTCCTGAAATCATAATCTGGGATGAAATATGCACAGTGTCATTAGATGTATTACAAACATTTCTTGAGTGGTTGTTAACCAAAAACACAAAAGTCGTCATGTGCGGGGATCAAGGCCAACCACCACCATTTGTCGGTGCATCTCCACATGAATGGCTAAAGGGTTTTGTAGACTACTATGAAGAAATCACCACTGATTATAGATCACTTGATGAACGATTACGCGAGTTCAAAGCGCTAATTAGATTACAACCGGATAGAATCCAATGCGAAATAGCGCGTGAAGTGATTTCAGAAACCCCAATGAATGATTTCTGGGAAGCGTGGAGACCAAACGATTTGATCATTGCAAGTAGAAAAATAGTCAGGGACACACTTCAGATGAAGTTATTTGAATTGCATAAAGAAAAATTTGCAACGCTTCCAGTACCCCTTTGTTATAGGCCATCGGATACACGAAAACAGAATATTGAAGTTGATATTCCAGGACAGAATGAAAAACAAATTTTGGTATTAAATGATATTGTGCTGGTTGATATCAATGTCGTTGAAGATGCATTGCGTGCTAATAAATCCCCGTGGACGCTAGGATACGCAGCAACAATACACTCTTCACAGGGATTGACTATATCGGATACAATTGTTTGGATGGTAGATAATCGCATCGAATGGTCGAATTTAGTCTATCTCGCAGTATCCAGAGTACGAAACATAAATCAACTTCGAAGAATTGTTTTCGATGATAATGACACAACAATAAGTGATATTGATGTTAGCATCATTAATAAAAAACTCTCCGGTTACAAACAACAGGACAAAAAAAAACAACGAGAATTTGATATTGATGCTAAATTAATAATCACTTTGAAGAAACAACAGAATAATCACTGCGCGAGTTGCAATTGTATAATGCGTTGGCAGTATTCGGATAAGGATCCTCGCCAATTCACCGTAGACAGAAAAAATAACAATCTCGGTCATGTCAGAAATAATGTGATGTTGACTTGTCTTGAGTGCAATAGACGCAACGGTGCTAGTTAAGACCATGCGGTGGCAATTGAGTATCCTCGGGAATCACTTGTAGTTGTTGTCGAGTAAAACCCCGCTGAGGGGCAGTTGAATCCAGTTTATAGACTGGAGGTCTACCAGTTGATCGTGTTATACTAGATATCTTATGCGTAGTGACGCTCCAAATAGGATCAGTAGCCCTTTTTCTACCCCCTTCAAGCTCTCCCGGTTCGTATAAGTACCTCACAATGACATTACTACCAAGAATTGGTTGGGAAACGCTAGCGTTTCTAGGGAAATCTTTTTGTGGTTGTACGGGTATTGACTTCTTTTTAATCGCGTTGATAGGTTTCATGTTGATTGTTCTAGTAATCTCGTTATTCAGTGCAGTAATCACAGATGGTAATCTTTTAACCCATTCACTGGATCGCTTTTCTTGAATGAATTCTTTTGCGTATTGATATCCAAATAACCGCTCAGCAATCGTCCGATTAAATCGTTCTACAATGGCCTGATCGCGATGTAGCGCAGTATGCCCTCGTCGTATGGTGACATTATGATGTTTCATTGTAGATAACACTGCACCCTGAAATTCCTTGCCAGGATCAACCTGCAATAGATTTGGCCAGTGCAGAGGACCTCGTCGATAAATCCTTTCAAATGCAGAAGCTACTTCAGTGGCTGATTTTGTTTTCAGCGGTTCTGCTTCTTTGTATCGACTCGCAACATCAACTACGGTTAACGCATATTTGTAACCACGATCATGTGGCAGAAATAATATATCAGCCTGATGAACTTCATTAGGAGCGGTCACATCAAAATGCGAGAATTGAATTTGTTTAGGCGGTGGTAGATAAATTTGCCATAGTGCCTGTTTGGATAACCAATTAGCCGCAGTGGTTTTTTTCACTTTTGCAGCTCTAGCGAGTTTATTGATTGCAGCGTTACCCCTCCAGTATCCCCTCGGAGAATAATAAATTGATTCCATATTATTAATTACCAGCACCTAACATCAATTTACTTTTCATAGCCGATTTTATCAAAAATGAAGACAATTTTTCTTTGAAGGATTTATCAGGAATAGCATTTAACGCATGAATTAATTTCACATCCGCGAGATGCCTGTTTTGCAGATTGCTGCTTTTATAAGCAACATCATGAAGGTGACAGGCCTTATCAATGGCATTTATTGGTTCTTCACCGGGGTTGGGTTGATTTTGATTATTGAGTCTGATATCAAGTCTGGTTCCTGGTCCACAGTAGCTATATCCTGGGAGGTGCTTTTCTCCGGGGTATTTTGCCCATGGGGTTCCAGGGAGTTTTGCTAATTTGGCTGCGATATCACCTCCTCGTTTTTTTTAAATCAGATCTCATAGACACAAATCTAAATTTCTTTGTACCACATTGCACGCATTTACCAGAAAGCGCTGATCGGTTATTTTTAGTTGTAATCGTCGTCAAGTCATCTGTGCCAGTACGCGTTTTAC
Source organism: Unio delphinus (assembly GCA_029339505.1). Classification (NCBI taxonomy): domain Eukaryota; kingdom Metazoa; phylum Mollusca; class Bivalvia; order Unionida; family Unionidae; genus Unio; species Unio delphinus. The sequence goes on from JAQISU010000152.1 coordinate 4,734,077, forward strand.
ACTTCACACAATATAGATCCATAATTTATGTATAGAAATATGGACATAATTGATTTTTCAGCGACTAAAACAAGAGAACCAATTAAGCATCATGCAGCGCTACCAAACTCTATCCGGATGATTATAATTGGGCCATCTGGATCCGGTAAAACGCAATTGTTGCTCAATTTAATAATGAGATGGATGAAGTTGGATAAGTTGTATTTAATTGCCCCTAGCGTAGATGATCAACGATGTTATGAAGTGTTAAAGGATTTTAACGAGAATGCATCAGAAATTAAGGGTGAGAACGCCATTGATTTTATAACCGATATCGATGAAGCACCGAGCATTGATGATATTGATGGAGATATTAACAATTTAGTCGTATACGATGATATAATGTTGGATAAACAAAAAAATCCTGCTAAAATATTTTCCCGTGGGCGTCACAAAAACACTGACGTGATATATGTCACTCAACGCTACACTCAGGTTCCAAAAGTCATCAGAGATAACTGTAATTTATTGTCTGTATTCAACGGAGTTGATACTCATACGCTACGAAATATTTGGCAGACATGGTGTTCTGATATGGACTTCAATCAATTTCGAGATTTCTTTAGTTATGCTCAGTCGACTCCGCACGGATTCGCAACAATAAATCTACATGATCCTCGGACACGATATCGTATCGGACTGGATCAAATATTCGGTTAAAATCATTTTATTATTTTTATTAACCCATAGCAGCAGAGGGGGTGGATGACAACAAGTTGCGACCAAAATTGATTAAAAAATCGTTTTCATTTTTTTAGTTAAAATGATTTCGTATGTAGATTTCAATCAATTTTTTTATCTGAAAACGTTGTAGGGTTCGCCTTTTTTTGGTTAAAATAAGATCGTAGGAAGGCTCGTTTTAATGATTCAATCAAAATTTTGTCTGAAAACGTTGTAGGATTCACCCTCTCTGCTGCTAAGCATCATAAAGGAATGAAATCTATGTTATTTTCTATTAAATCCTTAGTCTTCTAACATAACTATTTTCCCCCATCAAGCAGTATTCTTTTACGAAATTAGTCCTTTTTGAATATATATATATATATATATATATATATATATATATATATATATATATATATATATATATATATATATAAGAATGTATCGCACATTCCATCTCCTTTTGTTTCTACTATCTTGGCCACGGTCTTTTTAGAGACAACATCTGCCACTTTATATATGTATTTGAATCAGTCGGTGTATTTTCATATGCGTACATTTGTCCAAGAAATTAAACTTCGATATCCTTGTGAAAATATGATAAAGGTCTATTTGTTGTGAACAGAATTCAAGAGCAGAGATCCTTACAATGTTAACAAATGCTAATCGGTTTAGAAACAGCATTAACATATTCTTTAACAATCGGCACACTAATTCTGCGCAAGCTGTCGCATTTGACATCTGAATCAGCATCAGGTAGTCTTGCTGCATTTAAAGGAGATCAGATCGAGGAAATCGAGGAATATCCGAATTAGAGAACAGATCTATTTTCTAACTAGGTAACAACTTTATTTTAATTCAATACATTGTTATTGTTATGTTATTTATTATAGCCCAAGCTGAAAAATGCGGTTGCGACTGGATAATCAAAGTACATTAATCTTTTTGAAATTATAGGTCATACCTCAGTATAGATGTGGACAACCAAGTCGTATGTATTGAACGCATCATTTGAGCGCAGATAATTTTTCAAGGAGAGATCCTTTACTATCCAATTTTTTCTGAAGATAAAGTCCTCATTATTACTATTTCAGAAATATGAATCAACAATTTTTATCAAATTGGTGACTGACTGCGTGCAGTTCTATCTAATACAGGTTCATTGGGTACTCGATTATTATTATTATTATTATTATTATTATTATTATTATTATTGTTGTTGTTGTTGTTGTTGTTGTTAGTATTATTGTAACGTCATCGTACATTACCATCGCCATCGTCATCGTAACCATTTATTTCTTAATTCATTTTTTGGGGGGCTGTTTACCGTTGTTGACACTCTGATAATAAAGTAATAATATTCAAAGACATTATGCTCTTTATAGTGTTTCTATGACCATAAAAGTTCATAAAACACGTAATGCTAAAACAAAATTGCCATTTTGCGTTAAATCATATCGAACAATTAGTATCTATAACAAAGCAGCAAATAAATTTTCCTTAAACTAAACACGTGCATTAAGTACGAAAGGTTTGATTAATCAGTAATAAATAGTAATAAGTATTTAAAAAAAACTCTTTTAAACTAAAATTATTTTGAAATTATTTATCTTACAAAACTAAAACACTTGGAACACTTTTTCTTCCACTGATATACGAAAAAAGAAGAAAAATTATATATATATATATATATATATATATATATATATATATATATATATATATATATATATATATATATATATATATATATATATATAAACCTTTGAGGCCTTGAAAACTTATATAGGTGAGGGTCCGAGGGGTTTCCACAAATAAAACCTGAATACGCATGGAATGGACTTTATTCTTCTCCCCTGGATAATATAGTTATTACACACATACACACGTACATACATACATACATACATACATACATACATACATACATACATACATACATACACACACACGCACACACACAGATTATGGACATGCATTCATGTACATCAAATTAATGCTGGAATGTGATAACGATGCTGATATCTAAAAAGAAAACTGTTTTCTTCCACAGATTTGTATAAGATGATAAGTGTTTACCGTACGATTCGATGTTGGAAATGTGTAATACCATCGATCTTTGGCATCACCCTGTTTATTCTATGGCGACAGTATATGCAGACTGGTATGTTTTATTCACTTACCTTTATAGTTCGGTACCTATGTTATATATGTCCTTCTGCCTGTATGTCAGTACACCTGGTGCGTTACATTTACAATATGTGATCTATTGGTATGCGTATCGATGTGATGTATATTATCGTAATTTCAAAAATGTTTGCATATAAGCGTAAACATTGTTAAGGGGTGATAGTGCCTGACTTAACATGGCAGGGGTCAGTTTTGGTATATTGGTCCCTGGCAAATTTCTTACCTTATGGGTATTACGTGACTGTTTGAGTTATCATTGTGTAATAATATTTCGTTCTTTCGGGTTTGTGATGTTCTTAAAATTGATGCGAGATGTAAACATCATGTAGTCACAGCACAGTATGTAGCCAGTGTAATACCAATGGTCGGCTAGGAGCAGAGCTAGCTACTTACAGCAGCAGACACATTGGTTTAAGGCAAGAAGAATATCTATTTTTAAAAAATGATTGGATGATTGGATGACAACTTTTTTGAATAGGAGCAAACTATTAATGACATAGTGTTTTTCAAAACTATCACCCGAGGAAAGGACCTGTGTTTGCACTGTGAGCATCACGTGTTCTCAAAAATGGACTTCGGACATAGAAAAATGCACGGAGTGCATCAACTTTTTATTATATGACGTTCCACTGATTTTCCAGAACCTTTTCGAACTTACTCATGTATTTTAATTTTGTGTATGAATATTATATTAGGTAAGTGTATTCAACATTAAATTTCTACATAAAAGATGTACCTTGCACCCGAAAGACGGTTTCAGAGTGCAAACAGGAAAGACAAACATTCACAAACTCTATCATGTCCAATATGTTAAGTTAGGTCCCTTGCATCGCTGCCATTTACGTTATGTGTAAATACCAATAAATGAAACGATCGAGAGTTGCGATTACTTTGATAGCATAGGATGGGGTATTTTCTTTTGTTTTTGTTTTGCTTGTGGGAGGTTGGAGCTGTGTTTGTTTTATGCTTTGTTTGTGGGGTGGGGTGGGGGTGGGGTTGTTGTTTTTATTTTGTGTTTTGTAGACCAGAAAATCATTTATATATAACTGTCAATTTTATTCTGATTCGACTACAAGATGTAGAACCAAGGATAAAGGATATTTATCAAGATGTTGCTTACAAACGTATGGAGAGAGAACATTGGTGTTCAAGCAAGCAACATATTATTATCTTAGGGAATGACAATGGTCAAAGTCATATTACATGTACAATACTATAATTAAACAAGCGCTGCTCTAAATATCTTAGATAATAAAGTAAATACAAAGAAAAACATGTTACCTCACATCTCAAATTACCACACGATTTTAAACTCAATCATAGCAGACTTGATGATATTCTGTCTTAACCTTAGTTAAAGATTAGAAAGATTAGAGGAAGAGAGTTTGATTTGGTCTGACTGTGTTAGATGGATTTTTGACTCGAAAACATACATGAGATTGGAAAATATATATAATCGATAATAAATGTATAGGTTGTTAATTCACACACACACACACACACACACACACACACACACACACATATATATATATATATATATATATATATACATACATACATACATACATACATACATACATACATACATACATACATACATACATACATAGAGAATTTGGAATATTGTAGCCTATTTAATTTTCGTTTTACTTCAATTAAGCCTGTTGATGGCGCTAATTAGACTTTATATCTTGATATGAGGCTAAGCGTTCAAGCAATCAATCAACATTTATACAGAAGGCACGAGTCTATAGTATGATTCCGCCTTGTCACTGAAGCAGCATCCACACGTATATCATTGCACGGTACTCAAACCTCTCTTTACAAAAAATAACCTCATTCGTCATTTTTTTTTGGATTCACTTTCTACACTGAAAACTTTGTAAAATCTTAAACTTCACAATCCATCAATGTTCAAAGTCCAACAGAAGCGGTATTTCCTTACACAGTCTGAAAATTCCTACTGTAGTATTTTCATCGTGAGAGGGCGGGTAAAGCACCGAAATCTGAACCTGCATGACCTTGGTTGGAAAACTGAATCAGCCTACAAATGCGTAAGCATATCATCGAGAACATATGGGTCTGGAGGGCCATTATTTGCAAACAACGAAAATTAAAATTTAAGTAAAAAGAATATATTGCGAGTTAATCCTATGTGTAGCTGAAAAGAGATAATGTTATACTGATGAAATTTCAGTCCTTTTATTCACTTGACTTTGAAACAATCATTACGGAAATGTACACTTGCTGTATAAGGTTCTGAATTGAAAACTCGTGTTCCAAATACATGTAGATAACATGATGTTCAGATGAAACTTTTTTCTCAACACAGACGTTTGTATCAAGCATGGGTCTATACGGATTAATTGAGGTTTTATCACGAGCATTTATAAATCTAAGATTATTTAAATTTTATCAGCATTGGTGTCGCAATGGGTTTACTATAGGGAATGAATAAGTAGTGTGAATCGGTAACTGGACTCTTATTAGAAGATCCTGTATGCGTATTTAGGTATTCAAATAATTAATGTGGCTTTTATATATGACAAATAAGATGAATGAAGCCTCCACAAATTTAGTAACATCAAACACACAGTTAAAATGATATGTCACGTATAGGATGCATATTCCTAATCATTGTATAACCTCATCAAAGGTGAACCTGAAGTGTAGTGTAGAACTCCTGAAGGTTCGACCTCAAACGGTGTGGATACCTCCCGAAGGGTAAAACAGAAATGGTGTTTATACTTACTGAAGGGTGAACCTCAGACGTTGTATATACCCTCTTAATGGTGATCCTAAAATGGAGTGTATACCTTCTGAAAGGTCGACCTCAAACGGCGTGTATACCTCCTGAAGGATTGACCACAAACGGCGTGTATACCTCCTAAAGGGTAAACCAGAAATGGAGTTAATACTTACTGAAGGGTGAACTTCAGACGTTGTATATATCCTCTTAATGGTGATCCTCAAATAGAGTCTATACCGCCTACAGGGTCAACTTCAAACGGTGTGTATACCTCCTGAAGGATCGACCACAAACGGTGTGTATACCTCCTAAAGCATCAACCACAAACGGTGTGTATACCTCCTAAAGCATCAACCACAAACGGTGTGTATACCTCCTAAAGCATCAACCACAAACGGTGTGTATACCTCCTAAAGGGTAAACCATAAATGGAGTTTATACTTACTGAAACGCTGTATATACCCTCTTAATGGTGATTCTCAAATGGAGTGTATACCTCCTGAAGGGTCGACCTCAAACGGTGTGTATACATATGAAGGTTAAACCAGAAACGGAGTTTATACTTACTGAAGGATGAACCTCAGACGTTTGATATACCTACTTAAATGTGATCTTCAAATGGAGTGGATACCTTCTAAAGGGTGAACCACAAACTAAAACTGTATTTTCCGCCCAAGTAGGATAGTTAATTAGCATTCTAATTTCCTCTTGAAGAACTACTTTTTTTTGAGGGACTAATATCACCGTCTTGAAACAATCTTTATAAATATATATATATATATATATATATATATATATATATATATATATATATATATATATATATATATATACCCAGGCTACCCACTTACTAAAGTTTCCTGACTAACTGCCAATATAATTACTTATTCTCAAATCGAATATCAAAAATCTCTCTCTCTCTCTCTCTCTCTCTCTCTCTCTCTCTCTCTCTCTCTCTCTCTCTCTCCACCCAACAGACACTCTTTTTATTATTTAGTGTCGTTCAAGAGAAACCATGGAATGAGGCGAATCACCGAAGTAACTGTAAACAATATATTACGTCAAGGGAATGCATTGACTGCACGAGGCAAATCAAGCGAAGACGAAAGTTTCCAAGACGAAGATTACGAGACCAATGCTATGTATTACAATAACCCAATAGGTGTTTTTATAATAGATATAAATCAGGATGATGTGAATAAATATCCGGATGCTTCAGGTAATCATTACAAGATTCCTCACTGTTAGAATCCCTCCCGTTCATTGACTGTGGCTAAATCCGAATGTTGCAAGTAAATTTTACTAGAGTTTATTTCAATCACTAATCCAAGAGACCTTATATTTGCAGGCTTTTTTATATCTTATTTTCCGTCTCTTCGATCTTTTTAATTATTTTTGTACGAAATACATTTGATAACGATGCAATACATACTATACATACTAGTATATATTACACATACAACTGTGATGACTCAATCTGTATCTTACTGACACGACTATGATGACCCAATCTGTATCTTACTGACACGACTATGATGACCCAATCTGTACCGTACGGACACGACTGTGACGACTCAATCTATACCGTACCGACACGACTGTGATGATTCAGTCTGCACCGTACAGACACGAATGTGATGGCTCAATATGTACCGTACGGACACGACTGTGATGTCTCAGTCTGTACCGTAAGAACACGACTGTGATCACTCAGTCTGTAAAGTCCGGACACGACTGTGATGATTCAATCTGTACCATAAAGACACAACTGCCTACAGAAGAGACCCAGTTGGGACGTTGTATTATGCACTAAAAGAACACAATTTGCCGTCACATATTGCTCTTTTTAATCCGTTTTCTAAGACGGAAATGCGGCAATTACACCATATCGCTATGCCTGACAATAAGAACAAGATATAGTTAATGCTGTGGTATGCCTGAGTCAATTACTTCATTCAACGTAGCTAATTTTAATGTCTTGAACTGGCTGTTGATTATTATGTTCTGTTGCATCAAGGAGATTATTTATACATAGCTAGAGATGACTTTAAAACAGAGTACAGAAAGTCGATGGTCGGCCATCTGACTAAATTTACAATTATTTAAAGTACAACCATTAAATAAGATCTTAAAAAAAATACCGTATACTCTACATGGACACAAGTGTCCATTTTAAGTCACAATAATTTGTGTTTTGCTCAGACGAACGTCCACCAAAATGGCCCGCTCCTTGGATTACATTTTACATGCTAAAAATAAACATTCAACTCTCTCCAATCCAATGGGCCCCACTTGTTTGATGTAACTAAGGCACATGCCTTTTAAGATCACTCACTCATTTCACCTTTGTCTGCTAGTGACTAACTTGGGTATGTAAGTTTGCCAGTAACTTCCACCCGATGTCTTCCAGAGGTATTCTTCCACACTAAATACCTGACCCCTTGTATCATGTGCTGAAACAATACGATGAAACCCAACCAAATAAACAAAGTAAGGAATGCAGCATAAATAGCGATATTAACGCAGATCTTTTGAATTAAAATCATGAAGACTGGGTGACTTGATTCTGTCTCATAACCTATCCCAATTTTGGTTTTATTTTTTAAAATATTTTTTAGGGTTTAACCCCACTTTTCAGCACAATATAGACTATACATCGCGGCCAGTATTAATGGTGGAGGAAGAGCCCGGAAAACCCCTGAAAGAACCACCGACCCATGAGAAGCTACTGGCAAATTTTCTCACATAACTACATTAGGCGAATCTTAGACTCGAACCCACGCAAACAGAGAACAGATGCATTGATCCGTAACGGAAATCGCTTTAGACCAGTCGGCCACTTTGGGTCCCTCAACTGCTAATAAACGAACAAATGTAACTAGAGCAACATCTTTTTCAGCTGGCCATGCTGTTATCAGTCACGCACAGTCATAAATGAAACCATTATACCCTGTTTCGCTCTAAGAATCCATCACGAAATCAGTTCGTCAGACCATGCAAAAAGTACTCACGAAATGTTCCATACAGGTTATAAAATCATTTCTGAAACGAAATGTTTATTAATGCACTATCCGCAATTTTGGATAACGCGTCATTTTTGTATCCCTTGATATGGATACTGCTTAAATGACACACACATACATACACGCACACAGGCACACACACACACATACACACACACACATGCAAACTCAAACACACAACCGAAATTAAACTGTTATGACATAAAAAGTAGTTATAAAATTGTGTGACGTCTAAGCCAAAAACAAAGAATGGTAGATTATAAAACTTTGCAAACAATAAAACATTTCATATCAAGAAAACCAAGAGTAATAATGACTCTAGTTTAATTATAATATACATACAACTCATCTGAATACGTTGAAGTTTTTCTCGATCCTACTTGAAAAACTGCATATAATGAAACCGGATATCCGGATATCAATGCATTGTATGCACATGCAACGTATTTCCAACAATATGCTTCTTCCTCCTTGTCTGATTTTGTGACAGAATAAATAACAATCTGATATGGAACTTATTTTACACAGAGTTTTTTTTTCAGTCTTTAAACCAAAATGCTACCGAGAAAGATGGGACTATTTCCCACAATAGTATTACACACAGGGGGCGGGTTCTCACTATCGAAAGAATCAAACAGCTTCTTCGTTAGATTGACATGAAGTTGATGTGTCTACTATTCCCATGAACCTCAAGACTACAATCGTTGTCAACTGAGGGAACATATAAATAAAATAGCTTTTGTTTTGATTTTAAAATATATGTATTACTAACAAGAAAGAAATTAGTTCCAGAACACAAAATGTTGTCATTGTGAACATATACATTTTTCTTTAATCGATCGATAGCTATTACAGGGATATGTACACATTACCTTTCAATTAATTAAAAGGTCACTCCTAAAATAGTTGTTTGATACCTGGTTTATTGTATATTTTCTGTTTCTATTATAAAGATTACTTCCACTTGCAAAAAGAACACGATTACGGACAGGACATGCACACTGAAAATGAAACAGAATCAGATGATGGTAATAATGAAACCTTGAAGGTATCTTCGTTGGCAAAGCAGCTTCACGATAATCTGAATGAGGAAAATGCCAAAAACAACGAAAACGGCACGATAGATAAGAGCATCATTTATACTGAAATATTGGAGACGATAGATACAGAACTACCTCAAAAGATTTTAAGCAGCCCATGAGCCACATTAAAAGGGAGACAATTCTTGTACTGGTTGCATCGTACCCGGGTGCAGGATTCACTATTGTAGCTAAACACTCGAGATAGGTGTATGGTGCCGTGATCACTGGATCAAAATTTCTTTGTTTGTTTTTTAGCACAAGATGTTTAGTATGTTTTTCCCATTGAAATAAACATAAATAAATAAATCAAGGTTTAAAATAATAAATCAGAATTAGAAAAGTTGTGTCCATTTAGAACAAATTAGAATGTTTATTTATAATTTCACAGCAGTGTACTTTGTTCGTAACAAAAACACTGGAATAAATCTATGGCGATTGTGAATGTCTTTATGATAGAAATGCTAGAAATGCACACTAATACTTGGCAGTTTAGAAGTTTTGCAGTTTCTGAAGTAAATTTGTGTGTTTAATAAATGTACATTATCTGCCACCAATTTTATCTCTTTTGTGTTTTATTTCCTTGAAACGAACTGCTAATTAATTTTTACTTTTGCGATATGTTCTGCCTTCAAAAAAGGAGAATGTAATTGTCATTAGAAGCAATCAGAATCTGAGATTTGTTTTGTATATGTACTGCAGACTAGGAAAGAAGAGAAGACCTACAAGTCAATAACATCAAACTTATATATACTCTCTCTCTCTCTCTCTCTCTCTCTCCACCCAACAGACACTCTTTTTATTATTTAGTGTCGTTCAAGAGAAACCATGGAATGAGGCGAATCACCGAAGTAACTGTAAACAATATATTACGTCAAGGGAATGCATTGACTGCACGAGGCAAATCAAGCGAAGACGAAAGTTTCAAAGACGAAGATTACGAGACCAATGTTATGTATTACAATAACCCAATAGGTGTTTTTATAATAGATATAAATCAGGATGATGTGAATAAATATCCGGATGCTTCAGGTAATCATTACGAGATTCCTCACTGTTAGAATCCCTCCCGTTCATTGACTGTGGCTAAATCCGAATGTTGCAAGTAAATTTTACTAGAGTTTATTTCAATCACTGATCCAAGAGACCTTATATTTGCAGGCTTTTTTATATCTTATTTTCCGTCTCTTCGATCTTTTTAATTATTTTTGTACGAAATACATTTGATAACGATGCAATACATACTATACATACTAGTATATATTACACATACAACTGTGATGACTCAATCTGTATCTTACTGACACGACTATGATGACCCAATCTGTACCGTACGGACACGACTGTGATGACTCAATCTATACCGTACCGACACGACTGTGATGATTCAGTCTGCACCGTACAGACACGAATGTGATGGCTCAATATGAACCGTACCGACACGACTGTGATGTCTCAATCTGTACCGTAAGAACACGACTGTGATCACTCAGTCTGTAAAGTCCGGACACGACTGTGATGATTCAATCTGTACCATAAAGACACAACTGCCTACAGAAGAGACCCAGTTGGGACGTTGTATTATGCACTAAAAGAACAAAATTTGCCGTCACATATTGCTCTTTTTAATCCGTTTTCTAAGACGGAAATGCGGCAATTACACCATATCGCTATGCCTGACAATAAGAACAAGATATAGTTAATGCTGTGGTATGCCTGAGTCAATTACTTCATTCAACGTAGCTAATTTTAATGTCTTGAACTGGCTGTTGATTATTATGTTCTTTTGCATCAAGGAGATTATTTATACATAGCTAGAGATGACTTTAAAACAGAGTACAGAAAGTCGATGGTCGGCCATCTGACTAAATTTACAATTATTTAAAGTACAACCATTAATAAGATCTTAAAAAAAAATACCGTATACTCTACATGGACACAAGTGTCCATTTTAAGTCACAATAATTTGTGTTTTGCTCAGACGAACGTCCACCAAAATGGCCCGCTCCTTGGATTACATTTTACATGCTAAAAATAAACATTCAACTCTCTCCAAACCAATGGGCCCCACTTGTTTGATGTAACTAAGGCACATGCCTTTTAAGATCACTCACTCAATTCACCTTTGTCTGCTAGTGACTAACTTGGGTATGTAAGTTTGCCAGTAACTTCCACCCGATGTCTTCCAGAGGTATTCTTCCACACTAAATACCTGACCCCTTGTATCATGTGCTGAAACAATACGATAAAACCCAACCAAATAAACAAAGTAAGGAATGCAGCATAAATAGCGATATAAACGCAGATTTTTTGAATTAAAATCATGAAGACTGGGAGACTTGATTCTGTCTCATAATCTATCCCAATTTTGGTTTTATTTTTTAAAATATTTTTTAGGGTTTAACCCCACTTTTCAACACATGATAGGCTATACATGGCAGCAATTATTATTGGTGGAGGAAGAGCCCGGAAAACCCCCAGAAAGAACCAACGACCCACGAGAAGTTACTAACAAGCTTTCTCACATACCCACATTAGCCGAATCTTAGACTCGAACCCACGCAGACAGAGAACAGATGCATTGATCCGTAACGGAAATCGCTTTAGACCAGTCGGCCACTTTGGGTCCCTCAACTGCTAATAAACAAACAAATGTAACTGGAGCAACGTCTTTTTCAGCTGGCCATGCTGTTATCAGTCACGCACAGTCATAAATGAAACCATTATACCCTGTTTCGCTCTAAGAATCCATCACGAAATCAGTTCGTCAGACCATGCAAAAAGTACTCACGAAATGTTCCATACAGGTTATAAAATCATTTCTGAAACGAAATGTTTATTAATGCACTATCCGCAATTTTGGATAACGCGTCATTTTTGTATCCCTTGATATGGATACTGCTTAAATGACACACACATGCATACACGCACACAGGCACACACACACACACACATACACACACACACACACATGCAAACTCAAACACACAACCGAAATTAAACTGTTATGACATAAAAAGTAGTTATAAAATTGTGTGACGTCTAAGCCAAAAACAAAGAATGGTAGATTATAAAACTTTGCAAACAATAAAACATTTCATATCAAGAAAACCAAGAGTAATAATGACTCTAGTTTAATTATAATATACGAACAACTCATCTGAATACGTTGAAGTTTTTCTCGATCCTACTTGAAAAACTGCATATAATGAAACCGGATATCCGGATATCAATGCATTGTATGCACATGCAACGTATTTCCAACAATATGCTTCTTCCTCCTTGTCTGATTTTGTGACAGAATAAATAACAATCTGATATGGAACTTATTTTACACAGAGTTTTTTTTTTCAGTCTTTAAACCAAAATGCTACCGAGAAAGATGGGACTATTTCCCACAATAGTATTACACACAGGGGGCGGGTTCTCATTATCGAAAGAATCAAACAGCTTCTTCGTTAGATTGACATGAAGTTGATGTGTCTACTATTCCCATGAACCTCAAGACTACAATCGTTGTCAACTGAGGGAACATATAAATAAAATAGCTTTTGTTTTGATTTTAAAATATATGTATTACTAACAAGAAAGAAATTAGTTCCAGAACACAAAATGTTGTCATTGTGAACATATACATTTTTCTTTAATCGATCGATAGCTATTACAGGGATATGTACACATTACCTTTCAATTAATTAAAAGGTCACTCCTAAAATAGTTGTTTGATACCTGGTTTATTGTATATTTTCTGTTTCTATTATAAAGATTACTTCCACTTGCAAAAAGAACACGATTACGGACAGGACATGCACACTGAAAATGAAACAGAATCAGATGATGGTAATAATGAAACCTTGAAGGTATCTTCGTTGGCAAAGCAGCTTCACGATAATCTGAATGAGGAAAATGCCAAAAACAACGAAAACGGCACGATAGATAAGAGCATCATTTATACTGAAATATTGGAGACGATAGATACAGAACTACCTCAAAAGATTTTAAGCAGCCCATGAGCCACATTAAAAGGGAGACAATTCTTGTACTGGTTGCATCGTACCCGGGTGCAGGATTCACTATTGTAGCTAAACACTCGAGATAGGTGTATGGTGCCGTGATCACTGGATCAAAATTTCTTTGTTTGTTTTTTAGCACAAGATGTTTAGTATGTTTTTCCCATTGAAATAAACATAAATAAATAAATCAAGGTTTAAAATAATAAATCAGAATTAGAAAAGTTGTGTCCATTTAGAACAAATTAGAATGTTTATTTATAATTTCACAGCAGTGTATTTTGTTCGTAACAAAAACACTGGAATAAATCTATGGCGATTGTGAATGTCTTTATGATAGAAATGCTAGAAATGCACACTAATACTTGGCAGTTTAGAAGTTTTGCAGTTTCTGAAGTAAATTTGTGTGTTTAATAAATGTACATTATCTGCCACCAATTTTATCTCTTTTGTGTTTTATTTCCTTGAAACGAACTGCTAATTAATTTTTACTTTTGCGATATGTTCTGCCTTCAAAAAAGGAGAATGTAATTGTCATTAGAAGCAATCAGAATCTGAGATTTGTTTTGTATATGTACTGCAGACTAGGAAAGAAGAGAAGACCTACAAGTCAATAACAAGTCAATAACATCAAACTTATATATACTCTCTCTCTCTCTCTCTCTCTCTCTCTCTCTCTCTCTCTCTCTCTCTCTCTCTCTCTCTCTCTCTCCACCCAACAAACACTCTTTTTATTATTTAGTGTCGTTCAAGAGAAACCATGGAATGAGGCGAATCACCGAAGTAACTGTAAACACTATATTACGTCAAGGGAATACATTGACTGCACGAGGCAAATCAAGCGAAGACGAAAGTTTCCAAGACGAAGATTACGAGACCAATGCTATGTATTACAATAACCCAATAGGTGTTTTTATAATAGATATAAATCAGGATGATGTGAATAAATATCCGGACGCTTCAGGTAATCATTACAAGATTCCTCACTGTTAGAATCCCTCCCGTTCATTGACTGTGGCTAAATCCGAATGTTGCAAGTAAATTTTACTAGAGTTTATTTCAATCACTAATCCAAGAGACCTTATATTTGCAGGCTTTTTTATATCTTATTTTCCGTCTCTTCGATCTTTTTAATTATTTTTGTACGAAATACATTTGATAACGATGCAATACATACTATACATACTAGTATATATTACACATACAACTGTGATGACTCAATCTGTATCTTACTGACACGACTATGATGACCCAATCTGTATCTTACTGACACGACTATGATGACCCAATCTGTACCGTACGGACACGACTGTGACGACTCAATCTATACCGTACCGACACGACTGTGATGATTCAGTCTGCACCGTACAGACACGAATGTGATGGCTCAATATGTACCGTACGGACACGACTGTGATGTCTCAGTCTGTACCGTAAGAACACGACTGTGATCACTCAGTCTGTAAAGTCCGGACACGACTGTGATGATTCAATCTGTACCATAAAGACACAACTGCCTACAGAAGAGACCCAGTTGGGACGTTGTATTATGCACTAAAAGAACACAATTTGCCGTCACATATTGCTCTTTTTAATCCGTTTTCTAAGACGGAAATGCGGCAATTACACCATATCGCTATACCTGACAATAAGAACAAGATATAGTTAATGCTGTGGTATGCCTGAGTCAATTACTTCATTCAACGTAGCTAATTTTAATGTCTTGAACTGGCTGTTGATTATTATGTTCTGCTGCATCAAGGAGATTATTTATACATAGCTAGAGATGACTTTAAAACAGAGTACAGAAAGTCGATGGTCGGCCATCTGACTAAATTTACAATTATTTAAAGTACAACCATTAAATAAGATCTTAAAAAAATACCGTATACTCTACATGGACACAAGTGTCCATTTTAAGTCACAATAATTTGTGTTTTGCTCAGACGAACGTCCACCAAAATGGCCCGCTCCTTGGATTACATTTTACATGCTAAAAATAAACATTCAACTCTCTCCAAACCAATCGGCCCCACTTGTTTGATGTAACTAAGGCACATGCCTTTTAAGATCACTCACTCATTTCACCTTTGTCTGCTAGTGACTAACTTGGGTATGTAAGTTTGCCAGTAACTTCCACCCGATGTCTTCCAGAGGTATTCTTCCACACTAAATACCTGACCCCTTGTATCATGTGCTGAAACAATACGATGAAACCCAACCAAATAAACAAAGTAAGGAATGCAGGATAAATAGCGATATTAACGCAGATCTTTTGAATTAAAATCATGAAGACTGGGTGACTTGATTCTGTCTCATAACCTATCCCAATTTTGGTTTTATTTTTTAAAATATTTTTTAGGGTTTAACCCCACTTTTCAGCACAATATAGACTATACATGGCGGCCAGTATTAATGGTGGAGGAAGAGCCCGGAAAACCCCTGAAAGAACCACCGACCCATGAGAAGCTACTGGCAAATTTTCTCACATAACTACATTAGGCGAATCTTAGACTCGAACCCACGCAAACAGAGAACAGATGCATTGATCCGTAACGGAAATCGCTTTAGACCAGTCGGCCACTTTGGGTCCCTCAACTGCTAATAAACGAACAAATGTAACTAGAGCAACGTCTTTTTCAGCTGGCCATGCTGTTATCAGTCACGCACAGACATAAATGAAACCATTATACCCTGTTTCGCTCTAAGAATCCATCACGAAATCAGTTCGTCAGACCATGCAAAAAGTACTCACTAAATGTTCCATACAGGTTATAAAATCATTTCTGAAACGAAATGTTTATTAATGCACTATCCGCAATTTTGGATAACGCGTCATTTTTGTATCCCTTGATATGGATACTGCTTAAATGACACACACATACATACACGCACACATGCACACACACACACACATACACACACACACACATGCAAACTCAAACACACAACCGAAATTAAACTGTTATGACATAAAAAGTAGTTATAAAATTGTGTGACGTCTAAGCCAAAAACAAAGAATGGTAGATTATAAAACTTTGCAAACAATAAAACATTTCATATCAAGAAAACCAAGAGTAATAATGACTCTAGTTTAATTATAATATGCATACAACTCATCTGAATACGTTGAAGTTTTTCTCGATCCTACTTGAAAAACTGCATATAATGAAACCGGATATCCGGATATCAATGCATTGTATGCACATGCAACGTTTTTCCAACAATATGCTTCTTCCTCCTTGTCTGATTTTGTGACAGAATAAATAACAATCTGATATGGAACTTATTTTACATAGAGTTTATTTTTCAGTCTTTAAACCAAAATGCTACCGAGAAAGATGGGACTATTTCCCACAATAGTATTACACACAGGGGGCGGGTTCTCACTATCGAAAGAATCAAACAGCTTCTTCGTTAGATTGACATGAAGTTGATGTGTCTACTATTCCCATGAACCTCAAGACTACAATCGTTGTCAACTGAGAGAACATATAAATAAAATAGCTTTTGTTTTGATTTTAAAATATATGTATTACTAACAAGAAAGAAATTAGTTCCAGAACACAAAATGTTGTCATTGTGAACATATACATTTTACTTTAATCGATCGATAGCTATTACAGGGATATGTACACATTACCTTTCAATTAATTAAAAGGTCACTCCTAAAATAGTTGTTTGATACCTGGTTTATTGTATATTTTCTGTTTCTATTATAAAGATTACTTCCACTTGCAAAAAGAACACGATTACGGACAGGACATGCACACTGAAAATGAAACAGAATCAGATGATGGTAATAATGAAACCTTGAAGGTATCTTCGTTGGCAAAGCAGCTTCACGATAATCTGAATGAGGAAAATGCCAAAAACAACGAAAACGGCACGATAGATAAGAGCATCATTTATACTGAAATATTGGAGACGATAGATACAGAACTACCTCAAAAGATTTTAAGCAGCCCATGAGCCACATTAAAAGGGAGACAATTCTTGTACTGGTTGCATCGTACCCGGGTGCAGGATTCACTATTGTAGCTAAACACTCGAGATAGGTGTATGGTGCCGTGATCACTGGATCAAAATTTCTTTGTTTGTTTTTTAGCACAAGATGATTAGTATGTTTTTCCCATTGAAATAAACATAAATAAATAAATCAAGGTTTTAAATAATAAATCAGAATTAGAAAAGTTGTGTCCATTTAGAACAAATTAGAATGTTTATTTATAATTTCACAGCAGTGTATTTTGTTCGTAACAAAAACACTGGAATAAATCTATGGCGATTGTGAATGTCTTTATGATAGAAATGCTAGTAATGCACACTAATACTTGGCAGTTTAGAAGTTTTGCAGTTTCTGAAGTAAATTTGTGTGTTTAATAAATGTACATTATCTGCCACCAATTTTATCTCTTTTGTGTTTTATTTCCTTGAAACGAAATGCTAATTAATTTTTACTTTTGCGATATGTTCTGCCTTCAAAAAAGGAGAATGTAATTGTCATTAGAAGCAATCAGAATCTGAGATTTGTTTTGTATATGTACTGCAGACTAGGAAAGAAGAGAAGACCTACAAGTCAATAACATCAAACTTATATATACTCTCTGTCTCTCTGTCTCTCTGTCTCTCTCTCAACACTTTCTATGACTTCACAATGTATTAACTACAGAGAATGTTTTCTTGTGAATTCAGCAAGATACATCCCGCGATCTCGCACAATTTTTGGAAAGCCACATCCAGAAATGGTACAGACGTTGTAACGATGGAAGTCAGAAAGGGCAAGCATGTGTTCAAAACCTGGAGAATTCATGTCTTGCCTCGAAAGTAATTATCATAGAAGAAAACCCGGAGATAACTAGACGTTGTTGAAACCTTGAGCCAATACATGACTGACCTAAAAAGTATCATTGTTGTAAGGGATCCGAGGGCAATTACTCTCCAGATAGTCAAAGACCGAGAGTTCGGTCATATGCATATATCGGATCATTCATAAAATTGTGCTTTAGAATGTTGATGGATTTAAACAGGACTGGGAACTTATACATTTCCAACCAATATTATATTATAGTTCTACTGTATGATAACATGGCTGATCAACTAGAAAAACAACTACGTCAGTACCTTGGCCACAGAACCAAAGCAGAAAGAGCCGAATTCATAAAAGAACTAAACTTTAACTATCCTGAGGACTATCCTTATTACTGTACCTGTATGGAATGTTTTGTTCCAGGTATTAATGAATACGACTCAGCATGATGTGATAAACATGCGGGACAACTTCAATACAGTTCTCAAGAGTCTGACTATATGATTCTAACGAAACGAAAAGAATTCATAAGTTATAACAAGCATAAATAACTGTTGTTTTTTTTTGTTTTTTTTTTTTTTTGTTTTTTTCTTCTTCAAATGGGATAGGTCCTGACCTATGAACAAGAGGTAATAGTTTGCATCTTCATAGCCGAAGCAATCATGGCGTCATATCGTGTTTTGTGTGTCACTACATAGATTAACATATTCATGATGTCCTATCGCTTTTATTTCGCTTTTGGGGTGGGTTATTTCTTTATTTGAATACAATAACAGACACATTGTGTCGTGTTTCTTTTCCTGTGTCACTGTTTTACACTATCAAATCATTCATGATGTCCTGGTGTTTACATTTTTCCGTGTCAGTATTAACAAAAATACATAACACATTCATGATGTTGGGCGGGGGTGTCATTAAATACATTATAATATAGCCCGGGGGATGTCATTAAATACATTATAATATAGCCCGGGGAATGTTATTAAATATATTATAATATAGCCCGGGGGGGGGGTGTCATTTAATACATTATAATATCTGCTATTTCTTATATGTCAATGCATACACTACGTTACAAAGCTATGATATCTTGACATTTGTTTCTGTGTTAATGTTACACTATATAATACACAAAGATTGTGTCACTAATCTTCACATTTACATGTGTCTCGCTTGGAACTTAGTGAATATGTCTTCAGCAAATTTTGTGTGACACATACGTGTATCGCGCTTAGAATGCAGTTCATGTGTGTGTGTGTGTGTGTGTGTGTGTGTGTGTGTGTGTGTGTGTGTTATTTGGATTTTAATGTAGATTTAACCATTTTTCAGTCATATCGCTTCTATGTCTGCAGTGTGGTGGTTTATAGTGATGTCTAGCACTGGGACATCATGCCGCAAACATGTAGCATGATGCCCAGCCCAGACACAATATCTTGACATCAGGCCGACCAGTCATATCACTAACCTCTTAATACTGAGCGCCAAGCTAGGCAGCTATTATTAATGCCATTTTTAAAGTCAATACTATTTTCCTTCTTTAACATAATCACTTCTTTGTCAACCCCAAATACTCACGTCGAATAACAAACCAAATGTCAGATTCACATTCAATTTATTATGTAAAAGTTGAAAATGTATTTTGGCTGCTATTATCCTAATACATAATATTTACTATAAGAAGGTATGCTTTTCTGCAAGATAAAGACTGGGAAAATGTCCCAAGGGTACACGAAGTTAAACGATACTTGAAACACGTGTCAATACTGATTAGGGCTTATAAACTAATCAGATGTCTTTGCACCACAAAAGAAAGCCGACTTTCAAGGAGAATCATTCAGAAATACATGCTTGCACATTTAAGAAAATTATGTTTAAATGCTTTCTAATTGTGATTTCATTTGTATGGATGATCAATAGATCAATATATATTTTTTGTGTTGGAGTTTTATTTAAATATCGAGCTTTTATTAATAAGATGTGAGGCCTAGGTTTTTATACCTTGTAGATGGTGACGTACTAAACAGTATTCTAAATGCTAGATTTGCTCAACTGGTTCTCAATGGTGAGCCGTTTTCGGCACATGTCTTCACGTATGTTTCGCGATGCCAGATACGCATCATATGCCAGATAAGGATCTTTGGATTAAATAATCATTACTGCATATCATTAGTCTCGTCAGTAAGGATGAAGGTGTGTGTGTGTGTGTGTGTGTGTGTGTGTGTGTGTGTGTAATTCGGATTTTAACACAGCTTAACAATGTCCAGTCAATTAGCCACGATGTCTGCAGTGTGGCAGTTAATATTAATTTTTAGCACTTAGGGATCATGACGTACACACGCAGCATGATGTCCCACCCAGTCGCAATATCCTGACATCAGGCCTACAAGTCCTAACACTAAACTCTTAATGCTGAGCGCCAAGCGAGGCTGCTGCCAGTACCATTTTGAATGTCTTTGGTATGTCTAGGCCGGTGTTCGAAAAGAGATAGACGCTCTAACCACTTAGGCCACTGGAACCGCCGAGTATGAATCTGTAAAAAAGAAAGAAAGAAGAATACCTTCAAGAAACTTGGGTATATATTGGGTATATATTGGGTATATATTGAAGAAATTTAGTTTAGTTTGTGAGCGCCAGACGAAGCAGCTGCTAGTACCATTTGTAGAAGTTCGCAGTTGTTGTGATGATGATGCTTGGGGGGGGGGGGGGGTCCGCGTTCTGGGTCATCACGTTTGTTTTCTTTCGGCTGATAGTCAGTCCAAACTCACTGCATGCTTTAGCAAAGCGGTCAGTCAGGTGCTGAAGCTCAGCTTCGATGTCAGTGGCTAGGGTAATTGTCCATCTGCAGTGAGATGTTATAAAGAAAAGTATGCATTTCGAAACGCACCGTTGAGAACTGAGGAACGATTTAAATACTAATTTGATTGACAACATTAACAACATTACTTATCATCATTTATCGTCTGAATTTCATCTGGCACATAGCTATCCCTGGACTTTTCTCACCTTTATACATTAAGTGCAGAAATCAAATTTATTCAGACGTTGCCGGTTTCAGTTTAACCCAGTCAGTCAACAACACTTCGCAGTTCCGTGTCCCAATACAAAAGAACAAAAGCATAATTCCAGCTGTTGCTTGGACTGGTTTACTGTAAACCATTACATAGTTGATTTAGCTTGTAGGAGCATAAAACTGACAACGTTCCATATATTGTATATATTTGGTCCACATTTTAAGTTTATCCGACTTAATTTAGAGCTATAAATGTGGAAATGTTTGCAAATTAGTTTTTAATTAAGAAATACTTAGCTGTATGCATTTGGTTTTAAAGCAAATGATGGAGCTAAACAAACAACAAAGGGTTGAAAGATTAATTCAATAATCTTCTTGAAGGTAACACGATACGACAAAGAAGCGTGGCATCTTGTAGAATTTCATTAAGGCTTATTAATAAAGTCAGAGCAGAAGTTGTGCAAAAGCTTATATATATGCGTAAAGCAAAGCTCTAAAAATATGTTGTCGGAAAAGCCAGCTTAAAATCCTTTCGTACAGCAGAGGTACTTGCTCTGTTCTAAATCGATCACAATTGACGCTCAAATGTGGTATGATTTTGCTCAAATGGGATATGATTTCGATCAAAAGGGATATAATTTCGCAACCATGTGGTACGATTTTGCTCAAATAGGATACGATTTCACTCAAACGAGATATGATTTCGCCACGTTCTGAATTCATTGACTCAGATCCATTTATAATTTATCTCGGTTTTTGCAGTGTTGTAAGTGGCTATGAAATAACGGTTATGACGTCATAACACTGTGTAGTACCCAAGGTCACAATTACAGCATGTTTTTTCCGTGTGTGAAGAGTGACATCCCTTAGCAGACTGGGCTATATGGTTTATTTCTGAAATCCGAATTAGATGGATTTAAAACCCTCAATTTTGACAATCAGATTTTTCTTTCTTTTGCGTCAGTGAAATATTAAATCCTAAAATCTCATCAACCGTCACCACCACCATAACCATCGAAAACATGAACGTCAACCACTGATCCTCCTAGACTTCTGTGGCGCCTCATAAACCCCACTTTACCAATACTCCGTGTATAAAGTTCTTCCTGGCAAGAAGAGGACAACCTAAGATATTAGAACTTTTATTCGAGTTATGCTTCGTAGAAAATAAATAATAAAAATGTTACATTAAACAACTTTCAATATAGAAGAAATTCTGATTTAATCCTACAGGAAATAAAATGCTGGTTTTGTAATTAATCGTGAGTATGATACGGCTAAATACGCTTCTCTATCAAACTCTGCAGTCAAATTGATTATTTATATTCGTGAAAATCTGGTCTGATCCTTCATGAAAAACTGACCTGATCGTTTGTTCATGAAACACTAGTCTGATCGTTCATGAAACACTAGTCTGATCGTTCATGAAACACTAGTCTGATCGTTCATGAAAAACTAGTCTTATCGTTCATGAAAAATTGTTCTGATCGTTCATGAAAAACTGGTTGAATCGTTCATTAAAACCTGGCCGGAACATTCAAGAGTATTTGAATAACTTAAATAGCCTCTAGTGAAGATTTGAAAACATCAATCGCAACACATCCAATTTTAGCATGATGTTTTGTATCAAATAATAACTTTATTTGGCCGATAATCAATAGTAGTTACAAAAGTCTTGATCTAAGACCGACGAATACAATACGTCTATATTTTTACTTGTATAGATTAAAACGACAACAAGAATGGTTGACAGGTCGTTTGAAGCTGATTGGCGAGGCGGTGTCAGGGATAAAAGCTTCTAAACATTAATTTTGTGAAAAAGGTCCGGGGTCTCGCATTCGCCGCCGAAATGGGCATATATCACTAATCCCTGCCAATCAGATGCCCGTGTATCCATTTACGGAATTGAATGCGGCCGTGGTCGCTATTTGTAAACGTCAATTACTTCATAAGATTTTAATGTTCGCCGATAAATCTTTCTATTTTTCACACAATCATAAGCTTGAGAGTAATTTTATACTTCTAAAAGCCGATCAATGACTCCATGTTTGATTGGGTTTTGTCGCTTCTAAAGGCGTCAGAAAAAAAGATTTATCGTAAAATTGGTCGTCTGCTAGGATGCCTGTATCTAAAGAGTCATTATCAATATCACCAAGTTAATGTACCTCTATTTTAACGTCAAAAATGAAACATTAAACACATTTCTCTCCTTCTGTATTTTTGTCCAACAGTCTCATTATAAGGCGACTCTAATAAACTCAGTTTTTAAAAAAGCCTTAAAACATGAAATAAATATATGAATGAACTTTAACTGTAACAGAACGTTCCGAATAGTTGTTATCTTTGCCAGATGCTAAAGACAGAAAAGAATCCGATAGTTGGAGAAATCTAAGGAGAAAATGTAAATTCTATTTTATGTTTCCCGTTATTTTTTAAAATTAGTTTTGGTTTCTAAAAACTTAATTCATGCGTATATGGGAAACAAAACTGAAGGCTGACAATGGTACTTGAAAAGGTGGATGAAGTGCATATATGCAAATGAAACCTAACAACAACGCTTTTACACGATATAATCCTTCAATTTGTGAAGATTTGGAGGATACCATACACAATTTTTAGCTCATGATCCCGAATTGTGGGGCATAAAGGGGACAAAAACCCTGACCTGCATAATTTTATTGTAAATACAAGGGTATTTAGTAGTTTTTGTATTTAATCTATAACAAGTATTCTCTTATTTGCATCTATCGTATTTGCACTTACAGTTTATAAAAAATACTGTCCTGCATTCCGAGATCAAAAAAGATTCTGCCGCGACTTTGTTAGCTCCCTTCCATTCAAACCGGATGTGACGTCATTTGAGACGATTAACGTATACGAGTTATGGGAGATATGATCGGAGTAAGAATGAAAGGTATAAATTTTCAGAAAATTAACCATGTACACATAGCAAATTATATGAAAAGTTTGTGCAAATTTCAGTTTTGCATGTTTGTCCCCTTTAAGCAAATACATTGAAACTTATGGAATAACATACGCTTATTATGGCAAACTATCAGTGGGAGAACACTTATATTATATTGCCACAATGTTGATGACTCCATTATTATTATCACAGTGACGGTGTAACCTTTAGAAGTCCTTTATAAGTATCCTTGTCCTCATGCATGGTATTCCAAGCTGTATTTCCATAGTTGTACCTATTTCATCTTTACTTCTTTCTTCCGCCCCCCCCCCCCCCCCCCCATACCCCCCCCCCCCATGAATTAATTACTCTTGAAATGTGTCAAGGCTGTTCACCTAGTAGAATACATGATGTTATCATTATCAGGGCAACGTCAAGTATATATAAACATGAACTTCAATCAACAAGTAGAGCGCTTCAAGGACGGAATTTTTATAATTGAATATCTCCATATGAAACTTGCATTTCGTCAGTAACTAAACATATATGACCTGTTGCTATTCGATAGTATATGTCACACATGTCGTATCGTACACCTCTTGCACTCAACAAGAAAACGTACACAATTTTAAAGAAACAATATTGATTACATGCTGTAATATAAGTTAACCTATTAGCGATTTTTGTTGTCATGACAATCATTATCATGACTGAAAAACGAACGAGAAATCAAACATCGATTGCAAACTTCGGTTAACTGTTAAATCGAAATTAGGGAGCATCTCTCTTGCAGAAACAGACCGCGTGTTTGTTTGTTTTACTTTCCATGACACAAAAATTCATGCTTGGATGCAAAGATAGACAAAACGCGAAGTCCTCCAAATAATGTCCTACATATTAAAATATGTTGTTTAATGACATCAGGCTCTGAAGCCTGTTTGAGCGTTCTGTCATATGTATAGTATATCCACAACCCAGCAATGTTCAATGTATCAATCCGCACAAGATGTATATTAACAATAATAAAAAAAATCTACCTTCATTTTCGCATTGAAAATTCATTAATTTGACAAAATACAAAGATTTAA
Source organism: Unio delphinus (assembly GCA_029339505.1). Lineage (NCBI taxonomy): Eukaryota > Metazoa > Mollusca > Bivalvia > Unionida > Unionidae > Unio > Unio delphinus. The sequence goes on from JAQISU010000152.1 coordinate 4,759,646, forward strand.
TCATTATACTAATAATTAAATTAGTAAAAATCTCACTCCTAAAATCATTTAAATTATTTCGGAACTACTTTTTAGCTAAGCACTAATGGGGTTGTTATTTGTAATGACATAGAATAGAAACAAATCCTTGCAAGTTGGAGGTTTCTGGCATTCAAATCTATAAGAAAAGAGTATCTAAGTGTTTCAAGTAGATATAAGGAATACTTCAAGTGTGAAGTAGACAACAGTGCGTACTGGCACTCGTAGAGTCACCAATTATGGTAAGACCATGTTTCCATCTCACTTGTGAAATACTTCTTTACATGTAAAACAAAAACAGATGTCCTATTTGTTGTGGAGAATTGTGGACGTCATTGGATGCTTAACTCTTGTGATCTCCAACCAAAACGTGATATCCTGTAGCTCTGATTAAAACTTAGACAATGGTGTCATCATTTGTGACAAAATGGCGGAGATTTTACTTCCGATCTTTTATGGTTGGTATATTTTTGTGCTTAACTTTCACAAATAAGAAAATCACGTTACATCTGCAGGTGTTTTAAAATTAGGGGAGTCTTAAAAGCTGATATTCAACTAATAATTTCCTATATATCAATTACGTACATGATTTTGAATCGTCTTATGTACTTGATGGTTTTAGAGCGCCGCGTGAAGTTTAGACTCATAGCGTTTCGAGGATTTGGCGTCAGGCTGTGATTTTATTACAGTGCATAATATGGGGATTTTACATTACCGTCCTTGTGATACGACTTACAATGTCATAATTTGTGTTATCAAATTTCAAAAGTAATGCAAATCTTTTAAAATTATACAACAGATAAACTTTAAGGAAAAATATTTAATGTATCATCCAGGTTTAAGGAAATCCTCAAATTCTCCTTGGGAATATAAAAGGGCTATTTTCATTTCGTTTGATTTCAATTGATAATAACTTCTGACTGTGTTATTAAAAACAATTCGATGTGACCAAATTACAAATATATATATAATAATTGAAATTGGAATAGAAGTGAGACAAGATGCCCAACATGAAGCGTAAAGAGCAAACGAGAAGACAAAATTGAATTAAAATGGCATTTTTAATCCCGGTCCAAAAGCTCCGTAATTTAATACTCGAACGCGAGATAAATAAACTGGTAACGAAGAAACATCACAGATGGAACCTTTTATCCGAACTTACTCGAAGAAAGCTCTATTCTTTCCTAGGCTTTCCCGGATCTCTCTCTCTCTCTCTCTCTCTCTCTCTCTCTCTCTCTCTCTCTCTCTCTCTCTCTCTCTCTCTCTCTCTCTCTCTCTCTCTCAATGACAGCAAGGTTCTGAACTTATCAGTATATCTTAAAGAGAAGACGAGCATCAAAAAACTGTCAAGTATTTTCAAAGGGACTTCAAAAGCTGTTTGGCTGCGTTTTAGTAAAATTAGTATTAATCAACATTGTTATAATATCCGTACATTATATTATCAATAGATCTATCTGTCACTTTTTCGTTGTAACCTGAACTAAGTCTACACTAACTTAGGGGACGTAATTCAAGATAACCTGAACTGAGTATCCGCTGATTGAGAGTGAGTTATTCAGGATAATCTAAACTCAGTCTACCTTGACTGAAGGAGAGTAATCTATTTTAGTACGATAATTTCGGATGATGAGTAGAAAACAATGCAAGTTAAGATCATGGATGCAGCCCCCATAGCACGTGGGATAGGATCGAAGGCGGGTGGTCAAAAGTCACATTATCTGCGGGTGTATGGACTCTTCCTTGTAGCATTGAATTATATCTCCACGTATTGAAGGTTAGTGCATATAATAGGTGTAATGTTTCGGGATAGCTTAGTAGATTATAGCAAAGGTTCCGAATTTAGCATGTGGTTTGGATGCAGTTGTGATCGTGACTGTGCATTGCGGGCGGATGGGGAGGGGGAGGGGATACTGATGTATTTATATTTGCAATGGCTTCCATGTTAGGCTTGTGGCTGAACCATTTGCTGTGTAAGATTGAAGCAGCTTAAAGAAGAAAAAAAGGGCAGGATGCAGTGTAAAGAGATAAATAGTCTCACCTATGGAAAATTATATTCCACTTCTAACTACGAATTCATCCTGGTGAACTTGATTCAAACGAGAAAACATAAAATCAGATAGCTATGGAAACTTTTATACCAGTTTTATTTCCTCGCATTCATTTACTTTCACATATTACTTTCCACAGTCATGTTGTTGTTTATTTTTGTTAATTACTTTGCTGCTAAATATTTTGTTAAGCTCTTTAACATTTTAACAAAAGTGATAATATATATTTAAGAATCAGCTTATGTATCTTTATGTCTTAAAATGTCATTTATTCATACTGCATATGCATTTTCCATTTTATATATTCAATAAATATTTAAACAATTACGTACGGTAACAATTTAAGCTATGACGTCATCTTATTTATATTGGGCTGTTTATATCAATGATAACTTAGAAACATAATGTATTTAATGGCATAAACAATGGTATTGAAATCAGTTTAATTCAGCCTGATGAAGGATTAAATATATACATATATATATATATATATATATATATATATATATATATATATATATATATATATATATATATATGACCCATTTCATGAAATAGTTTATATAAAAAGTTTAACAATAGAACTAGCTGATGTATTGCTTAAGTTTCCGTCTCTGATCTAAAATGAATTCAAACATTTACAGAACACAAGTGGTCTCGCACCTGTGGGATTACAGGTAAATTTATGAAGAGCCCTACTCACCCCATTACTTCATTACCAAAGAGGAACAACTGTTGAAGGATCAAGTAAACCGTGTTTATCGTGCAATTCGGGCTATTTCCAATAAGCCGGACTTAGTTTAAACGGTTGTAAATATATGTAAACTGACAGATTAAAGCCTTACTTCGTGATAGTTACAGAAGAGGGGCAAATTAAAAATAAGTATTTGATCCGGAATGATATGGATCGGCTGAATGAGGCTACAGTGCATAGCAATGTATATGAATCATTCAAAGTCAATGTTTAAACTTTTCTAATCCAGATTCTCTTTAATACAGATAATTCTGTAAAATGGCCATATGGTTTATTGTAAGAGTATTATAGTAGCAACCAAACCTCTGTATGATGGACACATTATGTGGCAAAGTGAGGTCCCGCTGTTGCTGAGAGTGGGATACGGCACTTACATCTAACTGTCTCGTGTGCATTTGAAAACGTATGCTGTGGTCTTGAACTGAGCTTTCAAAAGGCCTTGTGAAAGTACAGTAAAAGATAACAATACATATAATAATTCATGGATGCGATGCATAAGAATGTCACGACAACACTATTTTATACATCAATACAATTTTATGAGGCATGCAAGGGAGACAATCTTCCATCCAGCTGTCAGCGATAATACAGGTTTTTAATCCGTTGCACACAATAGACTGAACCTCAACCCTTCACATTACGAGGAAAAAGGCAGAAAAGCAATCAATTCTAAAGTTAAATTTTGTCTAGTTTTATGGTCGTTTTAAACAGATTCCACTGCACAAACATTAAATATGGTTCAATGTAAGGATAATATTGCTAATTTATTTAGATATTTTCCAATAAAAGACACAAGCAAAATTAAAAGGAAAATGTTAATAGTATGTTTCCTTTTCACAAAATTAATCTAAATAAAATATTTTATTTTCTACGCACTTTTCTAGTCCAACCAATAACGTGTATGATGTGAACAACAAGATCCCTGTTTAATGTAAACGAGATGTCCAAAATAAAGATCAGGTGAGTGTTTTGAAGCAAGCTGTTGTCTGTTGTATCTTGAAGGTCGTTATTTTTTTGTTTAACCATGATATTGTGAACATTGATTACCTGTACAATCTTAATTCATATGTTAAAATACATACAATAGACAATATGCCAATATACGGTAAGTTTCTGTCCTTTACTTTTTTTGGGAGGGCACCATACAGACCCCCCCCCCCCCCATTTTCAAAAAAAAAGTGTGTTTATGTATGAGTGTTTTCCCCCTGATGTGTTGTTTTGTGTTTTTTTAAAAATGTTTTCTTTAATTTTAAACCTAGCCTTAAATTTTTCCCATTGGGATTATAGACAAACTAGGAGGGTTTTAGTCCCTAGTGTTTTCTATGAGATGGTTTCCTAAAGTCGGGCTTTAAATTCCCATCTTGGGTCCTCCTTCTCTTTTACATTTCACAGTTAACCCTGGATAGGAGTTCTTTGCATTCTGTGTATGCTATTTGTGTTGTGCTATTTGTATGTTGCTATATATATATATATATATATATATATATATATATATATATATATATATATATATATATATATAGTGTGTGTGTCTTGTTAGGATAGCCTTTTTCTAGATTATATTTCCCAATTGTTTATCAGTGCATTGGCCACTAAACGGTCTTCACTTGTTGTGATATTTAGAGCTTGAATACTTCCTTTTATTTTATTTCCTTTTTTAATTTTGTACAAGTAGGGTGTATTAATTTTTTTATAAAATTTTTATTTATCATGGGTTATTTACCCATTTCTTAGTGCAATCATGATTGCAATTTTTTTCGTTCCATGACTTGTATATTTCCTTATTTATTTGAAAGGTCGACTGTGTTCGAGACGGGATCAGTGCATTTTTTTATTTTATTTGTACTTTACCCATCTCAAGCTTGTTCCTCATTTATTTATTTATTTATTTATTTATTTATTTATTTATTTATTTATTTATTTACAACTATGTCGTGCCGAAAATATTTATGTATAGTCCCTCAAGACGGGTTTTCTGTATAGTTCGTAAGAAGCTCTACAGAGTATCGGTAATGTTAGGTCACTAATGACTGTATTATGAGAGCATGCTTTTGCGGGAAACACGTTTTGTCCCTTGCTAAAAACTATCTAATGTGTGAACTGTGTTGCCGTGTTTGTTTTCTTCTCTAGGTGAGTTTATTTCTCAGCTCTTCCCAGCATGCCCAGTTCGCGTAGCGCCATGTGATTTAGCCCGTGTTTTCCTGACTGGTACTTCTCCACCTGTGGTCCCTGTATTCCCCATTCTATCTAATGTGTTTCCCGATTGCTATAATTTGGCCGCATCCTCTCATATTCCTAACTATAAAATCATTTATTTCATATAGTAATTTATGTGTAAAATTTCCGTCTAGATATAGTATTTGTCTACTATTGTACAATTGTGTTTCCTTAATTTTTAATATTATACCAACTCTCTCTGGTCTATTTATAACATATTGAGTCATGGTATGTTTTTTTGTAAAAAAAAAAAAAAAGTTTTTACACAGTGGACATTTCGGCGACACTCTGATCATATGCCGTCTCACTGCGAATTCAACCACGCATCATGCATGTATTTGAACAGAAGACTTTTCATTTAAAGTGATCCTAATCTGACCCAGTTTCCCCAGGCCCTATTCCAGTTAATATTATGTTTTCTTGCTCTATTTTGTTTTTATCCTTATTTAAAGCATGTTCGGTGATGTATGTTGATTTAGTGTCGACTTCCCATAAATCCCTAGCATCCCTATATTTGTTTAAGATTTCTTTTATTGATCTTAATTTCCTAGGCACCTCTGTTAATTTTATTAGTTTGTTATTTTTATATATGTCGTTTCTCTGCTTCATTGAAAAACCAAAATAATATATGTAGAGTCCCTGCCAAGCTATCTTGGGCTCTGCTTTAATTTCTTTAAATCTGTTGAGGATGTTGGTGTTTTTAATGAGGGTTGGGTGGGGGAGACGAGGCATAGGCCTCCCCTTTTCCCTCCCCTATACAAAGTTTCTTTGTTGATGTAGTGCATTTTAAATCCCCATAAGTATTTAATAATTTCGTTACTTATAGTTTTGAGTTTCATTTTTTATGTCTAACGATTTTAGTTTATAGTTAAGGTGCACATACATATAGTTTTTTGCGACCTGAACCCGTTCCAGTAGGCATGATGGCGTTAGCGCCCAGATTTGGATATTTTCATTAATTTTCTCCCTGATTTCCTTGAGGTTTTGTTTGTCCTCATTTCTTCCAAAATTTACACCTAAGGTTTTTACGTTGTCTTTAATTAAAGGGGGAGGTAGCCCATGTTGCTTGCCTCTCCAGTCTCCTATTAGTAGTATTTCTGTTTTGTCGGGGTTAATTTTTAATCCCGACACTTTCCCAAATTGTTCAAATTTCTTAAACAGTTCTTTATAGGAATTTTTGTCTTGTATGAAGTTAGTGCAATCATCTGCATGTTGTAGCATTTTTACTTCTTCTTTAATGTTTGGAACTTTAATCCCTTTGATCTCTTGGTTTTTATTAATTTTAATGCTAAGTATTTTTATTCCTATTACGTATAATAACATAGATAGTGGGCATCCTTGCCTCACTGATCTTTTAATATCAAATTTATCCGTTTTGGCTCCATTTACTTGTACACGTGAGTTTATATCCCTGTACAGGATTTTAGTCCAATTTTGGAAATTGTTTCCAAATCCAAATTTCTCAAGTATCTTGCATAGACAGTTGTGTTCAAGTCTGTCGAAAGCTTTTTCCTGGTCTATTAGTACCATAGCACTATTTTTTTACAGTGATATTTTTATGTTCTATGATAGTTCTAATATTAAGTATGTTGTTTTGTATATCCCGCCCTTTCGGTCCACTAGTTTGATTTACATTAATAATTTTATCAAGACACATTTTCACCCGTTCTGCTATTATTTTACTTATAATTTTATAGTCAATATTTAGGAGGGAGATCGGCCTCCAATTTTTTAAATCTTCCCTCTCCCCCTTCCCTTTGTATATTAATGTTATCATACCCTCCCTCATCGTGTTTGACATGTTGTGGTTCTTTAGTGCGATATTATTATATAACCATTCTAATTCTGGCGACAATTCCCCGCAGAATTTTTTGTAGAATTCTGCAGAGATTCCATCTCTTCCTAGTGATTTGTTTTTTTTTTAAAGTTTCCCTATGGTCTCCAATATTTTGTCTTGCGAGATAAAATCCTCACATATGCTTCTATGTTCTGAGGTTATTTTCTCGCAGTTCGTCTCTCGTAGGTAATTGTCTTTATCTTCGTCTTCTTTGTTATGTGAAGTATATAGGTCTTTGTAGTAATTTTGTATATAGTCAAGTATTTTAGTTTTGTCTGTCGTTTTTTCCCTCCCTATGTTTAATGATTCTAATGTTTCCCCCACCCCCCTCTTCTTAATTCCTCCCTTTCATTGAGCCCTTCTGCGTTCTTATATAGGTGTGTAAATTGTCTGGCTTTTATGTCCCTTCCCTTTTGCTCTTCTTTTTTTTCCATTTTTGTTAATTTTTCTTCTAATGATTTTTGTATGCCCTGTGTTGTTAATGTTTTTAATCTTCCGAAGCTTCTATTTCTAATTTTATCTCTCTAGCCCGTAATTTTGAATTAAAGATAGCTATTTTTTGGAAAATCCCTTTTAATTTGTCCCATTCTGGTATTATGTCTAATTTCCCTTGAGTTTTAAATGTTTCTATTTCCCTTTTAATTTCCCTCCCAAAATCTTCATTTTCCAATATTTTATTATTTAGCTTCAATTTTCCCCTTCCCCATTTAGTTCTTTTGTTTTCCCTATCTCTACAAATATTAACTTATGGTCGGAAAGTTTGTATTCTTTTATACCTGCCTTTATATACTTATTTGTTCCTAATGATGTGCCCCAAAATTTGTCTATTCTGCTTCCTTTATTTTCTTTGTAATCAAAAGTGTAGTCCACCCTTAGTATGTTAAGCTGTTTGTGTATATCAATTAGTTTCTGTGATTTCATAAGTATTCCATTTGGCCCTTTAAACGTATGTCCTCTGATGTTAGTATTCCCGTTCTGTCTATCTCGTCCCCTACCCAATTAAATCCCCTCCTATTATCAAATTGCCCGTGGTAAAGTTTTCTAAATATTTCGCCAGCTCGTCTATGAATTCCTGTTTCTTACAGCTATTGGCTGGTATATACACATTTAAAAAGTTACTCTCTCCCATTTTTATATGAAGTAACCTTCCCTTAATAAACGCCCTTTCTTCTATCCTTTCCCATTTGTACCCATGTTTATTTTTGATTACCGTAGCTACCCCCCCCCCCCCTTGGTATCCTTTCCCACAGAGTTGTTTGTTATAAATATACTATCCATGTCGCGTTCAATTTGTTCTTTAAGTTCGTCTGTTAGTCCATTGTGTGTTTCCTGTAAAAAGAGTAGGTCATTGTACCCTATTTATATTTAAAGATAGCCAACGAAAGTTTTTGTCTTCCATTTCTGTTTAGCATAAGGTTGCCGAGTTCTAAAACAGTACTATAGGTTATTTTTAGTTTTTAATGGTTAGTTTTATATTTATATGTTTCCCTTCTCTAGCCCTTTTTCTGGGGATCCTGGGTCATTCCCTACGGTCCTAATTGTGCTATCTGAAATATAAGAGTCACTAGTGACATGCGATGTGAATAAAGTGTCCCTTAAGTCGTTTAGGTTTTTAGGTTCCACAGAGACAGTATCACTAATGGTATTTGTTTCTTCTGCTTTTCCTGGACTTTCCAAGGGGGTCTCTTCCAGTCCTTTGCTTCCTTCCCTTCCATCGGGGTTGTCCTTCGAATTGACTTTCCCCTATATTTTATTTTCCTCGAAGGATTTGAATAAGGATTCCTCGATTTCCCCTTTTTACCTAGTTGCACTTGCGTTTTTCTCTTCCAATGATGTGGAGAAATTGGCTGCTTTCCTTTTCTTTGTTGTTCTGTTTCCTCTTGGAATTGGGGTAGAAGTCGTCAATGGGATAGGCTCTTCTCCTGACATCTCCAGGGTTTCTTTGCCCTCTCCTATTATTAAAATTTCAAACAGGTTCCTTGCGGGGATTTGTTTTTTTTTTTCCCTTTAGCGGTGTCTTTTGATTTGTCCTATTTGGAGTTAGAATATCTATCCATTTATCTGCTTTTTCTGTTTTTTTTTTCCAGCTCTGGTGTTTCTTGAGCTCTGGCCTCTTGGATCAATGTATTGATCTGTTCTACTGTTTTCTGTGGGCCTTGGCTAGGTCTTCCTGCGGCTACATTAGCATATGTTCATTTTCCCGTTGGTGCGGTTTGTTGCTTCCCACAGTCCCATGGGCCATAACCATATTCCCCGCACTTGGGGCATTTTATATCGGCCTCGCAGTCTCTGTACCATGACCGTAGCTTGAATCCCATGCAATAGAAGAATGGTGGTATTTTCTTTGCATCTTCCTTGGTTACGCTAACTATTCTTGTTCCGGAAGTTATGTGGTTCCAACCCCATATATTTGCCATTTTATGTCTTATGATTCTAACGCCTAGTCTGCTGTATATTTTGTTGTTTACCTCCTCTGTGTCCACTTGATAAAGCAGCCCACTAATGTGAACCTCTACCACTTTGGGTCCTATCTGTCTCTCAAAGGGGGAGCTTCAGTAACATCTGCTATCTGCCCTTTGACTGTTATGGTTCTCGGGGTTAAGAGCGGTTTTCCCAGCCCTACAGGGTATACCTTATATTTGTTGTACCCTGCATTTTGCAGGCTCGCTTAACTCCCATGACTTGTAGGGTGGCAAATATCTCCGCTTGGCGGGGAGCTTTTTCCGCATTCTGGAAGTCAAGTAGTTGACACCCTGCCTGATGGTATGCGTACAGGGTGTTCCCGGCTACCTCTACATTGAAATATACATTTAATCTTGATCGTATTCCTTTCATTGATTATCTCTGGTGATTTTCCTGCCCCTGAGGGTGCCCAGTTTGGGGATTTGCTTGATTTTGACCCCCACTATTAATTCGGACATTTGTGGCGTTTAGCCCTCCTCTCTCGTTATATCTAGCTGGTCAACCACATTCTTTCCCTGATTTAAATCCTCCATTCCCCTTTGGTGAAAACTAAAACAGGTCCTAAACACTAGATATTATTACCGATTTCTCACAAAAAAAAGTAAAAAACAGACATCACTAAACAGTATCAAAGTGCTCAAGTAATGCAGGTAAGAGTGAGTGATAATCACTATAAAAGTGCAACAAAAGTGAAACCTTCTTACAATATAGTGATATCCCTTTTGTAAACCCTTTTTTTTCTTTCGAAAACACGCCTGTTAATTGTGATTGAGACAAAAACGACTAAGTAGACTTCTCAACAGGTCAGTATATCGCCTTGTTAGTTATTTTTTCTGACCCATTATGTACGTCTGTCGTCGATGAAGGCTCTCGCAACACTGTCTTTTACGCCGAGTTCATTCTTCTACTCTTCAACATTTCTCTACAATAATGTTGCTTATTCTGTTCTAATTTGTATCGGATGTAGGAGTTTCTTATTAGGGTAATCCTTTCATATATATATATATATATATATATATATATATATATATATATATATATATATATATATATATATATATATATATATATATTAAGACTAGTAAGACAGTCCAAGAAATATTAAACCAACCCTAAAATATCAATGTCTGATAAATAAAATGTAATAAAATGAACATAATCTTTGTATTTTGTATTTTAAAAACATAAATACAAATAAACCTTGATTTTAAACTGAGCAAATTAGACAATTAGACTAAAGATCGAGTACTCTTGAACACCAAAAAATGCAATTGTCCTAAAATATTTATGATCGTGTTTTTTCGTTACTTTAATAATAATGATACTATCTATCTAGTTCAACTAATTCGTCCTCTCACGTGCACGTGATGATTCTACGCATACGTCCATAAATCTACAAAAGCATTTTCTTCATACCATGACGTTCAAAAGCATAGACGCCATCACGGCAAGGTATATTTCTACATATTAAACCGAGTTATTTCCCCCTTGTCGGAACTATACAATAATAATAATAATAATAATAATAATAATAATAATAATAATAATAACAATAATAATAATAATAATAAACACTTATTTTTTAGAGGGTGACCCGAATATGTTCACACAGACACACGCACAACAACTATTCACATAGGTGGGTTGTGTAACGTTACTTTAATACGTACACAATTGCTTTAACAATTACGGCATTTTGCTTTTACGATTTCAGGGACCTAATACACCCACTGTGGAAGGACAATATGCTTACAGATGATTTCATATCATTACTAATGTTATTCCCAAGAAGCCCACCTTAAAATTGAAACCTACTTTTGAACAGCTCATTTTGGGAGGGGCGGATGGGGGGGGGGGGGGGCGTGGATACTTTGAAATTTCGCCCTTTTATTGCTCTTACACGTGAGGTACCAGAAGCGTCTCTTTCCTGGAAAACGGTTTAGAGATAAGTTGGGGTAGACTTGCAAACACCTGGTACATTATTTTGACCTTTCTCAAAAGTATTATTTTGTGTATCGGTGTTACTTTGAATGTATGCATTTCAGTTTGAACATTATATGTTTGGTGATCAAGAATTAGTTTGCATACCCTTTATTGGAGTCTGGAGTTTTCTCTTCATATTTGTAGCAGATGTGTTCCCCAACATTATGTTAAAGTAGTCGAGATGAGATTGAATTGAATTTTTGTATTTAAAAAAAGATGTTTATGTACCGCAATGGAATATATGTAGTTCCATAGTTGCTACATACATTCTGTACACCCCTCTTAATTTATAATATATACTTTATAAATAGAATTCATCCCATATTGTTGATGTTTATGGGTAGAGCAAGTCTAAATTAACTTTAAGATACGATAGTCTTTATGATCCAAGCAAAGGTCGTACGAATCTTCTGACTGGGGATGGGTTAAATGTACACCCGTTTTATTCTCAGGAGTGCATTTTGGCCGTTGGCTCAGACGAGCCTGTTCTGTCCAATATTTCATGACACAAAATATGTTCAAGTCTAAGCGCCAAAACGGCTTTGGTCAAATCGTGCAGGAACAAAATTTTTTTAAAGATTATTTCTTATCAAGCCTTTTGGTGTCACTTGTATAAATAAATTTAGCGTGTTTCTTAAACTTAATTTATTTATTTACTGCATTATTTTCTCTTTGCTCATGGAGTGTGCATGTGTACGCCAGCCTATATTTCAATTTCTCCTAGTTTCTTAACAGAAATTAAGAAACGGTTACATTTTGATGAGAATAACAAAGTCACAAGACCACAACCATGCAGTAAAATGTCTAGCTGATAGCCAAACTGAACATGCCCATGAGCCATGACCAAAATAAGGACCTGCTCTGCGACCCCGTGGGTAAAGGTTACACCCTCGGTTTTTCAATTGGTCCTCTGTGCATTAATTGCATGGTATATAATATATTTTTTTAAAAATATGGTCAGACTGGTAAGGCAATGATGCTATAACGTCAATCAATGCATCGCGACACTGACGACAGTAGTTGCTTTGCAAGTTTGGGTAAGTTTCGTCCATTTCAAACAGTAACCGTCTTCGATTGCCAGTATTTTGCAAGACGCCATGTAATCAGTCTAATTTCGCATCATTGCTCACATTGAAAAACAAAGTTGTTTTCTTATCATTTGTATTATGATTAATAACCAGTCCACTTTCGCAAAAGTACAGATGTAAATGGTAAGCGTATCTTTTCACTGATCTGGTGTTAGTTTGGTGCTAACCTCTGGAACATGTGCATGCGTAATATCGTGTTTGAGCACCTGCTTAATGAACGTCAGATTATTTCTAGCCTTGCTATACGACAACTATGTCAAGCATTGTCTGTTGGCTCCATTCAGACTTAAGCTTTATATCTGTATAGTTAATTGCAATTGCTTACGCGGTATGTTTTGTATCATTTTCATTTTGTTATCACTTACATTAGTCTTTTTTCTGTAAATTGGCACACTATCTACCTTTCATGATGCTAACATTATATGGCTTTAGCTTTATTTTTATGTG